>SJYW01050966.1:381651-411171 GCA_006410735.1 Raphicerus campestris | reverse complement strand
CCCCAAACAGCATGTGTCTGGAGAGAGAGGAAAGTAGCCCTTAAAAATGGGACGTATAAGAGTCTGTTGGTCCACTCCAGAGACAAAAGACTTCAACGTGGAATTCTATTCTTGCAGCTCTACTGCTGGCCCTCTTGTGTTGCCCACACGGATGTGACCTGGCTGTAGCTCTTTCCCCTGGTCTTCAGCACATCCCCACCTGTTCCNCCACTCCAGAGACAAAAGACTTCAACGTGGAATTCTATTCTTGCAGCTCTACTGCTGGCCCTCTTGTGTTGCCCACACGGATGTGACCTGGCTGTAGCTCTTTCCCCTGGTCTTCAGCACATCCCCACCTGTTCCACAGGCTCCTCCCCTCCTGGTCCACAGGCTCCTCCTCCCTGGTCCAAGGCTCCTCCCCTCCCAGTCCACAGGCTCCTCCTCCCTGGTCCACAGGCTCCTCCCCTCCCAGTCTACAGGCTCCTCTCTTCCTAGTGCTGCTGCTAAGTTGCTTCAGTTGTGTCTGACCCCACAGACAGCAGTCCACCAGGTTCCTCTGTCCCTGGGATTCTCCAGGCAAGAACACTGGAGTGGTTTGCCATTTCCTTCTCCAATGCATGCATGCATGCTAAGTCACTTCAGTCATGTCCGCCTCTGGGCGACGCTATAGACAGCAAGCAGCCCACCAGGCTCCTCTGTCCACAGGGTTCTCCAAGCAGGAATACTGGAGTGGGTTGCTGTTTTCTTCTCCATTCCTTCTAGTGGTCCCAGTGAAAAGAGAAGCAAGTGCCACTAGGCACTTGGACACTGTTATAAGGGCCTGGCTCTCTGGTGGCTCAAACAGTAAAGAATCCACCTGCAATGTGGGAGACCTGGGTTGGATCCCTGACCTGGGATGATCCCCTGGAGGAGGGCATGGCAACCCACTCCAGTATTCTTTCCCGGAGAATCCCACGGACAGAGGAGCGTGGCAGGCTACAGTCCACGAGGTGACGAAGAGTCAGACTCGACTGAGCAACTAGGCACAGGCCTGGGTGGGCAGCAACTTAATTCCAGCCCTCATTTTTCAATATTCTTTTCTCTATCCACACTGTGTAAATAGGAGCAAAGAAGTCCTTGCTGGAACAGGCCACAGGCGAGTGTCACGGTCCTGTCCGCCGGAGCAGGACAACGCTGCTGCCCCTGACGCTCTCCCCACCCCCACCCCTCTCCACCAGCAGGGGCCAGCTGCCTCTGCCTGACCTCAGCTCTGCTTGGTTGGGAGGCAGGAGCAGCAGAGGACTGTCTCTGCTTGAACAGTTTTTCTGACATGTTTTATCAGCCACAGATAAGACTGATGGTGAAGCTAAGTCCATGCAACATACAGGCAATAAAAACAGACAGATAAAACAAGCCCACACATCCCCAGACACAGAACTCACCCTACCCCAGTCTAGATTATTTTTTTAAAAAAAAGCTACACAATATGATGAAAGGTATGATTTTGGGGATGTCAGTGGATATTAATAATCTGCTAAAAGAGCTAGTGGATTAACACAGTTTATGATACTTTAATAGCTTCTCTGGTGGCTCCGTGGTAAAGAATCCACCTGCCAATGCAGGAGACGCAAGTGATGTGGGCTTGATCCCTGGGTTGGGAAGATCCCCTGGAGAAGGAAATGGCAACCCACTCCAGTATTTTTGCCTGGAGAATCCCATGGACAGAGGAGCCTGGTGGGCTGCAGCCCATGGAGCTGCAAAAGACACACCAACAACAATAATACTTTAATAAATATGTTATATTCCTAATTTAAGCTTAAATTGATATGACTTAAAATATTTTTTTGCTGACTATAGGAAAGGGCCGGAATCAAGGAGAGACAATCTCATGCATTTTAATTAACTGATGTCTCCAGTTTAAAATGTATAGCATCAGATTCCTAGGTTTAGTTGAATCTTAGATCTCAGCCATGTTAGATTTTACTTTCCAAGTCATTTCTCCCAAGATTCAAATTTCTGGGTGGCTTATAGTTTTAACTAGGTGTGTAAAGCAGGGGCGTTGCTTACTTGCTTATGCTCAGTGTTTACGGTTCGGTTTGTTAGTTTGTTAAAGACACGAGGAATCTGAGAGTGGGGGAAGGCAGGGAAGGTGGCTATTCATTTGTTTTCAGATGAGGATTCTGAGGCCTGGGGGGTTCACTAAACTCCCCCAGGGGAGGAACAGCCTAAGGACTCAGGGCTAAAATTCAGGTCTCCTCTCTCTTGCAAGGAGGCAAGAAAGGAAACAGGTGAGAGGTCGGGAGGACTTATCACTAGAACATTCCAGGGTCAGAAGTGAGGAAAGGAAAGGAGTCTGCTTTTCCTGAGTAGAGATTACTACCACCTGTCAGGAATGTCAGTACAGGCAGAATACAAAAGGCAGCCAGCCAGCAGAGATCGGCTGTACGTGGTGCTCACCCCAAACCTGGCCTTTTTCCTAGATCTTGCCGGGTGACCAGCCCATCCCAGGTCTCCCACGGGTCTGAGCATCAGTCCTGAACACCCTGCCCACTTCCCAACCCACCCCCACCTCCCATGTCAACCCCGTTACTAGCGGAGCATTTGGTGGCCCAGGATCTGCTGCGTGAGACCTCACAGTGCCTTAGAGGACAGAGAAAACCTCCCTTCCTTTCTCACCATCTGTTTTGCCCTGGCCATCAACTCAGACCTTCAAAGAACAGAAGCAGCAGTGGGGGGTGCCCTGCTCTCGGGGAGCATATGGTTTCCCTGAAATACACAAGAGTCAGAGAGCACTTTGCGTCCCCATGGACTGCAGCCTACCAGGCTCCTCCGGCCATGGGATTTTCCAGGCAAAAGTACTGGAGTGGGGTGCCATTGCCTTCTCCGAGATTTGGGCTAGGTATTGTTAATTTCATATTTTTATTTCAAGTTATTGAAATGTGTAGTGAGAAATAAGAAATGCTAGTGGAGATGTGTAGGTATGGAATGGCAATGTGTGGAGCTCCATGAACTTTCATGGTTAGATAGCATCACTGACTCAGTGGACATGAATTTGAGCAAACTTCTGGAGATAGTGAAGGACAAGGGAGCCTGGCGTGGTGCAGTTCATGGAATTGCAAAGAGTTGGACATGACTTAGCAAATGAACATGAAACTTCATCCCAATAAAGCATTTGAAAGCGGTGCAAAACAATAATGACAACAATAACAGGGCAGCACTTAAAATATCTGGAAATTGCCCTACCAGCATACAGCAAATAGAGAAACATTTACTCAAGGGGAAAAAAAAGAGAGAGAGCAGAGCAGAGCACAGCGTCCAGGAGGTGGGAGGGGTGGCCCATCACGCCCGCAGCCTCAGCGAGCGGAGGAGGCGGGGCGGAAGTGGGCACAGACGCAGGAACAGAATTAAGTACCAGCTCCCCTGATATTACAGAAACCTCTCTGGGAGAGTCCCATATCCTCAGAAAACCAGCCTTAAAATTAAGTTCAGCCTTTTGCATCTGCGCTTTGGAATTGCTCCCAAGAACCAGAAAGAGCTGCCCTGCCCGCCGCCCTCCACAGTTATGCTCAGAGTGAATCCTCCCACCCGGATTCATTTTCGAAAGCAAGAAGGTATATAAGCAAATCGTATATCCTGAGTACAGACCGCTACATCCCCAGCACCCACCAGGTGCATCCAGCCTTCCTGGGTGGGGCACTTTGCTGGCCCCACTGGACCCATACCAGGTGCCTGGTGCCCAACCTCGAGTGCAAAGTGGTCTGTCTGCCCCCTTGGCAGAGCCACTCCCAGGGCCCCAGGACAAGCAGGCGGAAGACAGGAAGATACACCCCGAGGGGCACCCAGCACAATTCCTCAGGAACCTCACCCCACTCAAAATCGAGGCAAGCTTCAGGGAGACACTATGTGTCACCTGTTTGCAGCCTCAATGGAGACGCATGTCCTTAGGAGCCTGGAGTCTCGCTGCCATCTCTACTGAGGACCCCAGCGCTTCGTTCTGAGCCCTGAGTCCCAGCCACGCTCTGCTCTAGGCATCAGGGTGTCCTCAGAGAAGGATAAGACCTGGCACAAGGCTTGGCCCTGCCAGAACTCGGAACCCACACACTTCCCGTGAAGATCTCCCGGTGGTAATATCTCACACACCGCTCAGGAAGGAGGGGACTGCTTTCCCCAGCTGGACACCCCTCTATAAAAAAGTGTCAGATGGGGGACTTCTCCGTGGTCCAGGGGTTTCAGGATCCGCCTGGCAGATGGGGGACTCAGGTTCCATAACTGGTGCAGGGAGATCCCAGATGCTGAGGGGCAACTAAGCCCACGTGGCACAACTCCTGAGCTCAAACCCAGCCATGGTCGGGAGGCGGCACGGATGCTGACTTCCACCAGCAGCCCTTCTCTTCACTGAACACACATGTGTCCTGAAGCCCAAGAGAAGCAGAGCGACACGGGACACAAAAGCGTTTTTCATACAGTGGGTTTTCTTATTTTCCTAAGCATGAGACTTCAGCCGACACATTGCTCTCTGGAGCCTCCTAGACTTGTTCAAATCGCAGCTCGGCCTCTAACTAGAAACAGAACCTCATGCAAGCTCTTACCCATCCCTGTGCCTCAGTTTCTCCAAGCGTAAATGGAGATTATCAGGACCTGCCCCTCTGTGAGGGCCGAAGCAGTCAATCCATGTAAACCTCTAACAGTGCCTCGCATGAGGCAAGCACCCCATGAGCGTTAGCTAGGATGATCAAGTGAACCAAAGTTTATTTGACCACCTGAAAATCCAAAACACTCTGTAACAGACATCCTTGAAGCAAAATGGGTCTGTGTGTGTGTGTCTCCTGAGATATTCTAGCCATAGAACACTGGGTCAAGGACAGGCATGTTTCTAAGGTTTTTCAGTAAACTGTCCCCAAGAAGGACACATTTACATAACAGGGCCCCCAATTGCCTTCCAGCAAGTCTTGGAAGCAGGAAGTGCCTGTAAATAGGCTGTTTGGTGTTGACTTCTGCTGAGAATCCAGCATCTACCAAATTGCCCTCTGGACCCGCAGCCTGGAGATGCCAGCGCAGCTGGGGGTCTCGCTGCCAAGCCCTCAGCTCGCTCAGGTGCACACACCTTTGCCAGCCTGATTTGATTTTCCCCTGGAGGGGGGCTGGCCACCACACACACCCTAATGCTAGGACCCCAATCTAATGCCCAAGTCTGAGCATTAGGGGCAGTTTGCCAGGGCTTTAAGGGCACTTCAAGTGGGAAAAAACACACAATGTGTTCCCCATCCTCAGGTGAAAAGGTGACACCATCCAGCAACAGAAGCTGAGCAGCCAGAAACCACAAAGGGGTACCTGGGTGCCCAAGGAACGCCCCAGAGTGAGACTCAGACCCACCCAGGTGCCCAGGGCTCACCTGGCCCAACATCAATGAGGTTTGAGCCAGGCACCCTCAGAGCCTTGTACCCCCCATGTGGAAATAATTCTAAGGTATCAATCAAGCTCACAAACTGCTAAAAACAAACTACATTCTATCCTCTTGGCTCGAGAAAGACACCCCAGGACTAAGGTCAGGTCCAGAAGGTGCCCAGCAGAAAGAGCTGCCCCTAGCCTGGCCGCCTTCTCTTTCCACCGACCCCCGGGCTCACACCATCATTTTNCAAACTACATTCTATCCTCTTGGCTCGAGAAAGACACCCTAGGACTAAGGTCAGGTCCAGAAGGTGCCCAGCAGAAAGAGCTGCCCCCAGCCTGGCCGCCTTCTCTTTCCACCGACCCCCGGGCTCCAGGCTCCACACCACCCTGCAGGGGCCTCATGCACACACCCGAGGACACCCTAGCAAGTGTGCGTCCACTTCCACTAACACCATGCAGCCTTGCCACACTGCTGCACTGGCCCTGGGTGGACACACCCACTGCGCAGTCTGTCAGGGGCTCTGGGAAGAGACCAGCACAGGCTGTATGCGGGCTGGGTACCTCGTGTGGAGGAGATTCCAGGATCCTCTGGAGTGTGGTCCAGAGATGGGGGGGGGGGGGGGCAGTCAGCAAACAGCAGGGAAACAGCCCCTTGGCTCGACCCCTCATTCTGGTGAGAGGCGCGGGGCAAGGCCTGCCCGGCGGTGCTCCAGGGGCAGTGCAACCACTGAGCCCATCAACGCTGTCCCAGGAGGGGACACCCTGCTCTTCCAGGCTGTGGTTTATTCTTGCCATGTGGTCACTTCACTCTCAAAAATATATCTCGGCCAGAACCTCAGAATCAATTCACACCATCATTTCTATTGTTGGTCACATTTCAATCCATCTAATAAATTTTGAACTTGCACAAAATGCAAGCTGTAGGGGAGGAAAAAAGAAAGCGAGCCAAATAAATTAAAACTTGCTTGGCCATGAATCAGTTAGGAGATTTATTTTTCATAAAAAATTCAGGGATAGGTGACACAGAACGGACTGAGGAGCCTAGTGGGCTACAGTCCACGGGGTCACAGAGTTGGACGCGACTGAGCAACTCCACTTTCACTTTCATCTTCTTTCATCCTGTGGTGCTGCAGAAGACTCTTGAGAGTCCCTTGGATACCAAGGAGATCAAACCAGTCAATCCTAAAGGAAATCAACCCAAAATATTCAGTGGAAGGATGGATGCTGAGGCTAAAGCTCTAATAATGTGGCAACCTGATGTAAAGAGCCAACTCACTGAAAAGGCCCTGATGCTGGGAAAGATTGAGGGCAAGAGAAGGGGGCGACAGAAGATGAGATGGTTGGGTGGTATCACCAACTCAGTGGACATGAGTTTGAGCAAACTCAGGGGGTTACAGAGTTGGACACAACTTTGCGACTGAAAAACAACAATCCACAGTGAATGACAGGCACNAAGACTCTTGAGAGTCCCTTGGATACCAAGGAGATCAAACCAGTCAATCCTAAAGGAAATCAACCCAAAATATTCAATGGAAGGATAGATTCTGAAGCTAAAGCTCTAATAATTTGGCAACCTGATGTAAAGAGCCAACTCACTGAAAAGGCCCTGATGCTGGGAAAGATTGAGGGCAAGAGAAGGGGGTGACAGAAGATGAGATGGTTGGGTGGTATCACCAACTCAGTGGACGTGAGTTTGAGCAAACTCAGGGGGTTACAGAGTTGGACACAACTTTGCGACTGAAAAACAACAATCCACAGTGAGTGACAGGCATAGGAGAGTCATTTTTCCTTCACTTTTGTGTACACTTGAAAATTTTCACAATTAAAGGTTAAAGGAAAGTTTTGGAGCCATGCAGCCCCCACAAAAGAAAAGCTATGACCAACCTAGACTACATATTAAAAAGCAGAGACATTACTTTGCTGACAAAGGTTTGTCTAGTCAAAGCTATGGTTTTTCCAGTAGTCACGTATGGATGTTGACAGTTGGACTATAAAGAAAGCTGAGCGCTGAAGAATTGATGCTTTTGAACTGTGGTGTTGGAGAAGACTCTGGAGAGTCCCTTGGACTGCAAGGAAATCAAACCAGTCAATCCTTAAGGAAATCAGTCCTGAATATTCATTGGAAAGACTGATGCTGAAGCTGAAACTCCAATACTTTGGCCATCTGATACAAAGAACTGACTCACTGGAAAAGACCCTGATGCTGGGCAAGACTGAGGGCAGGAGGAGAAGGGGATGACAGAGGATGAGATGGTTGGATGGCATCACCGATTCGATGGACATGAGTTTGAGTAAGCTCCAGGAGTTGGTAATGGACAGGGAAGCCTGGCGTGCTGCAGTCCATGGGGTTGCAGAGTCAGATACAACTGAGTGACTGAACGGAGCCCAAAAAAGAGCCTGGCAAGATCTGAAATCACATTCCTCACAGTGAGTTACGAAAGAGCCAGCAGAAGCACACGCTAACCTGGCCTGCAATTTTGTTGATATTATGAGGAGCAAACCTGCAGCTAACTGAGAACAGCCTCTTCAGGAGCCACAGTCCACTAGACTGCTGTGCCCCCAACCCTGGGTCACTGGCCAGGAGTCCAGAGCCCCCGCCAGGCTCTATCTGAGCTCCAATCCTCACCCAGGAGGATTCATTCGACTCTCTTAGATGCTCTCAGACAGGTCAAACTTCAAGTCACGGACCAAATAAATCCAGGCCACGGAGCCTGACGAAGGGGCCAAGGCAATCGTTCAGACAGAGCCTTGCCGGGCTCCACGCTGAGTCTCCAAGTCAAACAAGATCCGACCGGGTGGCCTCCGTGCAAACAGCGGCAGCAGGAAGAACCCAGGCCCATGTTTACACAGAACCTTTCCCCTCAGAAGCTGAAAGAGATTTCAGGTCACTCAGTAATTAGCTTAATTAAATCTCACGGGACTCCTGCCCACCCGACTCCCGGCTGCCTGTTTCACTCGAGCGCGGCTGGGGGCTGCAGAGGCGGGGCTGCACACCTTGCACACATGTGTAAACACATCACACTCGCAGGCCACCCTTCCTGGGGGGTTGTTTGGAGAACCCAGGACTTTGGAGCCTTGTCACTGGCTCTGCAAATGGACAAAGCCCTGGAACAATGCACACTGCATCTGGTCCAGAGGAGGAAGTCTAAGGGACAAAGAAGACAGCAAGCACTTTTTGTCCCAGTATGCAAATGAGAGAACATCTGGATGCTAATTGTGGACCACGGACCCAGGGGAATTGTTACCGGCCCGGCTTTGTATCGATATTTGAGAAGCCCTTGGAAATGGAACCCCACTCCAGTACTCTTGCCTGGAAAATCCCATGGATGGAGGAACCTGGTAGGCTGCAGTCTATAGGGTTGCAAAGAGTTGGACACGACTGAGCGACTCCATTTTCTACTGCTGAATCAGGTCATCAAAAAAACACTATAAAAACCTTTGAAATTGGTGCCAACATGTTAGGCTTTTCTGCCTCTGGAATAGCCTGTTCCCGCTGATCCATATTAAAAAAACATTCTCAAATCTTTTAGAGGCTGGAACTTGGAAGTCTTCCTCACCGGCTGGCAGGCCAGGTGGCCACCCAGGTCATTTTGGAATAGAGGGACTAACCCAGAAATCATTAGTTTTTCCTAAACTCAAAACCTAAGTCAAGCCCTGTCTCCGCAATACCTGAAAACATTAGTGGGAAGCCTTTTAAACTTATGACCCCATGGGTTAGGATGTGCCCTAAAGAGCTATGCTTTCGTCCAACCCACGTCCCTGTAAAAGCAGCAGTGTGTACCCGCCACAGAGCTGCAGAGAATCCAGGGCCACTCAGTAAACACCCAGAAACCACTACCCCCATGGGAATAAACCCTTGACTTGAGTCTGCTTGACCTCTCATTTCTCCCTGGGGAGACTCATCAAGGGAAAGCAGAGCAGACCCGAAGAGGAAGCTTGAACCTCATGGAATGGCCAAGGTTCCACCACCAGCTAAGCAAGCTGCCCCAGCTGCACTGCCCCCCACAAAAGCAGAGCCTTCATCTTTCCGGCAGGGTGCTGGGGGCGGGGAGAATGAAAGCCCTCTTAACCTTATCCAGGAAAGCAAAAGGATAGCCCTTTGGAACACAGATGGGCATTTTAAGTTCAGAGCCAGTCTATCCCACTGTGACATACTTAGGATGCTCTAAAAGTCCGAGACAACCTACCAGTAACAGAGGCTCCTACAGTCCTCAGGACCAGCAACATCACCAATGAAGGCCTTTTTAAAACAGTTCCTTTGGGAAATGGATGGGGAAACAGTGGAAACAGTGTCAGACTTTATTTTGGGGGGCTCCAAAATCACTGCAGATGGTGATTGCCGACATGAAATTAAAAGACGCTTACTCCTTGTAAGGAAAGTTACGACCAACCTACATAGCATATTCAAAAGCAGAGATATTACTTTGCCAACAAAGGTCCGTCTAGTCAAGGCTGTGGTTTTTCCTGTGGTCATGTATGGATTTGAGAGCTGGACTGTGAAGAAGGTTGAGCACCAAAGAATTGATGCTTTTGAACTGTGGTGTTGGAGAAGACTCTTGAGAGTCCCTTGGACTGCAAGGAGATCCAACCAGTCCATTCCAAAGATCAGTCTTGGGTGTTCTTTGGAAGGAATGATGCTAAAGCTGAAACTCCAGTACTTTGGCCACCTCATGAGAAGAGTTGACTCATTGGAAAAGACTCTGATGCTGGGAGGGATTGGGGGCAGGAGGAGAAGGGGACGACTGAGGATGAGATGGCTGGATGGCATCACCGACTCGATGGACGTGAGTTTGAGTGAACTCCGGGAGTTGGTGATGGACAGGAAGGCCGGGCGTGCTGGAAGTAATGGGGTCGCAAAGAGTCAGACACAACTGAGCAACTGAACTGAATGTAAGAAAAGGTCTTCCCTGGTGGCTCAGACAGTAAAGAATCTGCCTGCAGTGTAGGAGAACTGGGTTTGATCCCTGGGTGGGGAAGATCTCCTGGAGAAGGGAAGGGCACCCCACTCCAGTATTCTTGCCTGGAGAATTCCAGGGACAGAGGAGCCTGGGAGATTACAGTCCATGTGGTCACAGAGTCGGACACAACTGAGTGACTAACACAAAAAAGACTTCAAAAATTAAGCATTCAGGCCAAAGTCCACTGAAAACTGGATGCCAGGTTAGGTGACAAATGTGGGCTACACATGAGCTGAGGCCACACCCCTTCCTTTCACTACTTCCTCTGTTCCAGAATCCAGAGAATTGTAACCACCAGCATAATATACATGATTTCAGCCCAAGCCTAATTTCCAAATGGAAAATATGCATTACACTACTTTCATTAATCATTTTAAAATCTTCACTTTTGAAAAAATAAAGTCTTTTTTATCCTAGTGGCTTCAACAGTGCACTCAGTCACTTCAGTCATGTCCAACTCTTTGTGACACTATGAACCACAGCCCTCCAGGCTCCTCTTGTCCATGGGATCTTCTAGGCAAAAATACTGGAGTGGGTTGCCATTTCCTTCTCCAGGAGATCTTCCCAACCCAGGTATTGAACCCCAACCTCTTACATCTCCTGCACTGGCAGGTGGGATCTTTACCACTAGTGCCACCTGGGACGCCCAGCGGCTTCAAAGGAACTCTTAAATATACAGGAACTCTCTTAAGGTTCCTGTAATCCAACTGACGAATATTTTACTCTCTTTGATGAAGCGGTAGTTTTGTACCATGCAATTAATCTCTCAGCTCTGACAAATGTGGTATGAAGTAGACATTTAAAATAGAATGGAAATTTCTGTGATTTTTTTTTCCCCTAGACCTTAGCAAATGACCAAACTTGGACCTTTCAGGCTAGAGTACAAATTGAAATAATCTGATAACAATTTAATCCATGATTTACTGCACAGCTTATGGTGCTGACACTACTGGAGACATGGTTTTAGTAACCGAGTGACTGGAAACAAGCCGGATAACCATATGTTAATAAAACAATTAAGGAAGTGGAAACAGAAGAGAGGGTCCTTTCAAGATGTATACTGAAGACTCTAACTGAAGAATGGATGTGTACAATGTGAAAAAAAGACTAGAATCAGTTATAAAGTGTGGTGGGGGTGAGTGCACTGGTTATCTACCTAAAGGAGTAGAGACCCTTCTCTGCGCTTTGTGTATAGCTACAACCAAGGGAGATGGTGCAGCTGGACACCAGCTGTAAGCCTGTTCTCCAGTGTTCAGATTGAAGTTCCAACAATGCTTCCTGCTTTCGCTCACATTAGTATTACCTGGCCTTCCTCGTGAATGTTAAGACACCAAACAAGAAGCCCAATGGCTGGTGATTCCAAGAAGCCACACTCTGTACACCAGTACAGAAACAGCCACTGGAAGTCAGGCAGTACAGTCTGTCACCCTGGCCAAGCAAGCTTTTTATCCTCTCCAGGCCTCAGTTTACTCCTCTGTAATATGGACAATATAATAGCCCTTTTGCAGAACTGTGAAAATTAAATGAGATAGTCTCTAAAGCCCTTGACACAATGTCAGTGTCAAGACTTGCTGGTCTCGACAGAGTTGAAATACACAGACTTGGCAACTACCTAAGGTCAAATCCAGGCTTTCTTCGTGGCTCAGTGGTAAAGAATCTGCCTGCAATGCACGAGACAAACATATGATCCCTGGGTTAGGAAGATTCCCCCGGAGAAGTAAATGGCAACCCACTCTATTACTCCTGCTTGGGAATTTCCATGGACAAAGGAGCCTGGTGGGCTATAGTCCAAGGGGTCACAAGGAGTCGGACAGGACTGAGTATACAGTAACAACAAAATCAAAAACAGCCAGTACAGAGTCGGGTATTCGCCTCCAAGTTCTATACTTCGTGGGATGACACTTCTCAACCAAGCAGTTAGTTGAGGCCAAGGTGCCGTCAGCTGTTTATCCGGCGTCTGGGTTAACGGTGCTTTGTCCCCATCCCCTCCAGGAGCGAAGGAGGCCATCACAGAGCAGTGGGCATTCTGTGTTTCATCAACAGGTGCCAAAGAGAAACAGCGCCAAGCGCTTGGTCAGGCCGGCTCCTAAGTCAACCCTCCCGGATGGTCACGAATCTGGAACGCGTCCCGGGGGAGCGCGGGGCAGAAGCAGCCAGAGGCGGCTTTTCATGAGTGACCCGCCCGCCGGCAGGCGCGCGGACGGCAGACCCAAGGGGGGACCGCGGGCAGCCTGGGTCCGGGGGCGCAGCCGCACGTGCTCTGAGGCGTGCCGGCGCCAGTTCATTCAAACAGGCCCCTACCGGCCACCCCGCGCGTGCGACCCCCAGTCCTCGGCCGCCTCCGCGCCCCCGGGACCGCTCTACTCGGGGAAGGGAGGTGCCCGCTTGCCCTGGTCTCAGCAGAAGAGGCAGGCGCCCTCCCCTTCGGGTCCCTCCCACACCCCCGGGAAGGGGACGGGGGAAGCGGCCCGAGCCCCCCGCGCCGCTGCGGAGTCGCCTGCCCGGGAGCCCCGGGCAGCACCGCCTGCCGCACTCACCGAGCGTGGCCACCGTGCCGGCCTCGAAGAGCAGGCAATCCCTGCGGCCGCGCGCCTCCAGCAGGACGCTGCTTTCCCCCGAGGCCTCCAGCCGCCGGAGCAGCCGCAGCGCCTTGCTCAGAGCCATCGGCGCGCGGCCCGGCGCGGCTCCCCGAACGCCCGCAACTTCCAGGAGTTTCACTTTGCGGCCCCGCCGCGGGCCAGGCGCAGGCTCCTCCCTGCCGGTTCCGCGGCCTCCGCCCGGCCCGCCTCCGCCGCGCCCGCGCGCGCCGCCCCGGGCAGGTGAGGGCGCGCGGCCGCCTCCCCGCCGCCCGGTCCGCTCTGCCGAGGCGCCGCGCTCCCCCCAGCGGCAGGGCCGCGGCTGGGTGGGTGGGTAGGGGGCGAGCTTCGGGCAAGATCGAGGGGCTGATGGGGGCCGGGAGCGGAGGGGAAGTGCTTCCGCGGTGGGCGGCAGCCGGGGAGGAAGATTCCACACATTCCTGGACGCGGAGGAGGCTGCCGTCGGCGGGGCGCCCTGAAGCTCCTGCAACGTTACGGACGCCCCGCGGCTTTATATGGGCCCGCCGGGGCCTGGCCGGCGCCACTAGGCTAGAAACTGCCCGGCCCGGGCCCTCCGCAGCACTCTGGAGTCCTCCCCAGTCCCATCCAGGGCGCTGCGCCTCCCACTCTGGTCTGCTTCTGCGACCCTGGGCGAGTCGCCTGTCCTCTGTGACTCAGTGGCCCTAAAGGGTAAAGCGGGATTAGGAAGTGTACTTGCTTCATAATGTTGCAGGGGAGGATGGAGTTAATTCGTACAAAGGGCTTGTGGCACGCCTGAGGAGTGGAAAGTGCTCCATCCATGGTGCCTTTACTAGCTTTCTGTTCAGAGGGTCCTGCGGCCCACTGTCCACATCAGGCAGAATTTGGGTAGCGGGGAGTCAAAGGTGGATTGTCTGATACACTGAGCCCCTCATCTCTGGACCTGCCGCTTACCGTGGGACCTTGACTTCTCAACCTGCTTTGCTCTCTTATCAGATGGTGAGGGTACCTGCCCCAGAGGCTTGCAGGATGGGCGTGGAGTCATCATTCAGAGGAGCTGAACACTCTGGGAGTGACAAGCAGGGCAAACTGTGAGGTGCTGATGGTTGCAGGAGTGAGAGTGAAAGGCCTTTTTCCTCCGCCTTGCAGCCCCTCCTCCCACTCTGCTGAGTGTACCGCCCTTAACTTCATGGCGGATACTTCAATCAACCAGAATGTACTCAGGCGTATGGACACCAGCATGCATCCGTGCATCTCCCATTAGGACACGTGGCCCACCTAGAATGACTGGCAGCTAAGGAACAGGAAGTATGCCCCTCTTGGCACTGGGTTTTAGCCCGGGTGTTGGGACAGGTCTGCAGGGGAGAAGAGAGAGGACAGGGGAGAGGGCTTACCTGGAGTCATCCTCTGGGTGGGTTTGGGGGTTTCATTTCCTTTTCCTATAGTGGGTGTGTACGTCGGCTCCAGACCTCATCTGGGTGTTCTCATCAGACCCCAAATCCAGGTGATTCCTCTCTCACCCCTATTCTGCTCACATGGAGAAAGAAGCCTCAAGTAGTTTATATATCAGGCATGTTCCAGAAGAAGTAAAGCGCAGGTGCCAAGGAGGACGGCCACGCCCTTGCAGACATTCAGGAACGACCAGCAGTGACTGACCAGGGAATCCATCCTCTGTGGACCCCTCCCAGGTGTGATTGAAGAATGAAGGACATGTGAACAACAGCAGAGATTCAAGTCGTTCCTGAATCTGCCCTCTTGCTCACATATCCCATTATGATGTGATGAAAGTCCCAGAAAGGATGCTCATAAGTTATCCAAACATTTGTAAAATGGAGACATTGTTTCTGCCTGAGAACAGTGAGCCATTGAATGAGGCAGAGTAGCCTCTGGCCCCTGTTTCCTTTCCTTTTTAACTCTAAGTTCTCTTCTTCCAGGAAGCCTTCCTGTTGTTCGGAGGTTCCAGATAACCCCTCACACTCACAGATGTCCACTCCGGCTTTCACCTGCTCACATGTTGCTTGAGAAGTGTTTGTAGAGTTCTATTTTCTTAGTCTTGTTTCACAAATTAGGGTGTAAGGGGATCAAGCCTTTAAAAATTTTCTCTCTCCTCTTTCCTGCCTTCCCATGGGCCACAGCTCTGCCCAGTGACATTCTGAACACGTTTTAGAAACTTTCCTATAGTCCAGACCAGCACTTTAGCTTTACAGCTTAGACACTGTCAGACACAATCAACTGTAAGATAGAACTACTATTTCATGTACCACTGAGAAGGAAAAAAATCTTGCCAATTAAACTACGTAATGACATCATTAGCAATGCCCTGATTTCAGCAGTTATAATGCACATCTTAGATGCCAGTAATGGCTGTTCCCCTGCCTCTGAGAACTGGCTGAATGAGCCAAGTGCCTGCTGTGTTTTCAGGTTGCTGCCCTCTGGTTTGGCGTGGGATGGGTACACGGGGACAGCAAAGGAAGCCCTGCCCTTTCATCCATGCTTCCTTGGGAGCCTGAGAGTCACCTAGGCACCGGTCCGTTTAGCAGATGGAGAAAGTAAGAGATCCTAACACATCCAAGAAAAAGGTCAGCTCTGACACCTAAACCACGAGTGCAACCTGAGAAGACCACTGGACCCGTCTGGGGAATGTCTTCGGGGAAGAATTAAGGAAGAAACCGGGGCAATAAGCATAGTTTGCTGACTTTGGAAGTCTGACTGGGGAAAAACAGAAAATAAACAGGACAGTGGGCAGAGAGGACAAGAGACCTTTCTCAGGCCTGCTCAGATGATGTTTTCATCGGATTGTCTTGGCTTCTGAGTTGCAACTTGAGGGAGCTGTGGGNAAGTCAAGCCCTGTCTCCGCAATACCTGAAAACATTAGTGGGAAGCCTTTTAAACTTATGACCCCATGGGTTAGGATGTGCCCTAAAGAGCTATGCTTTCGTCCAACCCACGTCCCTGTAAAAGCAGCAGTGTGTACCCGCCACAGAGCTGCAGAGAATCCAGGGCCACTCAGTAAACACCCAGAAACCACTACCCCCATGGGAATAAACCCTTGACTTGAGTCTGCTTGACCTCTCATTTCTCCCTGGGGAGACTCATCAAGGGAAAGCAGAGCAGACCCGAAGAGGAAGCTTGAACCTCATGGAATGGCCAAGGTTCCACCACCAGCTAAGCAAGCTGCCCCAGCTGCACTGCCCCCCACAAAAGCAGAGCCTTCATCTTTCCGGCAGGGTGCTGGGGGCGGGGAGAATGAAAGCCCTCTTAACCTTATCCAGGAAAGCAAAAGGATAGCCCTTTGGAACACAGATGGGCATTTTAAGTTCAGAGCCAGTCTATCCCACTGTGACATACTTAGGATGCTCTAAAAGTCCGAGACAACCTACCAGTAACAGAGGCTCCTACAGTCCTCAGGACCAGCAACATCACCAATGAAGGCCTTTTTAAAACAGTTCCTTTGGGAAATGGATGGGGAAACAGTGGAAACAGTGTCAGACTTTATTTTGGGGGGCTCCAAAATCACTGCAGATGGTGATTGCCGACATGAAATTAAAAGACGCTTACTCCTTGTAAGGAAAGTTACGACCAACCTACATAGCATATTCAAAAGCAGAGATATTACTTTGCCAACAAAGGTCCGTCTAGTCAAGGCTGTGGTTTTTCCTGTGGTCATGTATGGATTTGAGAGCTGGACTGTGAAGAAGGTTGAGCACCAAAGAATTGATGCTTTTGAACTGTGGTGTTGGAGAAGACTCTTGAGAGTCCCTTGGACTGCAAGGAGATCCAACCAGTCCATTCCAAAGATCAGTCTTGGGTGTTCTTTGGAAGGAATGATGCTAAAGCTGAAACTCCAGTACTTTGGCCACCTCATGAGAAGAGTTGACTCATTGGAAAAGACTCTGATGCTGGGAGGGATTGGGGGCAGGAGGAGAAGGGGACGACTGAGGATGAGATGGCTGGATGGCATCACCGACTCGATGGACGTGAGTTTGAGTGAACTCCGGGAGTTGGTGATGGACAGGAAGGCCGGGCGTGCTGGAAGTAATGGGGTCGCAAAGAGTCAGACACAACTGAGCAACTGAACTGAATGTAAGAAAAGGTCTTCCCTGGTGGCTCAGACAGTAAAGAATCTGCCTGCAGTGTAGGAGAACTGGGTTTGATCCCTGGGTGGGGAAGATCTCCTGGAGAAGGGAAGGGCACCCCACTCCAGTATTCTTGCCTGGAGAATTCCAGGGACAGAGGAGCCTGGGAGATTACAGTCCATGTGGTCACAGAGTCGGACACAACTGAGTGACTAACACAAAAAAGACTTCAAAAATTAAGCATTCAGGCCAAAGTCCACTGAAAACTGGATGCCAGGTTAGGTGACAAATGTGGGCTACACATGAGCTGAGGCCACACCCCTTCCTTTCACTACTTCCTCTGTTCCAGAATCCAGAGAATTGTAACCACCAGCATAATATACATGATTTCAGCCCAAGCCTAATTTCCAAATGGAAAATATGCATTACACTACTTTCATTAATCATTTTAAAATCTTCACTTTTGAAAAAATAAAGTCTTTTTTATCCTAGTGGCTTCAACAGTGCACTCAGTCACTTCAGTCATGTCCAACTCTTTGTGACACTATGAACCACAGCCCTCCAGGCTCCTCTTGTCCATGGGATCTTCTAGGCAAAAATACTGGAGTGGGTTGCCATTTCCTTCTCCAGGAGATCTTCCCAACCCAGGTATTGAACCCCAACCTCTTACATCTCCTGCACTGGCAGGTGGGATCTTTACCACTAGTGCCACCTGGGACGCCCAGCGGCTTCAAAGGAACTCTTAAATATACAGGAACTCTCTTAAGGTTCCTGTAATCCAACTGACGAATATTTTACTCTCTTTGATGAAGCGGTAGTTTTGTACCATGCAATTAATCTCTCAGCTCTGACAAATGTGGTATGAAGTAGACATTTAAAATAGAATGGAAATTTCTGTGATTTTTTTTTCCCCTAGACCTTAGCAAATGACCAAACTTGGACCTTTCAGGCTAGAGTACAAATTGAAATAATCTGATAACAATTTAATCCATGATTTACTGCACAGCTTATGGTGCTGACACTACTGGAGACATGGTTTTAGTAACCGAGTGACTGGAAACAAGCCGGATAACCATATGTTAATAAAACAATTAAGGAAGTGGAAACAGAAGAGAGGGTCCTTTCAAGATGTATACTGAAGACTCTAACTGAAGAATGGATGTGTACAATGTGAAAAAAAGACTAGAATCAGTTATAAAGTGTGGTGGGGGTGAGTGCACTGGTTATCTACCTAAAGGAGTAGAGACCCTTCTCTGCGCTTTGTGTATAGCTACAACCAAGGGAGATGGTGCAGCTGGACACCAGCTGTAAGCCTGTTCTCCAGTGTTCAGATTGAAGTTCCAACAATGCTTCCTGCTTTCGCTCACATTAGTATTACCTGGCCTTCCTCGTGAATGTTAAGACACCAAACAAGAAGCCCAATGGCTGGTGATTCCAAGAAGCCACACTCTGTACACCAGTACAGAAACAGCCACTGGAAGTCAGGCAGTACAGTCTGTCACCCTGGCCAAGCAAGCTTTTTATCCTCTCCAGGCCTCAGTTTACTCCTCTGTAATATGGACAATATAATAGCCCTTTTGCAGAACTGTGAAAATTAAATGAGATAGTCTCTAAAGCCCTTGACACAATGTCAGTGTCAAGACTTGCTGGTCTCGACAGAGTTGAAATACACAGACTTGGCAACTACCTAAGGTCAAATCCAGGCTTTCTTCGTGGCTCAGTGGTAAAGAATCTGCCTGCAATGCACGAGACAAACATATGATCCCTGGGTTAGGAAGATTCCCCCGGAGAAGTAAATGGCAACCCACTCTATTACTCCTGCTTGGGAATTTCCATGGACAAAGGAGCCTGGTGGGCTATAGTCCAAGGGGTCACAAGGAGTCGGACAGGACTGAGTATACAGTAACAACAAAATCAAAAACAGCCAGTACAGAGTCGGGTATTCGCCTCCAAGTTCTATACTTCGTGGGATGACACTTCTCAACCAAGCAGTTAGTTGAGGCCAAGGTGCCGTCAGCTGTTTATCCGGCGTCTGGGTTAACGGTGCTTTGTCCCCATCCCCTCCAGGAGCGAAGGAGGCCATCACAGAGCAGTGGGCATTCTGTGTTTCATCAACAGGTGCCAAAGAGAAACAGCGCCAAGCGCTTGGTCAGGCCGGCTCCTAAGTCAACCCTCCCGGATGGTCACGAATCTGGAACGCGTCCCGGGGGAGCGCGGGGCAGAAGCAGCCAGAGGCGGCTTTTCATGAGTGACCCGCCCGCCGGCAGGCGCGCGGACGGCAGACCCAAGGGGGGACCGCGGGCAGCCTGGGTCCGGGGGCGCAGCCGCACGTGCTCTGAGGCGTGCCGGCGCCAGTTCATTCAAACAGGCCCCTACCGGCCACCCCGCGCGTGCGACCCCCAGTCCTCGGCCGCCTCCGCGCCCCCGGGACCGCTCTACTCGGGGAAGGGAGGTGCCCGCTTGCCCTGGTCTCAGCAGAAGAGGCAGGCGCCCTCCCCTTCGGGTCCCTCCCACACCCCCGGGAAGAGGACGGGGGGAGCGGCCCGAGCCCCCCGCGCCGCTGCGGAGTCGCCTGCCCGGGAGCCCCGGGCAGCACCGCCTGCCGCACTCACCGAGCGTGGCCACCGTGCCGGCCTCGAAGAGCAGGCAATCCCTGCGGCCGCGCGCCTCCAGCAGGACGCTGCTTTCCCCCGAGGCCTCCAGCCGCCGGAGCAGCCGCAGCGCCTTGCTCAGAGCCATCGGCGCGCGGCCCGGCGCGGCTCCCCGAACGCCCGCAACTTCCAGGAGTTTCACTTTGCGGCCCCGCCGCGGGCCAGGCGCAGGCTCCTCCCTGCCGGTTCCGCGGCCTCCGCCCGGCCCGCCTCCGCCGCGCCCGCGCGCGCCGCCCCGGGCAGGTGAGGGCGCGCGGCCGCCTCCCCGCCGCCCGGTCCGCTCTGCCGAGGCGCCGCGCTCCCCCCAGCGGCAGGGCCGCGGCTGGGTGGGTGGGTAGGGGGCGAGCTTCGGGCAAGATCGAGGGGCTGATGGGGGCCGGGAGCGGAGGGGAAGTGCTTCCGCGGTGGGCGGCAGCCGGGGAGGAAGATTCCACACATTCCTGGACGCGGAGGAGGCTGCCGTCGGCGGGGCGCCCTGAAGCTCCTGCAACGTTACGGACGCCCCGCGGCTTTATATGGGCCCGCCGGGGCCTGGCCGGCGCCACTAGGCTAGAAACTGCCCGGCCCGGGCCCTCCGCAGCACTCTGGAGTCCTCCCCAGTCCCATCCAGGGCGCTGCGCCTCCCACTCTGGTCTGCTTCTGCGACCCTGGGCGAGTCGCCTGTCCTCTGTGACTCAGTGGCCCTAAAGGGTAAAGCGGGATTAGGAAGTGTACTTGCTTCATAATGTTGCAGGGGAGGATGGAGTTAATTCGTACAAAGGGCTTGTGGCACGCCTGAGGAGTGGAAAGTGCTCCATCCATGGTGCCTTCACTAGCTTTCCGTTCAGAGGGTCCTGCGGCCCACTGTCCACATCAGGCAGAATTTGGGTAGCGGGGAGTCAAAGGTGGATTGTCTGATACACTGAGCCCCTCATCTCTGGACCTGCCGCTTACCGTGGGACCTTGACTTCTCAACCTGCTTTGCTCTCTTATCAGATGGTGAGGGTACCTGCCCCAGAGGCTTGCAGGATGGGCGTGGAGTCATCATTCAGAGGAGCTGAACACTCTGGGAGTGACAAGCAGGGCAAACTGTGAGGTGCTGATGGTTGCAGGAGTGAGAGTGAAAGGCCTTTTTCCTCCGCCTTGCAGCCCCTCCTCCCACTCTGCTGAGTGTACCGCCCTTAACTTCATGGCGGATACTTCAATCAACCAGAATGTACTCAGGCGTATGGACACCAGCATGCATCCGTGCATCTCCCATTAGGACACGTGGCCCACCTAGAATGACTGGCAGCTAAGGAACAGGAAGTATGCCCCTCTTGGCACTGGGTTTTAGCCCGGGTGTTGGGACAGGTCTGCAGGGGAGAAGAGAGAGGACAGGGGAGAGGGCTTACCTGGAGTCATCCTCTGGGTGGGTTTGGGGGTTTCATTTCCTTTTCCTATAGTGGGTGTGTACGTCGGCTCCAGACCTCATCTGGGTGTTCTCATCAGACCCCAAATCCAGGTGATTCCTCTCTCACCCCTATTCTGCTCACATGGAGAAAGAAGCCTCAAGTAGTTTATATATCAGGCATGTTCCAGAAGAAGTAAAGCGCAGGTGCCAAGGAGGACGGCCACGCCCTTGCAGACATTCAGGAACGACCAGCAGTGACTGACCAGGGAATCCATCCTCTGTGGACCCCTCCCAGGTGTGATTGAAGAATGAAGGACATGTGAACAACAGCAGAGATTCAAGTCGTTCCTGAATCTGCCCTCTTGCTCACATATCCCATTATGATGTGATGAAAGTCCCAGAAAGGATGCTCATAAGTTATCCAAACATTTGTAAAATGGAGACATTGTTTCTGCCTGAGAACAGTGAGCCATTGAATGAGGCAGAGTAGCCTCTGGCCCCTGTTTCCTTTCCTTTTAAACTCTAAGTTCTCTTCTTCCAGGAAGCCTTCCTGTTGTTCGGAGGTTCCAGATAACCCCTCACACTCACAGATGTCCACTCCGGCTTTCACCTGCTCACATGTTGCTTGAGAAGTGTTTGTAGAGTTCTATTTTCTTAGTCTTGTTTCACAAATTAGGGTGTAAGGGGATCAAGCCTTTAAAAATTTTCTCTCTCCTCTTTCCTGCCTTCCCATGGGCCACAGCTCTGCCCAGTGACATTCTGAACACGTTTTAGAAACTTTCCTATAGTCCAGACCAGCACTTTAGCTTTACAGCTTAGACACTGTCAGACACAATCAACTGTAAGATGAACTACTATTTCATGTACCACTGAGAAGGAAAAAAATCTTGCCAATTAAACTACGTAATGACATCATTAGCAATGCCCTGATTTCAGCAGTTATAATGCACATCTTAGATGCCAGTAATGGCTGTTCCCCTGCCTCTGAGAACTGGCTGAATGAGCCAAGTGCCTGCTGTGTTTTCAGGTTGCTGCCCTCTGGTTTGGCGTGGGATGGGTACATGGGGACAGCAAAGGAAGCCCTGCCCTTTCATCCATGCTTCCTTGGGAGCCTGAGAGTCACCTAGGCACCGGTCCGTTTAGCAGATGGAGAAAGTAAGAGATCCTAACACATCCAAGAAAAAGGTCAGCTCTGACACCTAAACCACGAGTGCAACCTGAGAAGACCACTGGACCCGTCTGGGGAATGTCCTCGGGGAAGAATTAAGGAAGAAACGGGGGCAATAAGCATAGTTTGCTGACTTTGGAAGTCTGACTGGGGAAAAACAGAAAATAAACAGGACAGTGGGCAGAGAGGACAAGAGACCTTTCTCAGGCCTGCTCAGATGATGTTTTCATCGGATTGTCTTGGCTTCTGAGTTGCAACTTGAGGGAGCTGTGGGACCAGAGAGGAAGCAACTGTGACATCCCAGGGGTGCAGGTGTGCGTGGGCTTTGGGAGCGAGTGGAGATCAACAGTTGGGTTTGGGGTAGTTCTTTGAATTCTGTGAGCCCACGGGGTTTGCTGCTAGAGTAGGCGTGGAATAAGAGGAGGAGGCAGGAGTTTGGTGATACCATGATACTTTTGGCCAGATCACCTGGAAAGGTGGAATTGTCACCAGGTGAGATAAAGATGAGATGGTTGGANCTGGACCCGTCTGGGGAATGTCCTCGGGGAAGAATTAAGGAAGAAACGGGGGCAATAAGCATAGTTTGCTGACTTTGGAAGTCTGACTGGGGAAAAACACAAAATAAACAGGACAGTGGGCAGAGAGGACAAGAGACCTTTCTCAGGCCTGCTCAGATGATGTTTTCATCGGATCGTCTTGGCTTCTGAGTTGCAACTTGAGGGAGCTGTGGGAGCAGAGAGGAAGCAACTGTGACATCCCAGGGGTGCAGGGGTGCGTGGGCTTTGGGAGCAAGTGGAGATCAACAGTTGGGTTTGGGGTAGTTCTTTGAATTCTGTGAGCCCACGGGGTTTGCTGCTAGAGTAGGCATGGAATAAGAGGAGGAGGCAGGAGTTTAGTGATACCATGATACTTTTGGCCAGATCACCTGGAAAGGTGGAATTGTCACCAGGTGAGATAAAGATGAGATGGTTGGATGGCCTCACTGACTTGATGGACATGAGTTTGAGCAAGCTTTGGGAGCTGGTGATGGACTGGGAAGTCTGGCGTGCTTCAGTCTATGGGGTCGCAAAGAGCTGGACACAACTGAGCAACTGAACTGAACTGAGCTGAGATAAAGATGGTCGTGGGAGGAGCAGGTGGCTGAACAGATAGGCAGATTGGGGCATGTTAATTCGGACACAGCTTAGCAAACAGCAACAAAGTTTTGAGATGCCTGTTAAAAATCCAGGTGAAGGTGCTGAGTGGGCCATTGGTTATGTAAGTTGGAGTCCAGGAGGAGGTTAGGGCAAAGGAGTAAATATGAAGGCTGGGAACATCCCCAGGGTGTTTAAAGCCTTGGTCTGAATGAGTTGACCACGGGCTGCGTGCTGGTCAGAAAGGGAGGAGTGGGAGCTGAGCCTAGGGACACTCTGGTCTGGGGTGCTGAGGGCAAGGAGGGGGCCCACAAGGTAGGGGACCACCAGCCATTACCTGTCCTAGGATCCAAAGGAAGGAATCATCCCAAGGAGCAGACGGCAGTCAAGGATGGCAAAGGCCACTCTGGGTCCAGTACAGGACTGGTCCTTTGACTTTTGTCACATAGAGGTTTCGACTGCCCATTAGGAGAGCAGTTTGGGGACATGGGAGGGGGTAGAGGGAGCTCTTTTTTACAGCCCATTTCTTCTTGCATGATCCTCTGTGTAGCCAGGCATCTAGGTGTTGACTCCAGGTGACTGAGAGCACGCAGCACACTTGGAGACCGCCATTCTGAACCCCCTCAGCTTCTCCTGGCAAAACCCTCTGTTGTTCTAATTACTCTGGGTCCGTCTTCCAGTTTCCTCGCCTAGAAACGTGGTGCGCACACTGGACACAACTCCCTAATAAGGCTCTGACTCACATGGCACACGATTAAGGCGATGATCCACTGTCATCGCTGGGTTTGTTTCAATTTCATGTACCTTTGTACTCTCTTTAAAAGGGTTTCATTAAACATACAACAAATTATGACTTAACTTTCATACCTTAATAAAAGTTTCCATCTAAATGCATTCACAGATTAGAAGATACTCTTTTGTCTAGACCACGGGCCCATTTAGGGAGTTGAGAAGAATGTGATCACCATAATACACTGGCGAGACGACTCAGCCCAGCCCAGATGAGCTTTATCGAGTCTCTGTGTATACTGACTGGCTGGCTTTAAAAGATTTCTAGCCCTAACTTTTAGATAAAACTTGAAAGTTTTTCAAAGTACTTTTCCTATGCAACATTTAATTAGCCATTAACAACACTGTGGATATTTAAAGCTAAAAACTATTATTCTCAAGTCATTAATTAACGGATTCATTCATTTATCCAGACTGCAATCTCCCATAAACTTGTTTAGTCACCAAAGAGATTGCATAACCTTGCAGACTGGTGTCATTTTTCTAAACAACAATTACTTAATATCATCGGATATTGTTAGTCTTCACATTTCCGAGTGTCTTGTAATGTCATCAGTCACATTCCATAGTTTGTGTGAACTGCACAAGTAACGTTGACACATTCGGACTGATGCGTCTCTAAACCCCCTTTAGTTTTTTTTATTTTTATTTTTTGTGGTGGCCTCTCTCGTTGTGGAGCACAGGCTCCAGGGCTTTCGTGAATGAGTAGTTGTGGTGCGTGGGCTCAGCAGTTGTGGTACACGGGCTTAGTTGCTCCTTGGCACGTGGGATCTTCACGGACCAGGGATCGAACCCGTTCCCCTGCATTGGCCCGGGAATTCTTAACCACTGGATCACCAGGGAAGTCCTCTTAACCCTCTTCAGAGACACAACTTTCCCTTCCATTTCTTTTTTTTTCCTGTCAATTTACTTGTTGAAAAAACTAGCTCGCATGCCCAGCAGCCCTCACAGACTGCCTTTTGCTGAGTGTTCCTCTGGTATCGTTTAGCGTGTCCCCTTGCTTTGTGGATGACCTGTAATATAGCTCAGTAGTTGGATACAGAAGCTCTAGCAGATTCTATTTCCTGATTAGATATGTTCTTCCCGTCAGGAAGCACAGGTCTGGTTGCTTCCCTTTGCGATGCAGCAGCCACTGAGCTTCAGTGCTGACATCCTTGCAAACCAGCTTCACTCTATTACATTGCTTTCTTGATCCGTAGCCGTTTTTGTTTAGTCGCTGAGTCCTGCCCAGTACTTTTGCGACCCCATGGGCTGTGGCTCACCAGGCTCCTCTGTCCATGGGATTTCCCAGGCAAGAATATGGGAGCGGGCTGCCATTTCCTTCTCCAGGGGATCTTCCCAACCCAGGGATGGAACCTGTGTCTCCTACATCGGCAGGCAGTTCTTTACCACTGAGTTACCTGGGAAGCCCCCATTAGTAGCTAAAATTCTTCTAAAATAACAGAAAATTCCCACCTACTATTTTTTACCTGATGGCAACATAAACAAAAGAGATAGACCACGATTCTTTTCCTTTATTTACTAGAGTTCAAAATAATGAGTTACTTTGAACTCAGTGAATTGGTCTATTAACATCCTCCAATAGTGACCAACTAGTTATATTTTTTTCACTTTCATTATGAACTCCTATTTGAGATTAAACAAACTTGATGTGTTCCAGTCCCTTGCAGTCTTATCCTTATTGATGCTCAAAATGTTCCCTCTTTGGCAACTGGAAGCATCTTTAAGTTGGCTCTGGGCTCCTCTTGACAGGACCCCAAAAGTCCTTGATTGTTTCCTTGCCCTCTAGAATGAAATACCAAGCTCATCTTGTACATTTGCTGCTCTTAAGAGTGGGAATTAATCATTTCTTTAAGAAGCCCTGATTCTCTTTGGTTGAAAACGGCACTTGAAGACCACATTTGGTCATTTAGAAATTTTACCCTCATGGTCTCCATATTGATCCAGGCCCGTTTTACCCAGTTAAGCTCATTTTTTCTCAGGCCCGTTTTACCCAGTTAAGCTCATTTTTTCTAAGACAATTATTTGAAGCTGCTCTTTCCTCCCACCCCATCTCCTCCACCCCCTACTCTCAGCAATTACTGGCCTCACGCCTCCCTGAGAAACTGGAGACCCGAGAAGAGAACGCCCTCACTTTCTATCCCTGAAGCTCCCACATCGTCTTCTTTTCCTGCAACGACAGGGAAGAAAGCTTGACCATGAAGGTTCTCTGGCTCTTTTGTGTAAGCTCTGTGGTCTGGGAAAAGACATGAACTTCAAACAGCTGCAAGAACAGCCTCCAACAAACAGCTCTCCTGGGGAGGACTCAAGCAGTCCTGCTCCCTGCCACTTGCTCAGACCCTATCCCCTTTCCTTCCCAAGGACTCTCTTCCTCTCTTTAGCCCCACCATCTGGGTCACCAAACCCCCTCTCTCCTGGATCATGCCCCGCAGGGTCCAGATATGCTCTAGGATCTTCCACTATAAGGGGGAGACCCTCCACCCACCCCGTTCCCCATGGCGCTTCCCAGAGATCATGAACTTGAAACGAAGCCAGTCTGTGGGATTCAGGGGTGTCGGAGGCACGCTGGAGCTGTCCACCTGGGGCTGTTAATTCTGCATCACACTCACCTGCTAAGCCTCGTCTGGGCCCACCTCTCCTCCTAACCACTGCATCCGCCCTTCTCTGGACTCCCAGTAACCAGCCTGTTTCTGCACCTCGCCCTACAGCACGGTGGGCAAAGCGTGGCACCCCCTTGTTACTCAGGCATTGTCCCCTTTCTGCCCCCACTGTCCTTCTACCCGCCCCCCAAGGTCCAGGCTCGCTGCTCTTCCTGGGTCCCCAACAAGCCAGGTCCCAACTCAGGGTGCCAGTGTGAACCATTGCCCACTGGCTGTGTCCTTCTCAGTTTGCTTCCTTCCCACGAGATGCTTGCAAAGGAGCCCATCACACTATTCCACACCCTTCTATGTCCTGCTGTTACCCTCAGTGGCAGGGATCCATCTGACTCCACACATCTGCGCTTTACTCGGTCACCTTCACTCAGACAGAATCAAGTAAACTTTAAATGCATGAACTCAGCTTTGAATCCTAGAGCCACACTTGCCATGTGAGCAACCTCGAGCAACGAGCTGAACTTGGCTGCCGCTGATTCCGAATCTTTTGTATGTGAGAATTAAGGACACTGTGAGCATTAAGATAGGCAGTGCAGTAGTAAAGAATCCACCTGCAGGAGGTGCAGGAGACGCAGGTTCAATCCCTGGGCTGGTAAGATCCCCTGGAGCAGGAAACGGCAACCCATTCCGGTGTTCTTGCCNGCACACACACACACACACACACACACACACGCACACACACACACACACACACACACACACACACCCCGGGACTTATGACCTCACAGGGGATAGCACACACACACACACACACACACACCCTGGGACTTATGACCTCACAGGGGATAGCTGAGTCCGGACTCTCATCAGTTTTCCTTGCAACCCAAGAGCGTGACCCCTCAGAGCCTCCCAGACGCAGACTGAACCCCGCCAGGGTGCCTGGCAGCTCGGCCACCCCGCAGCCGTGGTGCGCCCGGAGCGCGGGTGACGCAGGGTCTCAGGCGGGTTTGTGTGGCCTCTGCCCTCCCCCTGGGTCTCCTTCTGAAAGCCAGCGACCCCTGAAGCCAATGGGTCCGTTCAGAGGCGGGTCCGTGGGGGCGCCTGCGGGCCCCGGGAGCCAGAGGTGCTGTATTCGCGGCTCTGGCCAAGACCGAGTTCCACACACAGGTGTGCCGACTGCCAGTCCAACCTCGGCCCCGCTCCGCATCACGGCAGGAAAAACAGCCCGAGGCACACCTGTCACAGCTGCGCGGCGGGGGGCGGGGCCTTTCCCAAGCCAAGAACAGCTAGGACCTGCTTGCCCATTGTTCGGTTCAGTTCCACACTCAGGGAGAGCCTTTTCCAGGGGCCGGGTGGCTGTTCAGGGTGGAATCTGGCTGTTCAGTTAACAGAAGAAGCTCTGACAACAAAGGTCTGCCCCCTCTCCCCACCCCCAGCCCTTCCACAGGATTCTTGCAGGGGAGGGGTGGGGGAGGGTCAGCTGCCCAGCCCCTCCCCCACAGGATTCTTGCCAAAGAGGAAGAGCAGGCCTCCCAAAGGCGCTCCCATTTCAGCATGGGGGTGCCTGTTTCCCGTCTATCCTTAACTCTTCTCCAGAAATACCCCTTTCCTGAGGGGGTTGCAAGACCCATCCATGGAGGAAAATGCCAACTGTTTAATAATAACTCTGTACCTCGTGACTCCAAGAGCATGGAGCAAAATGTTACAGAGGGGTGAGTTTTGGTTCCACATCCAGAACTTTTTAGCAATTAGATGTGTGTTAAGTAAGTAAGTGTAGTCGATCAGTCATGTCTGACTCTTTGCGACCCCATGGACCCTCTGTCCATGGGATTCTCCAGGCAAGAATACTGCAGTCTATTCTGAAGGAGATCAACCCTGGGATTTCTTTGGAAGGAGTGATGCTAAAGCTGAAACTCCAGTACTTTGGCCACCTCATGCGAAGAGTTGACTCATTGGAAAAGACTCTGATGCTGGGAGGGATTGGGGGCAGGAGAAGGGGACGACAGAGGATGAGATGGCTGGATGGCATCACTGACTCGATGGACGTGAGTCTGAGTAAACTCTGAGAGATGGTGATGAACAGGGAGGCCTGGCGTGCTGTGACTCATGGTGTCGCAAAGAGTCGGAAACGACTGAGCGACTGAACTGAACTGAAGTGAACTGAACTGAACTGATAGTTTAAAAAAGGGAGGGCTGCCTGTGTAGAAGTAAGCTCCCCACCCTTGGCTAGATGCAGGCAGAGGCTGGATACCGACCCCATCCTGTGCGTGTGTAAGAAAGGGGGAACTTCATGTTTCTGTTTTTCTATGTTTGAAAAGTTTCAAAATACAAATTTTAGGGAATTAAAAATAATGTAAATTTTAAATAAACTACAAATTTTACAAATGAAATGTGTGTGTTAGTCACTCAGTCGTGCCCGACTCTTTGTGACCCCATGGACTGCAATCCACCAGGTTCCTCTGTCCATGAGATTTTCCAGGCAAGGATACTGGAGTGGGTTGCCAAAATAAACTGTGCTCCTTCAACTTAAAAATTCTCTCAGTAACAGCATATTATAGCTAATGTATCAGAGGTACTTAGGAATGCTTTGGCTGGAAGTAACAGAAAACTCACCTATAAAAGTCTTAAAAATAATCAAGAAGTCTCATGGTAGAGCATCTAGAGTTAGGGTAGCAGTTCAGCAATGTCATCAAAGATCAAGGTGAGGTCCTTCTTTCTTTTCCTTTATTCTTAACACAGTGGCCTGTTGACTCATGATCACAAAATGGCTGCTTCAGCTCCAGGCATCACACTAATATCCAAGGTAGAAAGAAGAGAGGAATCTAGGTCAGTGGTATCTAAAAAGCTTCCCCAGAAGCTCCTAACAAATTGTGTC
>SJYW01050966.1:350047-381208 GCA_006410735.1 Raphicerus campestris | reverse complement strand
CAGAAGCCCCTAACAAATTGTGTCTCATGTCCCCCCCCCCCCCCCCACTTAGAGACTTTCCCTCTCTCTTCAATTGAAATGGACAAGAGAGAAAGGGGTTGGGAATGAATAGGCTTGTGTCTTACACAGCCAGCATCTGATCATCTGGTTATTTTAGCATAAGGCTTAAAGCTGCCTACAGTTATAAATTATTTTAACTGTTCCTGATGTCATGTATCTCCTCCCAAAGCAATTATGGTGAAATGGAGAGGACAGCAAGGATTTCTGACTTGCTCATTGAATGCGAAAGCTAATACCTGCTAAATACCAGGTTCTCCAAATGTCTCATCTGCCGTTTTTTTCTGTTGGCGACACTGCCTTCTGACCCTCTAATTTGGTATTTTACCTATTTGACAGAATTTGTCTTTTCCCTGGAGTGCTAACAAACTCAGTAGGCTCACATGGTTTTCCTCCTCTGCTAACAAATACACAGATCACCGGTATTTTTAACTTAGCTCTGGAATTAGGAGGCCAACATGTCGCTGTCCCCAGTGGACATGTTTCCACAGGGAGTGTGGAAGAAAAATTGTCAGATAAAAAGCTGACAGTCACCAAAACAATATTACAGCATTTTTGCAGATCAAGCTATCTGACTATTTCAACCACAAAAGTGAACAAGAAATAACTGGGACCCCACTGGTGGTCCAGTGCTTAAGACAGTGGGCTTCTGCGGCAGGGCGCAGGTTCAGTTCCTAGTTGGGGAAGATCCTGCATGTCCAGTGGCACAGCCAAAAAAAAAAGGATCTGCCACAGTCTAGTGAGCACCGTAACAAGAATAAAGGAGCTGTTACCTCAGGTCACCTGGCTCACATCCACCTTATGAGTCCTTACTTCTGTGACTTCCTGGTGAATTGGAGTCTTTCTGTGAGGCAACGTCTGTCTGAGTCTCTTCTTTTACACAAGGTTAGATTTGCACTTTTCCTTAGTGCCCCTGAGATGTCTTAGCAGTTAAGGTTCCCAGTCACATTTTCCCCCCCAATTTTACCGAGACATAACTGACATATAACATTGCTGCTAGGTCACTTCAGTCGTGTCCGACTCAGTGCGACCCCGTAGATGGCAGCCCACCAGGCTCCCACGTCCCTGGGATTCTCCAGGCAAGAACACTGGAGTGGGTTGCCATTTCCTTCTCCAACGCATGAAAGTGAAAAGTGAAGGTGAAGTCGCTCAGTCGTGTCCAACTCTTAGCGACCCCATGGACTGCAGCCCACCAGGCTCCTCCATCCAAGGGATTTTCCAGGCAAGAGTACTGGAGTCAGGTGCCATTGCCTTCTCCGAGATATAACATTATATGAGTTTGAAGTTAGAAGAGGTAGTCTGCTTGATTCTCCATGAGGACATGGCTTTTGTGCTACAGAAACTTCCCACGGTTTGTGGTATTGTTGTAGCCACACCTTCTGGGAAACAAACCCACTCACAAGAACAGTGCACATAGTGGAGTGCGGTTTTTCACACCGGTGGGCCCAAGGCAGAGTCTCCCCTCAGCCAAGGACCCTGACCAGTTTTCCTGAAAACGTTATATGCCCTAAGTGTATGTGCCCAAACCCACCTCCGCAAATTCCCTGAAACTAGTCTGAACAAAGGAAAAGAAAGATACAATCAAAGTCAACCTGTGATTCCTATGCCTTAAGCCTAAGTAGTTAACAGTGGATAATTANGTATGTGCCCAAACCCACCTCCGCAAATTCCCTGAAACTAGTCTGAACAAAGGAAAAGAAAGATACAATCAAAGTCAACCTGTGATTCCTATGCCTTAAGCCTAAGTAGTTAACAGTGGATAATTATTAATAGGCTTGTGGTCATACCCCAATAATCATAATAGAATTTATGATTCTATTCAGTTACACAGATAATTAGGGTATTCTTTTAGGCAACAGAGAGTCTAGGTACGAGCCCTGGGGCTCTTCCATCCAGGGGGCCTGGTTTTCCAGTTGGTATGTCGTTTCCATAGATACTGGGCATAGAGCTCAAAGTCCACAATCCAGCCCAAGATGGAGTCCTGCTCTCAAGATGGAGCCTGTTCTGTCTGTTTCCTCCTTCATTCCTTCCTCTTGCTCTTAACTCATAATATGAGCATCATTTATAGGGATATACTGCACCCTGACTCTCCAACCTCCAATTTGGGAGAATGACATCAACCTTTGGGTTGCAAAGTTCATAATACATTGTAAAATAAAGGGTCCACAAAGCTGAACTATCAGGGCAACTATAACAATGGTAAATACAGTTTTCCACCAATCACCCTTCACCCGGATAGGACCGAAGTCCAAAAAGGAAGATTATCATCGGACATAACTTTTACCTAACCTTTCATGTCATCTAGGGTGGCTGATATATAGCCAGATAAATCAGGAATATATACACAACATTCAACTTTAATTATANAATGAGTCAGTTCTTTGCATCAGGTGGCTAAAGGATTGGAGCGTCATCTTCAGCATCAGTCCTTCCAATGAATATTCAGGACTGAGTTCCTTTAGGATGGACTGGTTGGATCTCCTTGCAGTCCAAGGAACTCTCAAGAGTCTTCTCCAACACCACAGTTCAAAAACATCAATTCTTTGACGCTCAGCTTTCTTTATAGTCCAACTCTCACAACCATACATGACTTCTGGAAAAACCATAGCTTTGACTAGATGGGCCTTTGCTGGCAAAGTAATGTCTCTGCTTTTTAATATGTTGTCTAGGTTGGTCATAGCGTTTCTTCCAAGGAGCAAGTGTCTTAATTTCATGACTACAGTCACCATCTGCAGTGATTTTAGAGTGATTTTGGAGCCCCCAAAATAAACTCTGTTTCCATTGTTTTCCCATCTATTTGCCATGAAGGGACGGAACTGGAAGCCATGAAATCATTTTTTGAATGTTGAGTTTTAAGGCAACTTTTTCACTCTCCTCTTTACTTTCAAGAGCCTCTTCCATTCTTCTTCACTTTCTGCCATAAGGGTGGTGTCATCTGCATATCTGACATTACTGATATTTCTCCCAGCAATCTTGACTCCGGCTTGTGCTTCATGCAGTCCAGTATTTCTCATGATGTTCTGCATATAGGTTAAATAAGCACGGTGACAATAAACAGCCTTGGCGTACTCCTTTCCCAATTTGGAACCAGTCGGTTGTTGCATGCCCAGTTCTAACTGTTGCTTCCTGACCTGCATACAGATTTCTCAGGAGGCAGGTCAGGTGGTCTGGTATTCCCAACTCTTTAAGAATTTTCCACAGTTTGTCATGATCCACACAGTCGAAGGCTTTGGCATAGTCAAGAAAGCAGAAGTAGATGTTTTTCTGGAACTCTCTTGCTTTTTTGATGATCTAACGGATGTTGGCAATTTGATCTCTGGTTCCTATGCCTTTTCTAAATCCAGCCTGAAGTTCTGGAAGTTCCATCTGGAACTTCCATCTGGAAATTGGAAGTAAATCCATCTGGAAGTTCATGGTTCATGTACTGTTGAAGCCTGGCTTGGAGGATTTTGAGCATTACTTTGCTATCATGTGAGACGAGTGCAATTGTGTGGTAGTTTGAGCATTCTTTGGCATTGCCTTTCTTTGGAATTGGAATGAAAACTGACCTTTTCCAGTCCTGTGGCCACTGCTGAGTTTTCCCAATTTGCTGGCATGTTGAGTGCAGCACTTTCACAGCATCATCTTTTAGGGTTTGAATAACTGGAATTCCACCACCTCCACTAGCTTTGTAGTTGTGGTACACGGGTTTAATTGCCTCATGGCCTGTGGGATTCTCCTGGACCAGGGATCAAACCTGTGTCCCCTGCATTGGCAGGTGGATTCTTTACCACTGAGCTGCCAGGGAAGCCCCCAAAGTACCTCTTAAAAGGTCTCATCACACAAAAAAGAAAAAAGAAATTTGTAACTATGTGAGGTGATGTATGTTAATGTATTGTGACCATTTCCCAATATACAGGTATGTCAGTCTTTCTGCTATATACCTTAAACTCATACAATGTCATATGCCAATTACAGCTCAGTAAAACTGGGAGGGAACGTACCTCTGCAGGTGGCTGGAAAGTAAATCTTTAACCACAAAAGCATTTCCTTTTAGGCGCTGAAAAAAAGCAATGAAATAGAAGCTCATGTACTAGAAGAGGACTGCGGAGGATGGCTCCTCACAGAAAAGCTTCAGTTTATGAGGGTCAGTCCTCCTGTTGTAGACTAATATCTACCATTGATGCCAAGTTCTTTTCCATTCTGTTTAGGTTTGAGACAAGTATAAACCCTTCTGAAGGACAATGGCTTGATCCATGGAAGCAATGCAAAAACATCAACAAAAGAACTCGATCTCAAAAAAAAAGCTTTGTTGACTTCTGTAACGTTTTGCTTCTTCCTGCTCATTTTTTTCTGGTGGATTGATAGCTTTTCTTATGGCATATTTTCAAAAACTCCTGCTTCATTAAACCAACCTGTTTGTAGATGGGTGTCTAGGGTCAGGGGAACTCATTCAGACTCAGGCTGGCGTAGTTCACGCTGCATAAGAAATAACTTCAGGCCTCAGCGGCTAAAGGTGGCAGGAGCCTCCTCTTTGCTCGTGCAGATCCCACTGAAGCTGCCCCCGCCCTCCAGCCCGTCTCTCTGCTATGTGCTTCAGCTCTCCAGCCCCCTCACGTCCACACTGTCACTGCATGATGGAAAAGACGGGCTGAGAAAGGAGCAGTAGGAAGCACACAGGATGCTCCCAGCGACATTTCTTTGGTTAGAGTAAGTCCTTCAGTGGGCAGAGGTGGTCGAGAAATAATGATGAAATGAACGTCGCTCAGCTGTGTCTGACGACCACATGGACTAACACAGTCCATTTAATCCTCCAGGCCAGAATAAATACTGGAGTGGGTAGCCTTTCCCTTCTCTAGGTGATCTTCCTGACCCAGGGATCAAGCCCAGGTCTCCCGCATTAGAGGCTGATTCTTTACCATCTGAGCCACAAGGGAAGTTGAACCAAGCGATGATGAAGTTAGAACATCTGCTGCAGGGACTGCAAGAACATGGCTGAAAAGCACAAGTTGAGGAAGGTGTGCGGGGGTGTTCTCTGTGGATGGGGAACTGCCACCCCCTTCAGACTTTAAAAATAAATGACAGGCTTTCCACTTCTGGTTATTCTTGACGGGGTAACAGAGGGTTCGTTACCTCTCCTTCCATAAAGAGAAAAAGAGAATATAGGAAAAATGGGTTCAGACTTTAGACAGGACCTTGATCATCGTGAGAAGAGGAACAGGTGAGCCCTCTGGTGTCCCCAGATGCTGCCCGAATGCTGCTTCCAGGCCCAGAACCGGGAAGGGGGAGCCACACAGAGTTTCATGGTCTCACTGAGCTGAAGAGACAGACAAGAGTTTGGGGAGATGAAGGCGGCTAGGATGAGATGAGCAGAGCTCAGGAGAGAAGGGAGCTAAAGGTGGGGGTCGTCTTCTAGAGAGCTGCACCTGAGTGGCCTAGAGACAAGGCTTTGGCTGAAAATCATCCCGCGCGCCCCTGTGAGGTCACTGCGGGAGGACAGTGATAGAACCAGCAGAAATCAATTCCCGGGACCCGCAGAGGGCTTGGAATGCGCCACAGAGCCGCCAGCCAGAGTGGGGAGACACCCTGCTTCAGGCTACTGGGGGATCTCAGAAAGGTGTCCCTGCAGATGGGGCTCACGTCCTCCGCACGAGCCCAGGCTCCTGCCTGGACTGGAGGGGACCGTCTCTCCTGCTCACCGCCTTTCCGTTCTACTTGTCCAGCCCCCTCTTCCCACCCCTGGCCCTTCCGCCTGCTGAGCCCTGGGCTGAGCGAGGTCCTTGGTAGCTAAGTCACAGCGATTCCCCGGGAATCCAGGTGAAGCAATAATCATCACAGCCAACGTTATTAAATGAAGGAGTGAACTGAACGCAGCCTGAGGTTTCTGTACCCGGCTGGGAAGGACCCAGGGAGCAGGGTAACCTGGACGGAGGAGCACCCAACTTGCCACTCTAGGTGCAGCCCTGAGCTCAACACTTCCATTATTAGCCCTCCCTTTCCCTCTTCACCCGCTCATCAGTTACATCTGATGGCTGAGAAACAAAACAGAAATCCACTGTTAGTATCTGACAGCCAAAATCACCTGGGTGCCACTCGGAGAAGGCTTCCCAGGTGGCACTAGTGGGAAAGCCTGCCAACGCAGGAGATGCAGGAAGATGCGAGTTCAGTCCCTGGGTCGGGAAGATCCCCTGGAGCAGGAAACGACAACCCGCTCCCCTGTTCTTGCCTGGGAGAGCCCATGGACAGAGGAGCCTGGCGGGCTGCAGCCCATCAGGTTTCAGAGTCTGACAGGACTTAACCACTGACCGTGAGTGCACTCCCAGACCATGGAAGGGACTTGGAGAATAGTCTTCCTTGGGCAGCAGGGGTAGGAAGGGGGTGAACTGTCCCCGCAGCCTGGAGGGCGGGGTGGCCCTGCACTCAGCACCGGGGCTGTTTCTACAAGGCCCCGGGCCTCACTCTCGCTCTGTCATGTGCTTCACTTTCCAGACAAAGTGCATCAGGTGATATTGGATTTAATGTTCAAGTAAGCTCGCAGAGTCTCAGCCATCTCAGACTTTGCTGTGAGCCTGTGCCAAGGGAAGGTGCCTGCCAAAGCACCAGCAGTAACTTCAAAAGCCTTGGAGACGAGCAGTCTCTTCTAATGCCCATGCTGGTTAGCAGAAAGATCACAGAACTTGCTGGTTTTTAAGACTGTATTTTTAAATTCTGTTTTTAAAGTAGTTTTTAAATGTAGACTAGTTTTTTAAAAAGTCTTTATTGAATTTATCACAATATTGCTTCTATCTTATGTCTTGGTTTTTTAGCCCCGAGGCACTTGGGATCTTAGTTCTCCAACTGAGATCGAACCCACACCCCCCGCACGGGAAGCCCCCAGTCTTAACCACTGGACCACCAGGGAGGTCCCTCCCATGTTACTTTAGAGGCTCATCATTCCGTGAAGGATCAATGCTTGTCAAGCCAAAGGGCAAGAGTGAGTGCTGACTGAGGCTCTGAACTTGGTGCCTGGTGGGTGTGGCGCGGGAGTGGGGGTGTCACTCCAGGGTTGGGGTGTCACTGCTGNTTAGAGGCTCATCATTCTGTGAAGGATCAATGCTTGTCAAGCCAAAGGGCAAGAGTGAGTGCTGACTGAGGCTCTGAACTTGGTGCCTGGTGGGTGTGGCGCGGGAGTGGGGGTGTCACTCCAGGGTTGGGGTGTCACTGCTGGGGTGGGGGTGTCACTCCAGGGTTGGGGTGTCACTGCTGGGGTGGGGGTGTCACTCCAGGGTTGGGGTGTCACTGCTGGGGTGGGGGTGTCACTCCAGGGTTGGGGTGTCACTGCTGGGGTGGGGGTGTCACTCCAGGGTTGGGGTGTCACTGCTGGGGTGGGGGTGTCACTCCAGGGTTGGGGTGTCACTGCTGGGGTGGGGGTGTCACTCCAGGGTTGGGGTGTCACTGCTGGGGTGGGGGTGTCACTCCAGGGTTGGGGTGTCACTGCTGGGGTGGGGGTGTCACTCCAGGGTTGGGGTGTCACTGCTGGGGTGGGGGTGTCACTCCAGGGTTGGGGTGTCACTGCTGGGGTGGGGGTGTCACTCCAGGGTTGGGGTGTCACTGCTGGGGTGGGGGTGTCACTCCAGGGTTGGGGTGTCACTGCTGGGGTGGGGGTGTCACTCCAGGGTTGGGGTGTCACTGCTGGGGTGGGGGTGTCACTCCAGGGTTGGGGTGTCACTGCTGGGGTGGGGGTGTCACTCCAGGGTTGGGGTGTCACTGCTGGGGTGGGGGTGTCACTCCAGGGTTGGGGTGTCACTGCTGGGGTGGGGGTGTCACTCCAGGGTTGGGGTGTCACTGCTGGGGTGGGGGTGTCACTCCAGGGTTGGGGTGTCACTGCTGGGGTGGGGGTGTCACTCCAGGGTTGGGGTGTCACTGCTGGGGTGGGGGTGTCACTCCAGGGTTGGGGTGTCACTGCTGGGGTGGGGGTGTCACTCCAGGGTTGGGGTGTCACTGCTGGGGTGGGGGTGTCACTCCAGGGTTGGGGTGTCACTGCTGGGGTGGGGGTGTCACTCCAGGGTTGGGGTGTCACTGCTGGGGTGGGGGTGTCACTCCAGGGTTGGGGTGTCACTGCTGGGGTGGGGGTGTCACTCCAGGGTTGGGGTGTCACTGCTGGGGTGGGGGTGTCACTCCAGGGTTGGGGTGTCACTGCTGGGGTGGGGGTGTCACTCCAGGGTTGGGGTGTCACTGCTGGGGTGGGGGTGTCACTCCAGGGTTGGGGTGTCACTGCTGGGGTGGGGGTGTCACTCCAGGGTTGGGGTGTCACTGCTGGGGTGGGGGTGTCACTCCAGGGTTGGGGTGTCACTGCTGGGGTGGGGGTGTCACTCCAGGGTTGGGGTGTCACTGCTGGGGTGGGGGTGTCACTCCAGGGTTGGGGTGTCACTGCTGGGGTGGGGGTGTCACTCCAGGGTTGGGGTGTCACTGCTGGGGTGGGGGTGTCACTCCAGGGTTGGGGTGTCACTGCTGGGGTGGGGGTGTCACTCCAGGGTTGGGGTGTCACTGCTGGGGTGGGGGTGTCACTCCAGGGTTGGGGTGTCACTGCTGGGGTGGGGGTGTCACTCCAGGGTTGGGGTGTCACTGCTGGGGTGGGGGTGTCACTCCAGGGTTGGGGTGTCACTGCTGGGGTGGGGGTGTCACTCCAGGGTTGGGGTGTCACTGCTGGGGTGGGGGTGTCACTCCAGGGTTGGGGTGTCACTGCTGGGGTGGGGGTGTCACTCCAGGGTTGGGGTGTCACTGCTGGGGTGGGGGTGTCACTCCAGGGTTGGGGTGTCACTGCTGGGGTGGGGGTGTCACTCCAGGGTTGGGGTGTCACTGCTGGGGTGGGGGTGTCACTCCAGGGTTGGGGTGTCACTGCTGGGGTGGGGGTGTCACTCCAGGGTTGGGGTGTCACTGCTGGGGTGGGGGTGTCACTCCAGGGTTGGGGTGTCACTGCTGGGGTGGGGGTGTCACTCCAGGGTTGGGGTGTCACTGCTGGGGTGGGGGTGTCACTCCAGGGTTGGGGTGTCACTGCTGGGGTGGGGGTGTCACTCCAGGGTTGGGGTGTCACTGCTGGGGTGGGGGTGTCACTCCAGGGTTGGGGTGTCACTGCTGGGGTGGGGGTGTCACTCCAGGGTTGGGGTGTCACTGCTGGGGTGGGGGTGTCACTCCAGGGTTGGGGTGTCACTGCTGGGGTGGGGGTGTCACTCCAGGGTTGGGGTGTCACTGCTGGGGTGGGGGTGTCACTCCAGGGTTGGGGTGTCACTGCTGGGGTGGGGGTGTCACTCCAGGGTTGGGGTGTCACTGCTGGGGTGGGGGTGTCACTCCAGGGTTGGGGTGTCACTGCTGGGGTGGGGGTGTCACTCCAGGGTTGGGGTGTCACTGCTGGGGTGGGGGTGTCACTCCAGGGTTGGGGTGTCACTGCTGGGGTGGGGGTGTCACTCCAGGGTTGGGGTGTCACTGCTGGGGTGGGGGTGTCACTCCAGGGTTGGGGTGTCACTGCTGGGGTGGGGGTGTCACTCCAGGGTTGGGGTGTCACTGCTGGGGTGGGGGTGTCACTCCAGGGTTGGGGTGTCACTGCTGGGGTGGGGGTGTCACTCCAGGGTTGGGGTGTCACTGCTGGGGTGGGGGTGTCACTCCAGGGTTGGGGTGTCACTGCTGGGGTGGGGGTGTCACTCCAGGGTTGGGGTGTCACTGCTGGGGTGGGGGTGTCACTCCAGGGTTGGGGTGTCACTGCTGGGGTGGGGGTGTCACTCCAGGGTTGGGGTGTCACTGCTGGGGTGGGGGTGTCACTCCAGGGTTGGGGTGTCACTGCTGGGGTGGGGGTGTCACTCCAGGGTTGGGGTGTCACTGCTGGGGTGGGGGTGTCACTCCAGGGTTGGGGTGTCACTGCTGGGGTGGGGGTGTCACTCCAGGGTTGGGGTGTCACTGCTGGGGTGGGGGTGTCACTCCAGGGTTGGGGTGTCACTGCTGGGGTGGGGGTGTCACTCCAGGGTTGGGGTGTCACTGCTGGGGTGGGGGTGTCACTCCAGGGTTGGGGTGTCACTGCTGGGGTGGGGGTGTCACTCCAGGGTTGGGGTGTCACTGCTGGGGTGGGGGTGTCACTCCAGGGTTGGGGTGTCACTGCTGGGGTGGGGGTGTCACTCCAGGGTTGGGGTGTCACTGCTGGGGTGGGGGTGTCACTCCAGGGTTGGGGTGTCACTGCTGGGGTGGGGGTGTCACTCCAGGGTTGGGGTGTCACTGCTGGGGTGGGGGTGTCACTCCAGGGTTGGGGTGTCACTGCTGGGGTGGGGGTGTCACTCCAGGGTTGGGGTGTCACTGCTGGGGTGGGGGTGTCACTCCAGGGTTGGGGTGTCACTGCTGGGGTGGGGGTGTCACTCCAGGGTTGGGGTGTCACTGCTGGGGTGGGGGTGTCACTCCAGGGTTGGGGTGTCACTGCTGGGGTGGGGGTGTCACTCCAGGGTTGGGGTGTCACTGCTGGGGTGGGGGTGTCACTCCAGGGTTGGGGTGTCACTGCTGGGGTGGGGGTGTCACTCCAGGGTTGGGGTGTCACTGCTGGGGTGGGGGTGTCACTCCAGGGTTGGGGTGTCACTGCTGGGGTGGGGGTGTCACTCCAGGGTTGGGGTGTCACTGCTGGGGTGGGGGTGTCACTCCAGGGTTGGGGTGTCACTGCTGGGGTGGGGGTGTCACTCCAGGGTTGGGGTGTCACTGCTGGGGTGGGGGTGTCACTCCAGGGTTGGGGTGTCACTGCTGGGGTGGGGGTGTCACTCCAGGGTTGGGGTGTCACTGCTGGGGTGGGGGTGTCACTCCAGGGTTGGGGTGTCACTGCTGGGGTGGGGGTGTCACTCCAGGGTTGGGGTGTCACTGCTGGGGTGGGGGTGTCACTCCAGGGTTGGGGTGTCACTGCTGGGGTGGGGGTGTCACTCCAGGGTTGGGGTGTCACTGCTGGGGTGGGGGTGTCACTCCAGGGTTGGGGTGTCACTGCTGGGGTGGGGGTGTCACTCCAGGGTTGGGGTGTCACTGCTGGGGTGGGGGTGTCACTCCAGGGTTGGGGTGTCACTGCTGGGGTGGGGGTGTCACTCCAGGGTTGGGGTGTCACTGCTGGGGTGGGGGTGTCACTCCAGGGTTGGGGTGTCACTGCTGGGGTGGGGGTGTCACTCCAGGGTTGGGGTGTCACTGCTGGGGTGGGGGTGTCACTCCAGGGTTGGGGTGTCACTGCTGGGGTGGGGGTGTCACTCCAGGGTTGGGGTGTCACTGCTGGGGTGGGGGTGTCACTCCAGGGTTGGGGTGTCACTGCTGGGGTGGGGGTGTCACTCCAGGGTTGGGGTGTCACTGCTGGGGTGGGGGTGTCACTCCAGGGTTGGGGTGTCACTGCTGGGGTGGGGGTGTCACTCCAGGGTTGGGGTGTCACTGCTGGGGTGGGGGTGTCACTCCAGGGTTGGGGTGTCACTGCTGGGGTGGGGGTGTCACTCCAGGGTTGGGGTGTCACTGCTGGGGTGGGGGTGTCACTCCAGGGTTGGGGTGTCACTGCTGGGGTGGGGGTGTCACTCCAGGGTTGGGGTGTCACTGCTGGGGTGGGGGTGTCACTCCAGGGTTGGGGTGTCACTGCTGGGGTGGGGGTGTCACTCCAGGGTTGGGGTGTCACTGCTGGGGTGGGGGTGTCACTCCAGGGTTGGGGTGTCACTGCTGGGGTGGGGGTGTCACTCCAGGGTTGGGGTGTCACTGCTGGGGTGGGGGTGTCACTCCAGGGTTGGGGTGTCACTGCTGGGGTGGGGGTGTCACTCCAGGGTTGGGGTGTCACTGCTGGGGTGGGGGTGTCACTCCAGGGTTGGGGTGTCACTGCTGGGGTGGGGGTGTCACTCCAGGGTTGGGGTGTCACTGCTGGGGTGGGGGTGTCACTCCAGGGTTGGGGTGTCACTGCTGGGGTGGGGGTGTCACTCCAGGGTTGGGGTGTCACTGCTGGGGTGGGGGTGTCACTCCAGGGTTGGGGTGTCACTGCTGGGGTGGGGGTGTCACTCCAGGGTTGGGGTGTCACTGCTGGGGTGGGGGTGTCACTCCAGGGTTGGGGTGTCACTGCTGGGGTGGGGGTGTCACTCCAGGGTTGGGGTGTCACTGCTGGGGTGGGGGTGTCACTCCAGGGTTGGGGTGTCACTGCTGGGGTGGGGGTGTCACTCCAGGGTTGGGGTGTCACTGCTGGGGTGGGGGTGTCACTCCAGGGTTGGGGTGTCACTGCTGGGGTGGGGGTGTCACTCCAGGGTTGGGGTGTCACTGCTGGGGTGGGGGTGTCACTCCAGGGTTGGGGTGTCACTGCTGGGGTGGGGGTGTCACTCCAGGGTTGGGGTGTCACTGCTGGGGTGGGGGTGTCACTCCAGGGTTGGGGTGTCACTGCTGGGGTGGGGGTGTCACTCCAGGGTTGGGGTGTCACTGCTGGGGTGGGGGTGTCACTCCAGGGTTGGGGTGTCACTGCTGGGGTGGGGGTGTCACTCCAGGGTTGGGGTGTCACTGCTGGGGTGGGGGTGTCACTCCAGGGTTGGGGTGTCACTGCTGGGGTGGGGGTGTCACTCCAGGGTTGGGGTGTCACTGCTGGGGTGGGGGTGTCACTCCAGGGTTGGGGTGTCACTGCTGGGGTGGGGGTGTCACTCCAGGGTTGGGGTGTCACTGCTGGGGTGGGGGTGTCACTCCAGGGTTGGGGTGTCACTGCTGGGGTGGGGGTGTCACTCCAGGGTTGGGGTGTCACTGCTGGGGTGGGGGTGTCACTCCAGGGTTGGGGTGTCACTGCTGGGGTGGGGGTGTCACTCCAGGGTTGGGGTGTCACTGCTGGGGTGGGGGTGTCACTCCAGGGTTGGGGTGTCACTGCTGGGGTGGGGGTGTCACTCCAGGGTTGGGGTGTCACTGCTGGGGTGGGGGTGTCACTCCAGGGTTGGGGTGTCACTGCTGGGGTGGGGGTGTCACTCCAGGGTTGGGGTGTCACTGCTGGGGTGGGGGTGTCACTCCAGGGTTGGGGTGTCACTGCTGGGGTGGGGGTGTCACTCCAGGGTTGGGGTGTCACTGCTGGGGTGGGGGTGTCACTCCAGGGTTGGGGTGTCACTGCTGGGGTGGGGGTGTCACTCCAGGGTTGGGGTGTCACTGCTGGGGTGGGGGTGTCACTCCAGGGTTGGGGTGTCACTGCTGGGGTGGGGGTGTCACTCCAGGGTTGGGGTGTCACTGCTGGGGTGGGGGTGTCACTCCAGGGTTGGGGTGTCACTGCTGGGGTGGGGGTGTCACTCCAGGGTTGGGGTGTCACTGCTGGGGTGGGGGTGTCACTCCAGGGTTGGGGTGTCACTGCTGGGGTGGGGGTGTCACTCCAGGGTTGGGGTGTCACTGCTGGGGTGGGGGTGTCACTCCAGGGTTGGGGTGTCACTGCTGGGGTGGGGGTGTCACTCCAGGGTTGGGGTGTCACTGCTGGGGTGGGGGTGTCACTCCAGGGTTGGGGTGTCACTGCTGGGGTGGGGGTGTCACTCCAGGGTTGGGGTGTCACTGCTGGGGTGGGGGTGTCACTCCAGGGTTGGGGTGTCACTGCTGGGGTGGGGGTGTCACTCCAGGGTTGGGGTGTCACTGCTGGGGTGGGGGTGTCACTCCAGGGTTGGGGTGTCACTGCTGGGGTGGGGGTGTCACTCCAGGGTTGGGGTGTCACTGCTGGGGTGGGGGTGTCACTCCAGGGTTGGGGTGTCACTGCTGGGGTGGGGGTGTCACTCCAGGGTTGGGGTGTCACTGCTGGGGTGGGGGTGTCACTCCAGGGTTGGGGTGTCACTGCTGGGGTGGGGGTGTCACTCCAGGGTTGGGGTGTCACTGCTGGGGTGGGGGTGTCACTCCAGGGTTGGGGTGTCACTGCTGGGGTGGGGTGTCACTCCAGAGTGGGAGTGTCAGTCATGCCCTGGTTTCCCCACTTGCAGCAGCGGTCATTATGGAAGAGAGGATCGGCGTCTGCACTGCCCCTCACCATGGCTATGGAGCCGATCAGCCCCCCTGACCACTCTGAGATCAAGAAGCTTGGTAGGAAAAAGAGGGTTTCTGGACATTCAGCTTGGATCACACCTCCTTGTGAGCTCGCCTTTGTCTCCTGCCGGCTGAGACGCACCGGGAGCAGCAGGTGGACGTCAGAGCTGGTCCAGCTTTTGAATCGGCAGGGTTGAGGAGTGAGGAACGCGGGCAGTCTGCGACACACTCTGCCCTGCCCTTAAACGCACTGGGGCTGGGTGCCCTAGGGAGTCCCTTGGGAGGCAGCGCTGCCCGCACTGAGGCCATGAGTGGTGGGCTTACACCCAGCTCCCTGCTCTCGTGTGAGCACCTCGGGGAGGCCCCAGGGCTGGTCAGGGCTCTGGACACACCTGCTGTCCAGCCGGCCACCCCGGGGCCGAGGGGACCGAGATCCAGAGAGCTCACATGACTGGTTCAAGGTGGCAGACGCTGGTACCAGACTTGAGACCAGAGCCCAGGGCTCCCCCTCACAATTAGACCTCTCTACGTTGCCAAGGGTTTCTTCACCGGAGGGAAGGTCTTCAAACTTTGATGATTCCCATTTCACGAGGTTGAACCATCAGATGAACCAAGGTCTGTACGTGCAGAGAGAATCAGCCTAGTTCATGGTCGGAACTAATAACGCCCGAAAACAAATGGCTTGTGAAACTAGATCATTCCGATAGCTTTGAAGAACATTTTTTAGTGATGTCAAATATATTTTTATACATTTTCTCATTTTATAGAAAAATAGTTAATATACATCACAGTATAAGTTGTACTGCATGATTTACACATATTAAGAAATGATTATAATGGGTTCAGTTAGCATCTATCATCTCATATGGATACAATAAAAAGAAAAGGAGAAAAGAGGAAAAAGATTTTCTCCTTGTGATGAAAATCCTCTGGATTTACTCTTAAAAACTTTCCTATACATCGTACAGCAATGTTAGGTACAGTCACCATGTTGAACATTAGATTTTTTTGAATTGTGAACAAGCTCATTGTTAAAAATTTCAGAAAAATATAATTTTATATAAAATCACTCAACATCTTACCCCCAAAGAACCTCTGGAGGAGCTCGGTCTCAGCTCGTGCTGCTTCCTGGTCCAAGTGCTGCTTTCTCAGCCTCAGCGCCCCTGGCTGCCCGCAATTCCTGCCCTGTCCTGGGCATGTCTAGATTTCACTGAGGACAGCTTTTCATCCTCATCCACAGGCACTTGTTGAATCCTTCTGTATGTCCCTGAAAACACCTACTGACCCCCAGGCAAACTGCAATTGTCTGCTTATCTTTCAAGTTGTTACTTTAGTATTTGTTTTTATTTATTTGGCTCTCCAGATCTTAGTTGGCACAAGGCATCTTTTAGTTGGGGCATGTTGGATCTAATTCCTTGACCAGGGATCAAACCCAGAGCCCCTGCACTGGGAGCGTGGAGTCTTAGCCACTGACCACCAGCGAAGTCCCCAATGGCTTCTCAGTTTGGGTGCTATTGACACTTCACCAGAGCTCAGTGGGTAAAGCGTCTGCCTCCAGTGCGGGAGACCCGGGTTCGATCCCTGGGTCGGGAAGATCCCCTGAAGGAAATGGCAACCCACTCCAGTATTCTTGCCTGGAGAATCCCATGGACAGAGGAGCCTGGAGGCTGCAGTCCATGGGGTCGCAGGAGTTGGACACGACTTACTGACTAAAGAGAGAGAGAGAGAGACACTTAGGGTGGATAATTTTTCGTGGGGCCTGTTCTGTGCGTTGGAGGACGCTGGGCACCTCTCGGCTCCTACCCACCAGATGACAGTTCATCCTCGGTGAACGGCCCTGCTGTGTCTCCCGAGGACAGGGCCACCTCTGGCTGAGCCAGTGTTGTCAGGGCAAGCGGCGGGGTGTCCTGTGACCCCAGGCCTCGGACCATGGGCGGCTGCCGTGCCCTCCCTCACCACCACATGCCCGAGACCGTCTTACACCTGGAGAAGTGCATGACTCCAGCTTCCTGGTGAACCAACATCATTTTTGGTGATGTCACGGCTTTTCTCTGGAATTGATGATTCACCACCAACCCCACTTCCTGGGCCTCCCCGATTCATCAAGGCAGCTCCTGGGGATGAGCCAGATGAGAGGCCCTCACCATTAGGAAAAGCAAAGCAAAGCAAAGCACACGCTTCAGACTCACGCCTGGCCCAGGTTCCTGGTGCACACATTTCTCTCTCCCCCCACCAGAGCTCTCCAAATGCTATAAATGGATTGCTCAATTGAACTTTACAACTTTCTTTGACTTAAGATATGGATGTATATTCCTAAAGACCTTTGAACTTAGTCTTGACTCAGAAGCTAAACAATCTTCTCCACAGAGGTTTAATGGCCTTTGGACAACCTGGCCTGTTGTTGGCCTTTGAACTGTCAACAGCATTTAGACAGCATGGAGACTCTGGCTAAAAATACTGTGCTATGTACACATGAAAGCTGTAACGAGAGCAGGTCTTAAAACTTATCCTCTCACCCACACAAAATTATAACTATGTGAGGTGATGGACGTGTTCACTAACCTTGGTTATCTTTTGCAAATATATACATACAAATCATTATGGTGTGTATCTTCTATTCACACAAGGTTGCACATCAATTATAGCTCAGTAAGGCTGAGGAAAAAATATTCTTTCTGCTTTGCTAAAACTTCAATTTGTTCCCCTGGTTCTTCCTTTTTAGGCCATGCTTTGAGGCCTGTAGGATCTTAGTTCTCCAAACAGGGGTTGAACCTGGGCTCACTGAGTCCCAGGGAATTCCTCCCCTGGTTCTTTATGCTGCTTGCTGGTGGAGTGTGGACGATTACAGCTCATCCTTTAATGGTCTCTGCTACTGTGTATATTTTTTGGTGGCTTTATTCATTTTTTTATTCTGTTTTTAAAAAATGTTTCCTTACAGATGTTAACTGCTGGGAATGGGATTTGATTTTGTTCTATTTACAAGCAAGTTAGTTTGTTGCTGTTTCATGGATGCTGGCAGGAGAAAGGGGCTCCGGAGTCAGAAGCAAGAGCTTCTTAATAGGACAGGCGGCAGGGAGCTTCACTCACTCTCTTGCAAGTCCATCAGAGGCAACTAGGGGGCGCCAGAGGGACGCCTGCTCGGGCCGTGGGTTCTGTGACAAGCAGGGAAACTGGAGCTTGGGAAGCCTGCATTTTATAGCAAGCAGTAAACACGCCTGCTCTTCTTATCAGAAGACCTTACCTCATCAAGGATATTTGCAAACAGGCTGACAATCAGCCTGGGTAAAAGCGTAAGCACTCTGTATTCTTGGCACAGCTGACAAGACCCTTGGGAAAGGAGTTCAAATTCTCCTTACTCTGGAGAAAAGAATTTTAAAATCAAACAGGTTGAAAAAATAATATGCACCGGAAAAAAAAAAAAAAAAACCTTCCTCCCTCATTATTATCATTAGTTCCACTTGGCAGTTATTCAACCATAAAAACAGTTACTTGAGTACTTTTCCCACTTTAAATAAAGGATATTAATAGCTTGGATCCCCAACCTTCAGACAGGATCACTGGAATCCCTCCACGGAGGCTGTAGACCAGGAGCGCTGGGAAAGGCAGTCTCAGGGGCTCAGTTTTTCCACCCCTGCATAGCCACAAAAGAGGGGTCTCAAGCCTGGGATATCTCTTTATATAGAGTTACTCTCATGGCCTGGATGGGCCTACCTCTTTATTCAGGACTATCTCGCCCTGTTCTGGGTTTGACATGTATTTCTTTGTTTGCTTAAGCACCTGGTCAATCCCACTGCAACCTCTGATCCCAGGCAAGAAGGTTCAGGGTCTGTTCCCTGCTGCACAATAGGGGGGAGTGTAGACCACCTCTCACAGGTTGTCGGGACTGACATTCATTTTTGAAGCTGATCTCCCTCTTCACGTTCGTTCCATCCAGAGCCTTGTGAGTTGTGTCTTTTATGGACTCCCAACAACTGCCAACCTCACAGGAGGCCAACTTCCTGGACCTGCTGCTTCTGGAGACAGGCAACTGGATTCACACACTTGACAGACAGACAGACCTTCTCCACCATGGCTTGACCTCTCCTCTCCAGATACTTAGCTACCATGTTTACACTGTCAAGATTTATAAGAATCATAAAATTTCTATCTTTTGCAATAGCTAAAGGTTGATACAAATAATTAAAAAGCAGAACATCAACATATCCTATATGAACAGCACAATGTGTCTGAACCCACAGAGGATGAAAAATACGTTCTGTCAGTCACTTCAGCTGCTCAGTCGTGTCTGACTCTCTGTGACCCCATGGACTGCATCACCAACTCCTGGAGTTTACTCAAAATTATGTCCATTGATTTGGTGATGCCATCCAACCATCTCATCCTCTGTTGTCCCCTTCTCCTCCCACCTTCAGTCTTTTCCGGCATCAGGGTCTTTTCCAATAAGTCAGTTCTTCCCATCAGGTGGCCCAAGTATTGGAGTTTCATCAGGTTTTTAAAATTTTGCAACTTCCAGGAGAATCTTCCAAACGCAAACATCCAACGGACACATTTTTCACTGCCTTTCAAGTTCCCTTTCCTGGGTCACAGTCAGCTAACATTATTTCGAGTGTCCTATGTCTTCTTAGAATCCTTTTTCATTTTCATGGTCCCTTCCTCAGACAATCAATATATGTTAGTATTAACTAGGCCACTTGGGCCCCAGAACAAGAGAAGGCTCCTCATGGATCAGGCCACCGTGTGACCTGCTCTGCGGCTTGGGTCACGTGATCCAGCAGATCCAGTGGTACCCAAAGCTTCAGTGTCAGAAAGGGATGCTGTTTGGAGCCTTTGGTGGAAGCAACTCGGTGCAGGTCTTGGGGTTTGGAACACAGCCCTGCCATCCTCCACAGAAGACGACTCTCCTTCTGAGAAACAGCTCTTGGCCTGAAATGGATGGAACGCTTAAGCACCGGCCAGCAAGTCAACACAAGACCCGAGCTGCCCATCAGGACTGGGTGTTACCTGACCACCAGCCGTAACGCCGAGTGTGCACAGCGGCGCTCCCTCACTGAATGGAAACAGTGCTGAAGGCTCACGTTACACGAGGATGTGGCCCAAACACCAAGGGCCCCCTCCCGCGACACTGCCTTCTCCTCCCGCCCGATCTATGGCCCACGGGGAGCTCCACCAGGAGCCGCAGCGGAAGAGAAGTCTGTGTGAGGTTTACCCAGGGTCCCACCCGACGTGCAACACCTCCCCCCAGTGGACAGCTGCAGCACCACAGCCTCTCCCTGGACACGCCACAAGGGCAAGTGACAGGATGTACAGAGAAGACGTGGCATCAAGAGGAGGAAAGCTCTCTTAAGGTCCCGTTTCCTTGGAGAGCCCTACCACACTGGGCATCGGTATCTGTTCTTACTGCCTCACCAGGTGACTATGACACGCTTTCTGGGTTGATAATACTCATTTAAGGAATTAGCATTATTAATTCGTGTCAGGAGAAATAAGTTCTGGGGCAAAACTCATTACCAGAAGCTCTTCAGCAGCTGGCAACATGAAAGAATGATTCAAAAAAAAAAAAAAAATCACACAAAAACACCAGAAAGTGTTTTGAAAAAGTGCTTGAGAATTTACTGTACAGTTTTTAACAATTTATTTATATGTTGGCTTCTACATGCTCTTGCATTTGTGTAAAACATTTATACATATTCTTTACAATTTGTACATATATTAAATGGCTGTATCATAAACACTGTTCTATGAGATTTTATAAAAGAAAAATCAAGTAGGGAAAATTACTTATAAAACATTAACAACAAAAAACAAACCCGTGATATTGAAGAACAAGAAGTTCTCATATTCATGTTCATTTGATTTCCTCTTCTATTTATTTTTGGTTTAACTTTGTGCTGGCCCAAAACTTTCATTTCCTATCACGTGACTATCAGGTCAGAAGAGGGAGAGTGGTGCGAGGGGGTGGTAAGGCAGCCGTGGAGGGTGGCGAGGTCTGTGGGGCTGAGACTGTGTCTGCGAGTGTCCCAGGTTAAAGCTGATGGTTCGCCAAGACCCTGTTTTGCTTTATGCCATTAAGTGAAGTACTAGTGATGACAAAATTCTCTCTGAAGTTTAGGACACAGTCAGGAAGAGCATTGCCCTGAACTTTTTCTTCTCGCGTGTAAAAGCTTGGGGAGGGCCGCGTGTTACGCGGCTTAGCACCCTCGTCAGCCCCTTAAAACCTTCTCACCTGGTGGGGCTGGGAGAGGCTTGCTTACCTGTGCTTCGTTGTTTCAGATAATAACCCCCACCGGCCTGCTAGTCTAAAATCCAAATCAAGTGGCAAAATCACGCTTTCCCCAGCACTTCTCACGATGCCTCCTTGAGCAGCTTGAGACTGCGAGGCCAAGCAGAAAGCCTGGGAGGAGTGCTTGCCCACAGAGACGGGGCTGCTCCTTCCCGAGTCAAGCCAGAGCGGCCCACCCCCTAGACCCTGGGGCTTTCTGGGTGAATCCTTCCAGCCTCACCCGGGCTCAGGAGGGAATGCGAGGCACACGGCACTTTAGGACGGTGGGCGCGGGGGCTCTGATCCCGGGGTTCCGCCGAGCTGGTCCTCTGGAGGGACGCATGTGGCAGGGCCACGTGAGGGGCGGCAGCCGCGGGAGCCCCTGCCTGCTTCCTCTGTCGAGAAAACTGAGCGTCTGAGTTATAAACACCGCAGTGGAAGGCCTGCAGAGTTTCCTAAATAGACAGGACTCTTAAAGGGTGGAAAGGCGTTATAAAAATATACAAACATATTATGCTTTTTACTCTGGCATATTTTCATTTTTTAAGAAAGCAATTAGTAATTATCTGATGTTGGGCGGCAACAGGAGAACGGTGGCTGACTCATAAATTACAACTTTATGTNGAGAAAAGAATTTTAAAATCAAACAGGTTGAAAAAATAATATGCACCGGAAAAAAAAAACAAAAAACCTTCCTCCCTCATTATTATCATTAGTTCCACTTGGCAGTTATTCAACCATAAAAACAGTTACTTGAGTACTTTTCCCACTTTAAATAAAGGATATTAATAGCTTGGATCCCCAACCTTCAGACAGGATCACTGGAATCCCTCCACGGAGGCTGTAGACCAGGAGCGCTGGGAAAGGCAGTCTCAGGGGCTCAGTTTTTCCACCCCTGCATAGCCACAAAAGAGGGGTCTCAAGCCTGGGATATCTCTTTATATAGAGTTACTCTCATGGCCTGGATGGGCCTACCTCTTTATTCAGGACTATCTCGCCCTGTTCTGGGTTTGACATGTATTTCTTTGTTTGCTTAAGCACCTGGTCAATCCCACTGCAACCTCTGATCCCAGGCAAGAAGGTTCAGGGTCTGTTCCCTGCTGCACAATAGGGGGGAGTGTAGACCACCTCTCACAGGTTGTCGGGACTGACATTCATTTTTGAAGCTGATCTCCCTCTTCACGTTCGTTCCATCCAGAGCCTTGTGAGTTGTGTCTTTTATGGACTCCCAACAACTGCCAACCTCACAGGAGGCCAACTTCCTGGACCTGCTGCTTCTGGAGACAGGCAACTGGATTCACACACTTGACAGACAGACAGACCTTCTCCACCATGGCTTGACCTCTCCTCTCCAGATACTTAGCTACCATGTTTACACTGTCAAGATTTATAAGAATCATAAAATTTCTATCTTTTGCAATAGCTAAAGGTTGATACAAATAATTAAAAAGCAGAACATCAACATATCCTATATGAACAGCACAATGTGTCTGAACCCACAGAGGATGAAAAATACGTTCTGTCAGTCACTTCAGCTGCTCAGTCGTGTCTGACTCTCTGTGACCCCATGGACTGCATCACCAACTCCTGGAGTTTACTCAAAATTATGTCCATTGATTTGGTGATGCCATCCAACCATCTCATCCTCTGTTGTCCCCTTCTCCTCCCACCTTCAGTCTTTTCCGGCATCAGGGTCTTTTCCAATAAGTCAGTTCTTCCCATCAGGTGGCCCAAGTATTGGAGTTTCACCAGGTTTTTAAAATTTTGCAACTTCCAGGAGAATCTTCCAAACGCAAACATCCAACGGACACATTTTTCACTGCCTTTCAAGTTCCCTTTCCTGGGTCACAGTCAGCTAACATTATTTCGAGTGTCCTATGTCTTCTTAGAATCCTTTTTCATTTTCATGGTCCCTTCCTCAGACAATCAATATATGTTAGTACTGACTAGGCCACTTGGGCCCCAGAACAAGAGAAGGCTCCTCATGGATCAGGCCACCGTGTGACCTGCTCTGCGGCTTGGGTCACGTGATCCAGCAGATCCAGTGGTACCCAAAGCTTCAGTGTCAGAAAGGGATGCTGTTTGGAGCCTTTGGTGGAAGCAACTCGGTGCAGGTCTTGGGGTTTGGAACACAGCCCTGCCATCCTCCACAGAAGACGACTCTCCTTCTGAGAAACAGCTCTTGGCCTGAAATGGATGGAACGCTTAAGCACCGGCCAGCAAGTCAACACAAGACCCGAGCTGCCCATCAGGACTGGGTGTTACCTGACCACCAGCCGTAACGCCGAGTGTGCACAGCGGCGCTCCCTCACTGAATGGAAACAGTGCTGAAGGCTCACGTTACACGAGGATGTGGCCCAAACACCAAGGGCCCCCTCCCGCGACACTGCCTTCTCCTCCCGCCCGATCTATGGCCCACGGGGAGCTCCACCAGGAGCCGCAGCGGAAGAGAAGTCTGTGTGAGGTTTACCCAGGGTCCCACCCGACGTGCAACACCTCCCCCCAGTGGACAGCTGCAGCACCACAGCCTCCCCCTGGACACGCCACAAGGGCAAGTGACAGGATGTACAGAGAAGACGTGGCATCAAGAGGAGGAAAGCTCTCTTAAGGTCCCGTTTCCTTGGAGAGCCCTACCACACTGGGCATCGGTATCTGTTCTTACTGCCTCACCAGGTGACTATGACACGCTTTCTGGGTTGATAATACTCATTTAAGGAATTAGCATTATTAATTCGTGTCAGGAGAAATAAGTTCTGGGGCAAAACTCATTACCAGAAGCTCTTCAGCAGCTGGCAACATGAAAGAATGATTCAAAAAAAAAAAAAAAATCACACAAAAACACCAGAAAGTGTTTTGAAAAAGTGCTTGAGAATTTACTGTACAGTTTTTAACAATTTATTTATATGTTGGCTTCTACATGCTCTTGCATTTGTGTAAAACATTTATACATATTCTTTACAATTTGTACATATATTAAATGGCTGTATCATAAACACTGTTCTATGAGATTTTATAAAAGAAAAATCAAGTAGGGAAAATTACTTATAAAACATTAACAACAAAAAACAAACCCGTGATATTGAAGAACAAGAAGTTCTCATATTCATGTTCATTTGATTTCCTCTTCTATTTATTTTTGGTTTAACTTTGTGCTGGCCCAAAACTTTCATTTCCTATCACGTGACTATCAGGTCAGAAGAGGGAGAGTGGTGCGAGGGCGTGGTAAGGCAGCCGTGGAGGGTGGCGAGGTCTGTGGGGCTGAGACTGTGTCTGCGAGTGTCCCAGGTTAAAGCTGATGGTTCGCCAAGACCCTGTTTTGCTTTATGCCATTAAGTGAAGTACTAGTGATGACAAAATTCTCTCTGAAGTTTAGGACACAGTCAGGAAGAGCATTGCCCTGAACTTTTTCTTCTCGCGTGTAAAAGCTTGGGGAGGGCCGCGTGTTACGCGGCTTAGCACCCTCGTCAGCCCCTTAAAACCTTCTCACCTGGTGGGGCTGGGAGAGGCTTGCTTACCTGTGCTTCGTTGTTTCAGATAATAACCCCCACCGGCCTGCTAGTCTAAAATCCAAATCAAGTGGCAAAATCACGCTTTCCCCAGCACTTCTCACGATGCCTCCTTGAGCAGCTTGAGACTGCGAGGCCAAGCAGAAAGCCTGGGAGGAGTGCTTGCCCACAGAGACGGGGCTACTCCTTCCCGAGTCAAGCCAGAGCGGCCCACCCCCTAGACCCTGGGGCTTTCTGGGTGAATCCTTCCAGCCTCACCCGGGCTCAGGAGGGAATGCGAGGCACACGGCACTTTAGGACGGTGGGCGCGGGGGCTCTGATCCCGGGGTTCCGCCGAGCTGGTCCTTTGGAGGGACGCATGTGGCAGGGCCACGTGAGGGGCGGCAGCCGCGGGAGCCCCTGCCTGCTTCCTCTGTCGAGAAAACTGAGCGTATGAGTTATAAACACCGCAGTGGAAGGCCTGCAGAGTTTCCTAAATAGACAGGACTCTTAAAGGGTGGAAAGGCGTTATAAAAATATACAAACATATTATGCTTTTTACTCTGGCATATTTTCATTTTTTAAGAAAGCAATTAGTAATTATCTGATGTTGGGCGGCAACAGGAGAACGGTGGCTGACTCATAAATTACAACTTTATGTAAAATATCAGGGGGATAAATCCCTAATTTTCCATTAAAATTCTGGTAACTTTAAGTACTTTCCAAAATAGACCATTTCCATTGGTTTAAATAATGGATCTGGAGATGAACGAAAGGACTATTCCTAAAAAACTGATGCATTTAGGCGCTTAATAACGGAAATGAAGTTTTTTTCCAACTCTCTTTGTTTTTGGTTTTCTTTTTGTTTCTTTATGGATGATGGGGGGAAAAAATCAAGTTGCGTTGTCCCAGGTCAGAAGGAAGCACTTCGGCGTTTCTCCACGTTTGTTCCCCCTGTCCTACATCACTGGGAAGCGGCTGAGGGCCTGCCTCAGCTTTTCCGCAATCTGGTGAGAAACAGAACAACGTGAGATGTCTCCCATCGTGACCCTGTGGTTCTCTATTATTTCCATCTCTTCTCAAACACTCCAAACATTTCAAATCCTGTCACTGTTAGATGCTCCTAGTTCCCCCCGAGCCCCAACTTGGCCTCAGCAGTGGAAAGGGAAAGTGGTAGTTGTTCGGTTGTGTCCGACTTTTTGTGACCCCGTGGGCTGTAGCCCGCCAGGCTTCTCTGTCCATGGGATTCTTCAGGCAAGAATACTGAAGTGGGTTGTCATTCCCTTCTCCAGGGGATCCTCCTGACCCAGGGATCAAACCCAGGTCTCCTGCATTGCTGGCAGATTCTTTACCGTCTGAGCCACCAGGGAAGCCCTATGCAAGTGAAAGTGTCCGGGCAGTGGAGTGCGTGCTAAGTCGCTTCAGTTGTGTCCAACTCTTCGCAAAGTTATGGACCGTAACCTGCCAGGCTCCTCTGCCCATGAGATTCTCTACGGAAGAATACTGGAGTGGGTTGCCATTTCCTTCTCCAGGGCATCTTCTTGACACAGGGGTCAAACTCACGTCTCTCATGTCTCCCGCATCGGCAGGCGGGGTTCTTTACCACCAGCGCCACCTGGCAGTGGAGAGACCTTCCTAAATTCCCAGATGGGACTGCTGGCGGCGGCGCACGGCTCCAAGGAAGCCCAGCTCCTCCCAACCACGTGGTGCCACTTCTAGACCACCGGCCTGTCCTCCCGGAATCCGGTCTCCATGCTGGGCCCAGACTCCCTGCCTTCCCGGACACCTGTGACCTCCTGAGCCGGGCCCTGCTGCTGTGCAATGTGGAGACAGGCTGCCCTTCAACTTGCCTCTGAAACCACCTGTCTCCACCACATGTGGACAGTATGCACAGAGCACATGAGCCACGGCTCCCTTCCAAGAGCCCATGCGGCAGATACGCGAGTGGCAGGGCCCACCCACAGACAAGAGGACGCGTGTGTGGACGTGAGTCTGGAGCTTGCCGATCCCTGAACGTACAGGAGATGGCACCATGGAAATAGTGGAAAACTTGTAAGAAATATGGTGGCCAACATGTGGTCAATCGTAATAAGTTACAAAACTTGTCTTTGAGGTCTGGGTTTCCATTTATGGGCTAGATCTGTTTTCTGTACACTCTGGTAAATAACAAAATTGCTCTGCAGAGGTGTGAACGTCTACATCTTCATTACCGGTTCCTGAATGGGACCATCTGAGGCTTCACTCCCCCTCTTGCTTTTGTTTTCCTTCTGAAATCCCTCTGGCACACTGCGAAACCCGCACTCACACACAAAGCCGGCCTGTGCGGTCCCGCGCGGTGCCAGGCGCCTTCCCCAGCTGAGCCGGCAGGGTGACCTCATCTCACAGTGTCCCCTAGCAGGAAGCAGTGGGGGCTGCACAATGGGGGCTTCTCGGGGGCTCACCACCAGCATCCCACACCCCTCCTTTTTAAAAAAAAAACAACCCCCTCTTTAGCCCAGTGTCCTTCAAAAGGAGAATGCAGATACAGTTAAAAGAGATTGGAAAAAAAATCCCTGCTCAGTATTCAGCCTCCTTTGGCTCACTGAGAAGTGAAGTTGCACATTCGTGTGCGACTCTCCGCGATTCCATGGACTGTAGCTTACCAGGCTCCTCTGTCCATTTGATTTTCCAGGCAAGAACACTGGAGTGGGTTGCCATTTCCTTCTCCAGGGGATCTTCTGGACCTGGGGATCGAACCGGGGTCTCCCATATTGTAGGCAGATACTTCACCCACTGAGCCACCAGGGAAGCCTGTTAGTTGGCTCATTAGTTAGGGTTAAAAACCACAGGCGCACGAGCTTCACAGGGAGCTCTGGCGGTGAGCAGGGAGCCTGGGGGACTGGCCAACTCACCGTCTCGTAGAACTGCGCCTGCTGCTCCAGGTACAGGCGGATGACGCTGTTGTAGTCGTAGATCCGGTTACTGTGGAAGTGATTCATCTCGGCTGCAATCAAGACCAAGACATTGGTCAGTGGCCCCTGGACTGCAAACGCACACAGCTGTGTCTCTGGCCTAGCTATGATCATCATCAGCCAGGCTGGCCTGTGCCAGCTCCTAACAAAAATGCTATAAAGAGGCTAGAAAAACAATTTGAATGGGTAATGGCAAAACCACTTTTCCGTAAACGGACGATTATTGTTGATTTGCATGTTAAATCTTCTAAAGCCCAACACGATCACCCAAATGACAGCTCGGCTGAGCAGGAAACAGACTTGGGCCCACTGGCTACCGACGACCTCAGTCCAGAATGTCAAGTCTGTTCACGGGGGCCCTCGAGAGGTGTCCGCTGGGCGCCACGTCTTCTGCTGCAGTGATTGCCTAGGCTGTGGGCTTCCTCAGGCACCTCTGAAAGGCTGGGCAGGCGGTGAGACTTGAGGAAGGCCCTCTTCAGGGCAGCTGATGTCTGATGCCGCCAAGCACCAGGACTGCCAGAACTTGGCCTCTTCCCAGGCAGAGGGCCAGACGCCCATCCTTTGTGTTCGCTGGATGTCTCGACTCAGTAAATGAAGCCCTTCTCCAACTCTGCCTCTCAGTGCCACCCCCATCCCATCACCAGTATCAGAGAGGCCTTCCTTATCAGGCCCCATATCACCTCTGCCTTTTCCCTACACGACACACCTACAAAGCCAACCGCTGCTGGCATAAATTCCTGTAAAAGGCTCACTGTTGTTTTAGGTTGTTATCTGAAGTTGTACAACATGCTCATTCAACTGTTTGGATAACTCCAAACACAAGGTCAGGACCAACTTTCCCATTCAAAACCCTTCCAAGCCCCGGGCTTCACTCAGGCCTCCGTTTCTGCCCTGAACTGTCCTTGTTCTGAAAACCTTTCACACATTCTTCCCTTCTACTTCCTCCCTAGTCCTGAGGATCCTTTGGAAAAGCTCGTTAAGTGCCCTTCATTCTGTCCCCCAGCACCTCATCTTCTTTGGGTCCCCAAAAACCTCAGAGGGTAGGAGCCAGGTCTCCGGCTGGGCTGTCAAACATCAGCCCCCAACCTGCACCCCCACCTCCATCACTAGCAAATCCTCTTCCTTGAGCAGCAATTTTTCTGTTTGTTTTTCCATCAAAACCTTTTCATGGCTTCCTAACGTCCACAGCAAGTCTAGACTCTTCTGCCTGGCTTTTGAGGGCCCCAGAATCTCCAAGTCTCCACCCGTAACCTGCAAGTGTTTTACTCCCAAAGGCCAAGGGCACCATCTGGTCCCATGTGTTCTGTGTGCTTTGTTCCTACGAGAACATCCTTCCGCTCCCTCCTTGGCCCATGTATTCCATCCATCTGCCACAACACGAAAAATCCATTCACTGCTCCTGTCTGCTGGAAAAATTAGTACTTTCTTTTTAGCAACGGTCAAACCATGCCAAAAATGCTATGTCCAAACTCCCTTCGCATCCTATGGTCTTGGGGCCTGCAGGTTACACGCTGCTAAGAGCTGGAATCGGGAATCTAGTCTGGATAGATTAAAGGTTATGAAAAGAATCTTCAGGGTCTCCAAGAAGAAATAAAAACATACAGGTTTAATCACGTTGTCATTTATAGTTACGTCAGGTAAATGCATGAAAAACTAAATATAAATATTACAGCTTTTAACACTGGGATCCCACAAACAACAGGCTTAGGAAGATATTTTGAATCAGTTCTTATTAGCTTAACTGCTGTTCATAGTGGAATTTCTCTCCAGCAAGGAAAANAAATATGGCGGCCAACATGTGGTCAATCGTAATAAGTTACAAAACTTGTCTTTGAGGTCTGGGTTTCCATTTATGGGCTAGATCTGTTTTCTGTACACTCTGGTAAATAACAAAATTGCTCTGCAGAGGTGTGAACGTCTACATCTTCATTACCGGTTCCTGAATGCGACCATCTGAGGCTTCACTCCCCCTCTTGCTTTTGTTTTCCTTCTGAAATCCCTCTGGCACACTGCGAAACCCTCACTCACACACAAAGCCGGCCTGTGCGGTCCCGCGCGGTGCCAGGCGCCTTCCCCAGCTGAGCCGGCAGGGTGACCTCATCTCACAGTGTCCCCTAGCAGGAAGCAGTGGGGGCTGCACAATGGGGGCTTCTCGGGGGCTCACCACCAGCATCCCACACCCCTCCTTTTTAAAAAAAAAACAACCCCCTCTTTAGCCCAGTGTCCTTCAAAAGGAGAATGCAGATACAGTTAAAAGAGATTGGAAAAAAAATCCCTGCTCAGTATTCAGCCTCCTTTGGCTCACTGAGAAGTGAAGTTGCACAGTCGTGTGCGACTCTCCGCGATTCCATGGACTGTAGCTTACCAGGCTCCTCTGTCCATTTGATTTTCCAGGCAAGAACACTGGAGTGGGTTGCCATTTCCTTCTCCAGGGGATCTTCTGGACCTGGGGATCGAACCGGGGTCTCCCATATTGCAGGCAGATACTTCACCCACTGAGCCACCAGGGAAGCCTGTTAGTTGGCTCATTAGTTAGGGTTAAAAACCACAGGCGCACGAGCTTCACAGGGAGCTCTGGCGGTGAGCAGGGAGCCTGGGGGACTGGCCAACTCACCGTCTCGTAGAACTGCGCCTGCTGCTCCAGGTACAGGCGGATGACGCTGTTGTAGTCGTAGATCCGGTTACTGTGGAAGTGATTCATCTCGGCTGCAATCAAGACCAAGACATTGGTCAGTGGCCCCTGGACTGCAAACGCACACAGCTGTGTCTCTGGCCTAGCTATGATCATCATCAGCCAGGCTGGCCTGTGCCAGCTCCTAACAAAAATGCTATAAAGAGGCTAGAAAAACAATTTGAATGGGTAATGGCAAAACCACTTTTCCGTAAACGGACGATTATTGTTGATTTGCATGTTAAATCTTCTAAAGCCCAACACGATCACCCAAATGACAGCTCGGCTGAGCAGGAAACAGACTTGGGCCCACTGGCTACCGACGACCTCAGTCCAGAATGTCAAGTCTGTTCACGGGGGCCCTCGAGAGGTGTCCGCTGGGCGCCACGTCTTCTGCTGCAGTGATTGCCTAGGCTGCGGGCTTCCTCAGGCACCTCTGAAAGGCTGGGCAGGCGGTGAGACTTGAGGAAGGCCCTCTTCAGGGCAGCTGATGTCTGATGCCGCCAAGCACCAGGACTGCCAGAACTTGGCCTCTTCCCAGGCAGAGGGCCAGACGCCCATCCTTTGTGTTCGCTGGATGTCTCGACTCAGTAAATGAAGCCCTTCTCCAACTCTGCCTCTCAGTGCCACCCCCATCCCATCACCAGTATCAGAGAGGCCTTCCTTATCAGGCCCCATATCACCTCTGCCTTTTCCCTACACGACACACCTACAAAGCCAACCGCTGCTGGCATAAATTCCTGTAAAAGGCTCACTGTTGTTTTAGGTTGTTATCTGAAGTTGTACAACATGCTCATTCAACTGTTTGGATAACTCCAAACACAAGGTCAGGACCAACTTTCCCATTCAAAACCCTTCCAAGCCCCGGGCTTCACTCAGGCCTCCGTTTCTGCCCTGAACTGTCCTTGTTCTGAAAACCTTTCACACATTCTTCCCTTCTACTTCCTCCCTAGTCCTGAGGATCCTTTGGAAAAGCTCGTTAAGTGCCCTTCATTCTGTCCCCCAGCACCTCATCTTCTTTGGGTCCCCAAAAACCTCAGAGGGTAGGAGCCAGGTCTCCGGCTGGGCTGTCAAACATCAGCCCCCAACCTGCACCCCCACCTCCATCACTAGCAAATCCTCTTCCTTGAGCAGCAATTTTTCTGTTTGTTTTTCCATCAAAACCTTTTCATGGCTTCCTAACGTCCACAGCAAGTCTAGACTCTTCTGCCTGGCTTTTGAGGGCCCCAGAATCTCCAAGTCTCCACCCGTAACCTGCAAGTGTTTTACTCCCAAAGGCCAAGGGCACCATCTGGTCCCATGTGTTCTGTGTGCTTTGTTCCTACGAGAACATCCTTCCGCTCCCTCCTTGGCCCATGTATTCCATCCATCTGCCACAACACGAAAAATCCATTCACTGCTCCTGTCTGCTGGAAAAATTAGTACTTTCTTTTTAGCAACGGTCAAACCATGCCAAAAATGCTATGTCCAAACTCCCTTCGCATCCTATGGTCTTGGGGCCTGCAGGTTACACGCTGCTAAGAGCTGGAATCGGGAATCTAGTCTGGATAGATTAAAGGTTATGAAAAGAATCTTCAGGGTCTCCAAGAAGAAATAAAAACATACAGGTTTAATCACGTTGTCATTTATAGTTACGTCAGGTAAATGCATGAAAAACTAAATATAAATATTACAGCTTTTAACACTGGGATCCCACAAACAACAGGCTTAGGAAGATATTTTGAATCAGTTCTTATTAGCTTAACTGCTGTTCATAGTGGAATTTCTCTCCAGCAAGGAAAA
>SJYW01050966.1:330240-340910 GCA_006410735.1 Raphicerus campestris | reverse complement strand
AAAAAAAAAAAAAAAACAGAGCAGTTAGCTTGTTTTAGGAATTTGTGCCTGCCTTGAGAGTTGTAGGTGGGGAACCTGGTTTATACACAGGCATAGAGTTCTTCCCAGACATCGCCCGTGAGCCGTGCGATGAGTGTGGGAAGTGTCTGGCAACTTTTACAGCTGTTTCCACCTCAGCATTAATTTGAAGTTAGTCCAGAGCTTCTTACAGAAATCACAGTAAAGTTTATGATCAGCACAGCGAGGCACCAGCTTGTGAAATACTCTGCAAGAGTGCCTAGGCATATGCGCTAGACTGTCCCAGATCCAATGACTTCCTAAAGCTAGTGCCTGTTTTCCAATCATGTACCACTCTCACCTGACAGTGACTTACTCGTATTACAGATAAAGAGTGCTGTTTAGTTTTCAGCCTTGCTGTAGCATAAAAGTGTAGGTTTCAGCTCAGCTATATTTTACAGGAATAGCACCATTTTTGTTTCCAAGCGGCTTACAGGAAGTTACAGTGAGATGCGTTCCTCATGTTCTCATTTTGTGGTGACATTTTCCTATTCAGTAGCAAGACAATCATACAATATGTTGGCTTTGTTACATTTTAAGCTAATGACCAATCCTTTTAGATTTGTTTTATTAATACCACCACATTTTGTATTTCACAGGGAGCAATAGAAAAAGTGAAAGAAAGTGATAAACTGGTTGCAACTAGTAAGATCACCCCCCAGGACAAACAGAACATGGTGAAGCGGGTTGGGACNAGTCCAGGTCAGGTGCCTCGGGCTCCATGGTGGAAAATATCATAACTCCCACCAGCTCATCTTTCTCAGCCTTCCTCTTCCCGGTTTTCCATTCCTGTGAAGAGGAACATTATGACGTTAAGGTGGGGAGCGGAGACAAACAGCTCTTACAAAATCCCGTCCTAGCGTCGGCTCACTGACCGTCTTTATCCTCCTAACTTTCGGGAGGCAGTGCCCATGCCGTCTCCCTCTGCACCCCTGCATCTTCAACTCCATCCCGCACCTGAATGGTGTGAACGCTGCCGCTGTGCAAAACGGTCCTTAAGAGCCCAAATCCTTTTGGAGTGAGCCAGGACTTCTTTCCCGAGGCCCATCCACCCATACAAACACACCCTGGGAGCCTGACAAAGTGCCTCAAAATTATAGGCTGTTCTCTTGAAAATATTAAAGCTTTTCTAAATACAAGATAGGAACCAATATTATAAACTATTAAAAAGTTATTACAAGTTTAATACACACACACACACACACACACACACACACACACAGAAAAGTGCCCGAAGCAAAAATACACAGCACAACAAATTCTCACACAGTGAATTCCTGTGTAACTACTTCCAAGGGCAAGAGAGAGTAGAGAGCTGGACTTCCGGAAGCCCCCTTCTCCTCCCTTCCCCGTCACTACCCCTTCCCTCCCATGACCCACCCACTCTTTCATGGTTTTCAGTTCCTCGTGTGATACAGTTTCACCACCGAAGTCCCTACGCCACAGTTTTGCTACGTCTGTGAACTGGCTAAGAACCCCACACTTGGCATTCTTTTGTGTCTAGCCATAGTTGCTCAACCTATGCCGAGAAGTTACACGCACACCGTTGCTACAGCTGGAGTTCGCTCATTTCATGGCTGTACAATAGTCCCGAGAGTGACTGATGCCCAGTTTACTGACCCCACTCGACTGTAGGCAGCCATCAGTGGCCCTGGGGAGGCATGGATAAAGCTGCTGTGCACATTACCCCCTGGTGCATGTGTGCACGCACTTCTGTAGGGATACAACCAGGCGTGGAAAGTTATTCAAGTNCACACCGTTGCTACAGCTGGAGTTCGCTCATTTCATGGCTGTACAATAGTCCCAAGAGTGACTGGTGCCCAGTTTACTGACCCCACTCGACCGCAGGCAGCCATCAGTGGCCCTGGGGAGGCATGGATAAAGCTGCTGTGCACACACCCCCTGGTGCATGTGTGCACGCACTTCTGTAGGGATACAACCAGGCGTGGAAAGTTATTCAAGTAGGTAATGCCAAACTGTTTTCCAAACTGGTCTCACCAGCTTTCATACCCACCAGCAGTGTGTGTGTTTCACAAGCTCCTTATCTCACCAAGAAGACACATGGTATCCTTGGTCTTTCTAATTTTAGCCTTCTGTTAAGTTTATTCATTGTGGTTTTAATTTGCATTTCTTATTATTCCTAAGATTAAGTGCTTTTCTTCACACTCACTGATGACTCAGATATTTTCTTTTGTGAGTTGTTGTTCAGTAGCTCAGTTGTGTCTAACTCTTTGTGACTCCATTGACTGTAGTATTCCAGGCTTCCCTGTCCATCACCAACTCCCAGAGCTCGCTCAAACTCATGTCCATCAAGTTGGTGATACCATCCAACCATCTCATCCTATCCTTCTCCTCTTGCCCTCAATCTCTCTCAGCATCAGGGTCTTTTCCAATGAGTCGGCTCTTCACATCAGGTGGCCAAAGTACTGGAGTTTCAGCTTTCGCATCAATCCTTTCAGTGAATGTTCAGGGTCGACTTTCTTTAGGATTGACTGGTTTGATCAAGAGTCTTACCCACAGTTTGAAAGCATCAATTCTTCGGCGTTCTGCCTTTCCTACTGTCCACTTCTCACATCTATTCATGATTACTGGAAAAACTATAGCTTTGACTAGACAGACCTTTGTAGGCCAAGTAATGTCTCTGCTTTTTAATATGCTTCCTAGGTTTGTCCTAGCTTTTCTTCCAAGGAGCAAGCATCTTTTCATTTCATGGCTGCAGTCACCCTCTGCAGTGATTTTGGAGCCCGAGAGTCTGTTTCCATTGCTTCTCCATCTGTTTGCCATGAAGTGATGGGACCAGACGCATCCTCTAAGCCATGATCTTAGTTTTCCGAGTGTTGAGTTTTAAGCCAGCTTTGTGAGGGACATTACCAAATCTCCCATTTGTCTACTGGTTCATCTTTCTTATCAATTTGTATGGGTTTTCCCATATTCTAAAATCCAGCCCTTTGTTGGCTATACACTTTCATATCTTTGACTTGTTTTTCCTTTGTAATGACTCTGATAAACCACAGTTCTTTTTTTTAGGGTAGTCAAATTGGTCAGTCTCCTCCTGTATGTGTCTTATTTCAGAAAAATCCTTCCCTACCCTAGGGGTATGAAGATTTTCTCCTGTGTTACCTTTTAGAACCTTTATTGTGTTATCTTTCACATTTAAACTTGTAAACCATCAGAAATTAATTTTTTTTAGACTCAATACAATGGAAACTTTCAACTGGATAAAAGGAGAAAGAAAAATATTTTAATAAACCCCTATAGATCCAACTTCAAAAATTATCAACTTTTCACCAAACTTGTTTTATCTGGTCTCCTCCATCCTTTTATTTCTTGTTTATTTTAATGGAAATCTCAGATATAATATCATTTCACCTATAAATACTTTACTATGTATCTTTAACAGATAAGGGCCATGTCTTAAAAACATTACCAAAGTACCAACATCAAACCTAACAAAATCAACAGCTTGTTGTAAGGCAGTGATCATGTTTATTTTTCCCAGAGATGCCGTCCAACAGAGCACCACTGATGGAAAAGACTGCTCATCCCCTCCCTCTCATCCTTAGAACCATTCTTGTCATAAATCAAGGGCCCATCCTATTCTACTGACCTGCTTTTAAAATATTTTAGCTTTATAATGAGTCTCAACATCCAGAAAAGTTTTCCTCCCATTTCATCTTCATTTTAAAAAGTATCTTGGCTACTCTTGGAGCTTAAATTTTCTATGGAGGACATCTTTTCAGTTCTTCAACTCATAAAACATAGTGCTGGAATACTTACTGAGGTCTTTTTAATTCTCTCAGCAGTGTTTCATGGATTTTAATGTAGATTCACATTTTTCTGTAGGTTCTTTTGGGTTTTCTATATCCAACCATCTATATGAGCTACTACTGCCCAGAGAATCACAATTTTTAATAATTTTCTAATTTTATATTGTCATTCAGCAGAAATTAATGTTTCGGTCAAGGGCATGGAAGTAGTCAGAAGCAGAGCCAAGACTAAAACCAAGTGCCCTGGCTCCAGGTTCTTTCTTGTTTCTCTTATATCAGGAAAAAAAAAAAAAAGCCTATAATTTGCATAAAGCACAACCTATAGAAATGCTTCCTGTTTTCTTGTTTTCGGGTTTTGGGGCCATGCCATGCAGTTGATGGTATGTCAGTTCCCCAACCAGGAATTGAACCCGGGTCCTTGGCAGTAAGAGTGTGGAATCTAACCACTGAACCGCCAGGGAATTCTCTAGAGATGCTGCCTCAACAGAATCCTAGACAGATCAAACAAGCCCTTGTTCAAGTCTGTGGACCAACAGCAGTAAGGCACCAACTTGGAGGGGATTCCACATAATTTTTTTAACTGCTATATATTACATTTTGACATGTAAGCATTCACTCTGAAATGCAAAAAGACTACAAATATTTAAATGGAATGATCTCTAACCTATAAATTACACTAAGCATGACCAAACAAATGATTACATACAATGGAAGACTAAGGTGATACACAGCTATTTCCAAAGCAGACAACAATAGTGAGATGACAAGCAGCCAATTTCTTCTTGATTTTCAAACGAGAACAGTGACTGCAGACAGAATGACTGCCCACGGGGCAGGGCAGACCTGGACAGACAGCAACAGTTCTGGACAAACCAGGTGGCTTTGAGAAAGCAGCTTCACTTCTGAACCTACTCTTCATTACACTATTTACACTGTAAGGTCAAGATATGATCCTAAGAAATCATTCACACTATTCCCCTAACTTCACGCTGAAAATATCCTACACAGCTTGGCGTCTATCCTATATTCAACAGCACTGAGGAAAGAGCCCCGCGTCCTGTCACATCCCTCACCCCGTCCTCACTGGGCCAACTGGTTCCCGGTTTGCAGAAAACCATTCTGATAAATNTCTGAACCTACTCTTCATTACACTATTTACACTGTAAGGTCAAGATATGACCCTAAGAAATCATTCACACTATTCCCCTAACTTCACGCTGAAAATATCCTACACAGCTCGGCGTCTATCCTATATTCAACAGCACTGAGGAAAGAGCCCCGCATCCTGTCACATCCCTCACCCCGTCCTCACTGGGCCAACTGGTTCCCGGTTTGCAGAAAACCATTCTGACAAACTCCTTGCTCATATGCTATGACTACTTTACTATTACTTAGAAATAACCAACTAATCAACATGATTTAACTTTCTTGGTATGAATGTGACAGTTCTCAATATCCTCTAAGATTATAAGAAAATGTCCTACCTTCTCATCTCGGAAATTTAGAAACTGCTGGAAGACCTCACTCTCTGAGATTACTGGGTGACGGCACATCCTGGTCATCCAGGCCTGAAGCCGCTCCATACGCATTTTGATAAACTCTTCTTCAAAGCGACCTGCAAGAGACATGCCAAGAGTGCTGCGTGACTCTGCCTGAGAGGAATCACCTCTTACCTGTTACCCAGGAGGAAAGGCTGTTCATACGGCTACCGGCAGAGAGTTACTCAGTAAAAGGTAAACCATGGAAATTTTTCAACAACCTCAAAACAAGCAACACAGTGGATGTTCAAAGGCCAAGAAGAAAGGTACTCCACACTCTGAAAGCAAATTTTATCTCAATATGAAAAGCTTTCTCTTTCTTATGAACTAACATGCCAGTGCCTGTATGTTCATATGAAGCCTTACAGGCAAGAAAGGGGTGATAATATGGAAATACGCAATTCTTATCAAGAAGGTGAAATTTCTATATTTATAAAAATGTATCTAAATACAACATAATCTCAGATATACAGAATTAAATTCAGTATTATGAAAAGTAACACAAACTTGTTTTTTCCTGTTTTGCTTTTTCAACTACTTAAATGAAAAATAGAAAAAGCAATTTTTCCATGAATGCAATAATGAAAGCTGCTATCACAGAACTTAAGGCCATCATAAAACAAGAGCTTAATGGGTGATATTTCTGTTTTAAAAGTAGAAAATCAGTTTAACAAACCTTACATACCGAACATCAAGTGAACACAAAATTTTTATAAGCCTAATAAAATCACTATCAGTTAAAAGGTTTCTGGAGATGGGAATTCTGGCTAGGTGAGTTTGACAATAGCTAATCCTAGAAAGTGAAGAGGAACTAAAGAGCTTCTTGATGAAAGTGAAAGAGGAGAGTGAAAAAGTTGGCTTAANTATTTAAATATCAGTAGTCACCAAAATAACTGCGTAGAAAACTGGGTTAACTTCCTACATTAACACTGAGAAGTTCTGTGGTGTCCACATCTGGTGTTTACAGACTTGTGATGAAAACGACAGGGGGTTCCCAGGTGGTGCGGTGTTAAAAGAACCCATCTGCCAATGCAGGCGATGCAAGAGACATGGGTTTGATCTCTGGATTGGGAAGATCCCCTGAAGGAGGAAATGGTAATTTGCTCCAGTATTCTTGTCTGGGAAACGCCATGGACAGAGGAGCCGGCAGGCTACAGTCCACGGGGTTCCAAGGAGCCCGACAGGACTGAGCACAGCACCCCCAACGAAACCGACACAGCTGGAGCGTGTGATGCACTTACATTATCTGGGTCATCCATTTCAATTTCCACCTTAGACTATTAGAATTATTCCTGTTTTTCCCAGGTATCATTTTTCACATATAAAAAAAGGCATATATTTCTCTTATAGGAAAGGGTTAGCAATAAAGACACCGGGACTGGAAAAGGTGTAGCAGCAAAGACACAGTGACTCTGTCAGAATCCAAGATACACACGTGTGCAGGGAGTCGGCAGAAAAGTTTATGAGACCTTTGTTAGGTGTCTAGGCAACTTTCAAATACGTGAACTCTGTGTGTGTGTATCTACATGTATTTACGGCTGCAGTTAGCTGCTGCCTCCAGACCCCCACATCTTGCTCCACTGCAGGCTGGAAAGCACCACTCCTGATCCATGTTGGAATACTCTAACTGGAGTCTTTTCACTTATTGTCTTGAATTTCGTCACACACACACTCACCTGTGACTTGCTTATCTGGAAGAGATGGGATTGGAATGGCTGACCCAAACTTAACCAGTAGACGCTCATATAACCAGTCAAAGTGTTTATACCTGTGGTTTACTGNAGTTTTTTCACTTATTGTCTTGAGTTTCGTCACACACACACTCACCTGTGACTTGCTTATCTGGAAGAGACGGGATTGGAATGGCTGACCCAAACTTAACCAGTAGACGCTCATATAACCAGTCAAAGTGTTTATATCTGTGGTTTACTGATCGATTAGTGTTCTACAAGAGAAGGAAAGAGGAAAAAAGTTACCAACATCAACTACAGAAAATGAAGAAAAAAGCAAGCCGTTCCTAATGATGTAAGCACGGTTCTGTTTTGATAACTTGGATACTTACAGTAGGGGTTAACTGATACTCAATGTAGCTCTTCAGACCGTACATTTTGGAGCCTTTCCTGGGATCTGCTACCACACAGTCAAATGTAGAGGCAGGGTAAACCCACATCGGGCCATAATCTCCAACCTACACGTTGCGGGGAGAGGTGGGAAATCAGTTGACACAATTGATATAAATCATCAAATGATTCCTGTTAGGGCTGGAAGTCCTTAGGAGAGTCATTCTTGCTCTTCTTTGAGAAATTATCTACATAAATGCTCTCTGTTCTTACTAAGGTTCTATTTGAAAAACACAATCAAGAGGCCCTTCTGCTCCCGTGTGGGCATCTTAGGTCACAGAGAGGGGCTGAGCTGCCTTTCCTGGAGAGGATGCTGGGCAGGACACAATCTCCGGTCCAGCTATCCCAGTTTTATGTAGTGAAGGGCTAGCTTTTAAAAATTTCAAATCTACTGCAGACCAATAGCTGTGTGAAAAACAAAACGACACACTTGGCTGTCTCAGCAATGCCAGACTGCCATCAAACCTCCTCAACCCTTACTCTCATCTTCTGCATGCCCGAATTCTTTTTCAAGGTGAAAGGAGGAGAAAGTGAGGTGAGGTATGAAAGTTCAGCGGCGGNCAGAGAGGGGCTGAGCTGCCTTTCCTGGAGAGGATGCTGGGCAGGACACAATCTCCGGTCCAGCTATCCCAGTTTTATGTAATGAAGGGCTAGCTTTTAAAAATTTCAAATCTACTGCAGACCAATAGCTGTGTGAAAAACAAAATGACACACTTGGCTGTCTCAGCAATGCCAAACTGCCATCAAACTTCCTCAACACTTACTCTCATCTTCTGTATGCCCTAATTCTTTTTCAAGGTGAAAGGAGGAAAAAGTGAGGTGAGGTATGAAAGTTCAGTGGCGACTAGGTCAGGATGGTGACTGGAGCCTAGAGAGCTTTAATAAGGGACTAAAGGTCTCTGACAACAAGTGCTTAATATTATGATTCTCCAAGAGGGACCCAGATCCAGAAAACCCTCCCGAAGCTGCAGGGCAGGAGCCTTTGAGAGGAAGTCTGGTGAGGAGACTCTGACCAACCATGGCCCAACAGCCATGAGGTCATTACTCTACTAGTGGGTAGGGATGCTACACCTTAAAACCAAAGGACCAGGTCTCTGCCTTTTCTTGGTTTTCTGAAGCCTCTAATGGCTTTCCTCATTTCCTTTTCCACACAAGAAGCCCACACAGGCAGGCCTGCCTAAAATATGTGGGACAACTCAAACGCCAGGGCCCTTTGGCTCTGTTCCAATACTCTCACGCTTATGACAAAGTCCCATGCTTATGAGAATCTGAGGGGCAGGGGGCCATGGGCTCTTGATTCTGTGGAGTTTTTAAATTTAATGAAAAGAACAGGATACATGTTCAGTATTTACAAAAACATCTGAAGGGGAAAAAAATCTTTAACCTAACCATTCAGAAGATAATCACCCCAAATTTGCTTTCAGAGAAGGAGGATTAAAGGGCTCTTGTCACAGCCCTTCTCTCTGGAGTATTCCAGGACTTCAAGCATTCCAAAGAAGTAGGAACAAGTAATATGAAAAATACAGTGTCATTCTTGCAATANGGGCTCTTGATTCTGTGGAGTTTTTAAATTTAATGAAAAGAACAGGATACATGTTCAGTATTTACAAAAACATCTGAAGGGAAAAAAAATCTTTAACCTAACCATTCAGAAGATAATCACCCCAAGTTTGCTTTCAGGGAAGAAGGATTAAAAGGTGCTTGTCACAGCCCTTCTCTCTGGAGTGTTCCAGGACTTCAAGCATTCCAAAGTAGGAACAAGTAATATGAAAAATACAGTGTCATTCTTGCAATATTATTGAGTTTCCTAGGACCCAAAGATTATAGAATAAGACTAGATTATTTCCTCCTTATTTGAGTCCATGGTGATTATACTCAAGGCCCCTTGTCCTCCTGCCCTACTCACAACTTACAGGTACATGACTGAATCAACAGGGTCAGAAGATAGCTATTTCTTTTCTAAAATTTTATCTGGAAATATACAGCTAGATAACACTTAGAAAATCTATCCACAGTCAACATGTGGGTGAAACCATGGAGCCTGTGTCATCTTATGAGCAAGCCGTTCAAAGATGGATGTTCTGAACAATGTCACTAACTGCCAGCTTTCGTTTGCTAGGTCCTCACCATGAACCGGACAACTGATTTAATGAAAGAAAACTATTACCAACACAGAGGAAAAAGGAACTTATTCTGATAACATGCATGTACTCTGCCAAGGCAGNAAGCCGTTCAAAGATGGATGTTCTGAACAATGTCACTAACTGCCAGCTTTCGTTTGCTAGGTCCTCACCACGAACCGGACAACTGATTTAATGAAAGAAAACTATTACCAACACAGAGGAAAAAGGAACTTACTCTGATAACATGCGTGTACTCTGCCAAGGCAGAAACCTAAGTATTTGAATTGCGTTTACTGGCTAAATACGTTTGGCTAGTAGAAAAACAACATGTAAGAGGCAACTTCAAGATACTTCAGAAAAAGAAATATTATAAAAAATACAGATATACTATGGGCATTTGTTCAATTATTGGTAGTCTGAAAAGGTAAAAATAAAGAATGCCTAGATAATAATGGGCAATAATTTATGCTATTTTTTATACTCAATATATTGTCAGTTACTTACCTGGAGCATTAAATGCGTTTAAGAATACTTTCTAAATGACTAATAACCTTCTTTAAGATACTATACAAGAGCTTAATTAGAAACAAAGCAAAAAATAAAAAATAAACAGACTTACAATGATTGGAATTTTCTCTTTGGGTTTTGCCAGTTGCTTGGCCAACAAATACTGTTCCATCCCAGGTTTTGCAAATCCAGGAAATCTAATCATGAGGACAAACACTTGTGAGTCTTATCCTTTTCCTTGTAAGAATTCTATAGCTCTCGTCCACATTTACTCAATACAGCAGTTTGAACTTGTTCTGTCTTTCAGATGTACCAGAACTAGGAAACTAAGGTATACGACACCTGACATAATCAGATTGTTCAACAGCCAATTAGTCATTTAATTAAGCTTTATCTGGTAAGAGGACAGTTTGACTCCAGAAGGTGTGATATTTATGGGTGCTCGATTTGCTTGATCTGAGACACTCTATCACCACTCGGAGACCGAAGGGCAGACTAGAAACTGTCCCCCAGGTACAGAGGCAGAAAGAAAGTACTGAGTGTATCAGTTTAGATGAC
>SJYW01050966.1:278823-325575 GCA_006410735.1 Raphicerus campestris | reverse complement strand
TAATCAGATTGTTCAACAGCCAATTAGTCATTTAATTAAGCTTTATCTGGTAAGAGGACAGTTTGACTCCAGAAGGTGTGATATTTATGGGTGCTCGATTTGCTTGATCTGAGACACTCTATCACCACTCGGAGACCGAAGGGCAGACTAGAAACTGTCCCCCAGGTACAGAGGCAGAAAGAAAGTACTGAGTGTATCAGTTTAGATGACTCCATGGGGTGAAGGCCACACGCTAGCATTCTACATCCAGATTAAAGCGCCTGTCCACATCCTCCCTCAGGAGGCCACAGTCACCCCAAAGAAACTGCCACTGTTCACAAGTACTTGTGCCATTTTCTTTGGAAACTGTCTTCAGAACCTGTCTTCTTAGAGACCGCAAACATAATAAACTTGGCTATTTCCAGAAATCAAATCTACACCCAAGGCAAAATTCTAAAATGGAAGAAAAGGTGGAATCAATGTGTACCCACCCAAAGTGCAACTTCTAAAGACAAGATTGAGTTTCAGAATTAAAAAAAAAAGGGGGGGGGGGGAAATGCTCAGAAAGCAAAACACTTAAAATAGGAAAAGAAATCTTATTTCTACAAAAACCAGCTGTATTACATCTGATTTCATTCCTAAACCAAGCTAAAGGCCAATGTGATGCTCACAGGGGCTCATATCGTTTCCTTCACCTCCCTGGGCTTCAGTGTCTCCAAGAGTAAAAGAGCTCATATGTGCCAAAAGGGGTGTGAGAGCACCATGAGGGAAACACACACACTGCTCTGCACAAAGCCTGGTCATGGTAACAGATCAATACGCAGTAAAACATTTAAAAGAAAAAGTTATCATTATTATTTTTAGCTTTCCTGTGACGTCAGCAATGAAACGATATGTCATGAGTTGATAAAAGTAAAAAAGTGTATTTGGCAAACCATTAAATGGAACATATATTTCACTTAAAAAAAAAAAAGCTTCCAAGCTAAGAGCCAAATAAAAAAAGACATGATCAAATCACACCCCAAACTCTGAGATCACTGGAAAGAGAAACAGCTTCTCTGTTTCATCACAGCCTCTCATATGAGAGCCCCCCTACCCCCCTTACCCGTTCCCCCAGCTCTTACACCTACTTGTTAAGTGGCAGCTTCATGGAAGAGCTGGTGGCCCGGCTGTTTCCTCGCTGAGCACCTCCTGCTTCTGCCGACTCTGAATCCTTGAAGTAGGGAGATGACTTGGGCTCATCCCAATCTTCGTCCCAGTCATCGTCATCACCAGTTGCTGGAGGTGAGAACAAAAGATTGTTGGTAAAGAGAAACCAAATAAAGACGGGATGACTTAATTTTCTGGTAACAGCTACCAACTGGGTTAACCAATTTTTTAAAGAAGAAGAAAAGGGTACATCTTTACAATAAAGATGCGAAGAGTACAGGCTCTGTTGTTACGCTTGTGAGTTACAGTTGTGAGTCTTGAGGATTCTGCCTTTTGGTACAAAAGACAAGTCAGAAACAGCTTAAGAGGGCTGCTGGTCCAAGTACCTTCAGATAAATTCAATGATAAAACACTCTGGAGGGCCTTCCCTGGTGGTCTGGTTAAGACTCCGTCCTTCCAATGCAGGGGGCTCAGGTTCAATCCCTGGTCAGGGAACGAAGACCCCACATGCCATGAGATGAAGCCAAAAGATGCCAAGCAAATCCTTGCTGGTGCGCAGGGAAGGTCTGCTAGAGGCCTGGCTGGCTGTGCTGTCCTGCTCTTAGTCAGGTCTGGCTCTCTACAGCCCATGGACTGCAGCCCACCAGGCTCCTCTGTCCATGGAACTCTCCAGACAAGAATACTGGGGTGGGTAGCCCTTCTTTTCTCCAGGGGATCTTCTCAAACCAGGGATCGAATCCATGTTTCCTATGTTTCCTGCACTGGCAGGTGGATTCTTTACCCCTGGGCCACCTACACATTGATAAACCTAGCTTTATAAACTTGCAAATAAACAGGTCAAATACCCTTTAAGCCAAGAGACTGGGGAGGACAAAAGGGTGGCAGATCTTTGAAAAGGAATTGCGTAACACTAACAATAATGCAGGCGGTGGAGGAGAAAGACAGAAACCAGGGACAAGCAGGGAGTACACCAGAGTCGGGAGCCTGACGGTCTAGTGATCCTCTCCGTGTCCGATGGGGTGCTGCCAGCCTTCCTCCCGCCTGGCCCCTGCCACTGTTCTCTGCCTCCATCTCCCACCTCTGAAGGCCTGAGGCGTCCCTTCAGCACTAGGCAAGGAAGTGCCCTGGGATCTCCTCCCTGAGAGTGCCACCATGAGAAGCCCAGAGACAAATGTCAAAAGGAAAAAGAAAAGACTAGAAGGTATCAGAAGGATCTGGGCCAGGATTCCAGCGACGCCATGTCACTGCAGAAGCGATGTCAGCAGTCTGGTCTGGACCCAGCCCCCGACTCCCAGGCCAGATGGGAGCCGGAAAGCGGCACCTGCGCCCTTCAAGGCTCCCAACCCATGCCTCCTGCCGTTCAGCACACTCAGTTCTGGGCACAATGAGCTCAGACAGGGGTCATTACAAAACAATGGGCGGGTCTCTTAATTTCAGAACAGACATAAATAACCTTTCGTAATTCCTGAACCGTTTCTCCTTTTAGAAAGTTTTCCTTTGCCTCAGNTAAAACACTCTGGAGGGCCTTCCCTGGTGGTCTGGTTAAGACTCCGTCCTTCCAATGCAGGGGGCTCGGGTTCAATCCCTGGTCAGGGAACGAAGACCCCACATGCCATGTGATGAAGCCAAAAGATGCCAAGCAAATCCTTGCTGGTGCGCAGGGAAGGTCTGCTAGAGGCCTGGCTGGCTGTGCTGTCCTGCTCTTAGTCAGGTCTGGCTCTCTACAGCCCATGGACTGCAGCCCACCAGGCTCCTCTGTCCATGGAACTCTCCAGACAAGAATACTGGGGTGGGTAGCCCTTCTTTTCTCCAGGGGATCTTCTCAAACCAGGGATCGAATCCATGTTTCCTATGTTTCCTGCACTGGCAGGTGGATTCTTTACCCCTGGGCCACCTACACATTGATAAACCTAGCTTTATAAACTTGCAAATAAACAGGTCAAATACCCTTTAAGCCAAGAGACTGGGGAGGACAAAAGGGTGGCAGATCTTTGAAAAGGAATTGCGTAACACTAACAATAATGCAGGCGGTGGAGGAGAAAGACAGAAACCAGGGACAAGCAGGGAGTACACCAGAGTCGGGAGCCTGACGGTCTAGTGATCCTCTCCGTGTCCGATGGGGTGCTGCCAGCCTTCCTCCCGCCTGGCCCCTGCCACTGTTCTCTGCCTCCATCTCCCACCTCTGAAGGCCTGAGGCGTCCCTTCAGCACTAGGCAAGGAAGTGCCCTGGGATCTCCTCCCTGAGAGTGCCACCATGAGAAGCCCAGAGACAAATGTCAAAAGGAAAAAGAAAAGACTAGAAGGTATCAGAAGGATCTGGGCCAGGATTCCAGCGACGCCATGTCACTGCAGAAGCGATGTCAGCAGTCTGGTCTGGACCCAGCCCCCGACTCCCAGGCCAGATGGGAGCCGGAAAGCGGCACCTGCGCCCTTCAAGGCTCCCAACCCATGCCTCCTGCCGTTCAGCACACTCAGTTCTGGGCACAATGAGCTCAGACAGGGGTCATTACAAAACAATGGGCGGGTCTCTTAATTTCAGAACAGACATAAATAACCTTTCGTAATTCCTGAACCGTTTCTCCTTTTAGAAAGTTTTCCTTTGCCTCAGTGTTTCCATTAAGCACCAGGGAGTCAAACAGGTAGTTCAGGAAATGATAGAACAGCTAAGTCAGAGGTCATAAACCGGCAGGTGATAAACCACAGTCAATCCATGTGCTCATTTTTTTTGGCCCGAGATTTAAAAACAAATGTGTGTTAACAGTGAGGATTTTAAAGTGGGAAGATGACAAAAAAAAAATCAAGATTTCCAGCCTCTCTGGAGGAACACCAGCTCAGTACTCCTGCGGCCACATCAACCCACTGCCCACCTCTGTCCTCCACAGCCCCACAGGGTCGCTCTCGTTTCACTTTATGAACCTGGTCCCTGCAATCATTTGCATGTGTGACAAGGTTCTCCTTGAGGGAACCGAGAGTGGACTAGAGTATAATTACCTCATTAGGATTCAGACGAGTCAGTTTGCCATTAGTGAGTGAGACCACAGTTCCCGTGATCAAACCCCTTCGACAGGGCTGCCCTCTAAGGGTGCCCCTCCCTGCCACCTGGTCCTGGGATGCCCTCTAAGGGTGGCCCCCTCACCACCTGGTCCTAGGATGCCCTCTAAGGGTGGCCCCCTCACCACCTGGTCCTGGGATGCCCTCTAAGGGTGGCTCCCTCACCACCTGGTCCTAGGATGCCCTCTAAGGGTGGCCCCCTCACCACCTGGTCCTGGGATGCCCTCTAAGGGTGACCCCCGCCACCTGATCCTGGGATGCCCTCTAAGGGTGGCCCCCTCACCTGGTCCTTGGTAGGCCTGGGGATGGCCAAAGGCTGAGTCCCAGTTGTTGGCAGAGCTTCTCTGGGCTGCGGCCCCCTCCGGCTTGGCTCCCCAGCTGTCTGAGCTTTCCCAGTTTGCAGGTTTGGAAGCATTCCAGGCTGACCAGGGGTCACTGCCACTGCTGACCTGTTGTTAGGGGTTAAAAAAGGAGAGGATATTTGTGACTTCTAAAAAGCACTACTCAATTCAGTAGGAAACAATTGAATAGGGATGCTGAAAAAAAAACTGATAGAAATGTAAAATAATTAAAAAAATAAAATTTTAGAAACATGTAGGCAAGCACAAAAAGCAGCATCAATCAAATTTTACTGCTAGCAATTTGCCGTGTTTGCTCAGGAACTTTACAACTGTTAACAGAGGAACTCTCTTTTTTCCCCTTCCCCCATTTTTCTGAACCTGCTCTCATTCTCATTCGTGTTCTGACACTCCCACTGTGTAACAGAATATGTGACATATTCATAAATAACAACTATTTTCTATTTTCAAAGCTGACCTGAACAACACTGTGCCTTCTCTATCTCTTTGCATGTTTTTTCCCCTCACTTAATATTGTTTTTGAGATTATATATGCTAATAATATGCTTTATTGACCTTAACTGCTTGATAGTAATCAGTTGTATTTTTAACTGTTTTAATTTTTATTTCAAAAGGTATTATGTTCCCAGTTAAAAAAAATCAAAAGAATAAAAGGATATGATATAATTCCTACCACCTTAAGATGCCAGTCATTCTCTCAGAGATGACGACTCCTAACAAAGTCCTTTGTATATACTCACACATGCCAAGCAGTGAGATTCTTTTTGCTTTAAACATGTTCTAAGTGAGCCGCATACTTACTCACACAGTCCATGCACTGAGATTCTTTTTGCTTTAAACATGTTCTGAGTGAGCCCCAACTGCACTTTCTGCCCTGCACTCCTCTTCTGTTTTTCCGTAGCCTGAAACATTCTCCTAGGTATTAATACGATGCCCTTCTTTTACACGACTTCTTTGTGTGTGTTTCCCATCATCTGAACAGCACGTGCTGATGCTCACTTAACTTGTCTGCAGTGTTTTGCTACTGCCAGTGACTNCACTGAGATTCTTTTTGCTTTAAACATGTTCTGAGTGAGCCCCAACTGCACTTTCTGCCCTGCACTCCTCTTCTGTTTTTCTGTAGCCTGAAACATTCTCCTAGGTATTAATACGATGCCCTTCTTTTACACGACTTCTTTGTGTGTGTTTACCATCATCTGAACAGCACGTGCTGATGCTCACTTAACTTGTCTGCAGTGTTTTGCTACTGCCAGTGACGCTGTGGTGTGCATCCTTACACATCTTTCCTCACTTATGTGAAATTCGCGCAAGAAAATTACTGGGTAATGAAAGTGTGCATTTATTAATAAAATTGATAAGATTTTGTCAAACTGCTTTAGAAAGAGATCGTATAGTCACCTTCCTACATTCCTACTACATGCCAAGGGGTGGCGTCTTNGTAGCAATTTGACTCAAGTAACCAGCCCACAGGTTCAATGTTAAATCCCTTTATGAAACTGTTGTGATTTGACTCAAGTAAACTTCTCGTGGGTGGGTGCAGTGGTTAAGAATTTAAGTTCTAGAGCTGTCTATCTGGGTTTGAATCCCAGCTTTACTGCTTACTAACTGTATGAACTTGGCCATTTACTCCATCTCTCTTAGTTTCCATACTTACCGAATGGGTATAACAGCATTAACTTCCTCACAGGACTTTTGTAAGGATTAAATGACGTAATGCATATAAAACATCTCACAGAGTATCTAGCACATGGCACAAATTCAGCAGAGGTTATCTTACTACATGGCTCATTTAGAACATAAAGAAAAGCCTGATGACTGGTAATCTTTGAGTAAATCCCCATTAGTTTACACTTTATGGCAAAACATTTCTGTCTCCTTTCTCTTTCTTATATGTATCTGAAGCAAACAAATCTTTGGCTAGAATAGAAAGTATTTTAAGTGCCTATAATCACCTAAATAAAAGTTTCTCTATTAATGTAATCTGGCATTGTTTTGAAAATATAATTGATGGTCTTTTCCTCTAAAGATCAAAAGCAACTCTTGATTCTTGGGGGGTCTTGGCGCATTTTCTGTGTGCTGAATGCTGAGATCTTGCTTTTCTTCAAAGCCTTACCCCAGCTGCAATGAACTGGGCTATAGAACAAGCGGTTTAATGATCCTTTGGCCTCTGACTTCTTTGCTCTCAATTCCAAGAACCCCTTCTGTCTCTCACCTGCAGACATCTGGCGGCTAGATAATGCATTCTGCTTCTCCGCTGAGGTCTCAAGGGGCCTCTCCTCTCCTTTGCTCCCAGGCCTTCCCTCTCTCTCGTTTCTACCGAGTCATCATTTTCTTCCGGGCCAGCCCTCCCTTACAGCATCAAAACCATCCAGACTGTCAACTCCATGGTTAAAAATCCTTCATTAGACCTCACTGTCCATGGAATAAATTCATCAATCAAGTCTCACTGAAAGTCTTAGCTGAAAGGTCTCCACGGTATAAATCCCAATCACCCCTCCAGTTCCTCTAGGTCCCACCTTCTATGTTGCCACGTTCCCAAGAAGACCTTTATTTAGTTAGCTACTTTATCAGAAACAACACCTCGCTTGGGGGAAAAGGACTGGTTCTAAGGGTTTCAAATTGAATTTTACCTTATTTATGGAAGGAGAAGAAGGAGAAGGAGAAGAAGGAGAAGATGAAGAAGGTGGTGATTGGCTGAGACTTTCAAGACAACCAATCTGAGCCAAAATATCCACCTTAAAATAAAAAAAGGTGCTCAGTAAATGAAGGGGGGCAGGGAGAGTATACCGAAGCTAAAAACAGCAAATGCATAGCAGGGCTAAGTTCAGCAGAAAATTCCAGCATGCCACTCATGCACAAACATTACATGCAGAAACCAAAGCCCCTACTGTACAGTACTGGGTTATCCTCCACGCATTAATATATATTCTAAAGACTGTTACTGTCACAACACAGTATCACTTAAGTACTAAAAGTAATTACACACAGCACAGAAGGAATGGAACAAATATCATGCAAGTCATACAGTCACAGAAAAAGAACTCCAGGGGAAAACAATGTCAAGCTTTATAAAATGTCAGGATGTTGAACTAGTGCTTTCAAAGCCACCAGATGTGAGATGAGCAAAGCTTCCTGGAACCTGAGAGCCACAGAGAACCTACCCAGGACTGGCTAAGAGCACAAAACAGCCCGCGAGGCCGTGAACGTTGTGAGCTCCTGAGCCTGCTGACCACCTTGGTGTGCAGAGTTGAGATAACTTGAGAAGAGATAACCGATACGCTCCCTGGAGCTAGGCAGTGGCCAAGTCAGCATTGCTGAGGAGGACAACCTTGGAGCCCAACTTCCAGGCTTCAAATCCTAGCTCCACAACTATCTAGTAGGGAAGTCATGGCTATTAACATTTATATAGTGCTCGAGAACGCGCTTTCCAGGCATAACTTCCTTCTGGAGAAAGTGGTGGTATGATTTCCATTTTGTAAACGTAAGTAAATTTGGTTTTGGAAATCAACTAATAATACACAAAGAAGACATCATGATGGAGTAACTGGGATCCACTTAAAACTAAAAGAGACGTTAGATATGAAGCTGTCTTCAAATCACTGGCCAACAGGCAACAGGGGACCTGACACCTACCTAGAGAGACTTTCCAGGCCTCAGGTCAGGGACGGAGGATCCACACAAAGACCACTGGACTCTGTGAATTGAGGAGACAGAGCTGGGAGTCTGGGGCAGAGCAGCGAGAAGGAGAGAGCGGCACAGAGGCCCCAGAGGCTGGGGACGGGATCCCAGGTCTAAGGCTGCATACTGACCAGCACACCCACACGAGGAAGAGATCACATGAAGGATTAAGTATCAACCTCTTGGCAGGGCGGATCTCAACAGCCAGCATGGAAAGCCTCAGGATTCAGGATTCACAGGGTGTGATATCAGGTACAGAACCGAAAAGGCTTTTGGCTTGGAGAGAGGGGCAAAAATATTCCTAGGCTCAACGCTGCTCTTGCCCTACCCTAAGAAGCTTACACTGGAAGAATTAAACTGTTTCCTAAGTAACTTTCTTTTTAAAGAAAAACAAAAATCCCACCAGTCTGCAACCACTGGCCACATAACAGGATCTGGTTTTGTTATATTTTGCTACTTAGCTGTACTTTGCTTCTTAGATGACATCCTTGGGCCACCATGACATATAAGAATCAAACACTTCTGACAACAGGCGTCAGTGAATGTGAGCAAGGGCCTGTTTAGAAAACCACAGCAACACCGACTTGACTCACTGGTTTCTCGGGATGTTCTTATGGATTCAGAGGAAATCAGGTCTTTTGGTTCAACTGGTTTTCCTGTTCTTCAAGACACAGTCTAGGAAGAACCCTCTTCACTGCGCAGATCACGAGGCTGACAGTGCTGCAAGAGAAGACAGAGAGACAGGCGACGGACGCCCGCCCTTCTCTGTGTCCACCTGAACTAGGTCAGACCTCGGCTATGAGGCCAAAACCGAGGCCTGAGAATCAATGCAAAAGGTGACTTATATTTCATTATGGTTGCTTTCTGCCGGGCTTTCTACCAAACTAGCGGACAAGAGTACAAACAATATCTAGGAAGGTTCACCAGGTGCTGATGGGCAAGCAGAGCCCCCGCTGACCTCCTAGTTCCTTACAGAGGATGCTCAAAGCTCAGTACAGGCCAACACGGGTCATTCAGTTTGACAAGTCTACCAGGTAAGGAGGGTCAGTAATCAGGGGCTCACCACCTTGTGTATTATCATCCTGGGGGAAAGGTTTTGGAAGCATTCGTAGGTCCACCTTATTACCATGCAAGGAAATTCTCGTGTGTGCCTGAGTCACACACGTCTACACCTTACTGGTTACGCTGTCACGGCCGTTCACACTGCTACACCCTAATATATGGTCTCCTGCTTAGAGGGAAAGAAGAAAGGAAGGTACCAGAGGAAGACTTTGTCCAGGGGCATACAACATAAACGGACAGAAATTAAGTGGGTTTGTGAAAGGCGAGGTTATGGTGTTTTGGTTTGCTTTTTGTAACTCATCTGCCTTTTTGTAACTCATACTGTCTTTATCTGACATTTCTCATTCATCAGATGTTTAATAACCGTGTGCCAATTGTGTCAGGAAATAGGGATAGTAAATAACGTGATTCCTCTGTAAGCCAAGAGTATTTCAATCAGTTTCTGATAAAGGTTTGATTCTCTTTCTCAAAAAGGCCCACAAAAAGTATAAAACTGTCTTATGTAAAAAGCCTAATCATTTCAGCTCAAAACAGATAGAAAACTTGTAAAATTTCCCATTTTGTTGTTTATAGATCTTTTGCTAAAAGGACATCACTCACTGAATTCGACAGATGAACCTCTACTGATTTAAAAAAGCAATCTATAGAAATATAAAAACTTACACATTCTTTTAAAAATAAGGCTAGATCACAACAACATTCTAAATCCACTTGCAGCCAGTCACATCAGTACTACTGACTGGAAATTATCCCCTCAAAGCTTAAATAGCTTACTGTTCAGTCACTAAGTCATGTCTGGTTCTTTCTGACCCCATGGACTGCAGCACACCAAGCTTCCCTGTCCTTCACCACCTCCCAGAGCTTACTCAAACTCGTGTCCATTGAGTCGGTAATGCCATCCAACCATCTCATCCTCTGCTGTCCCCTTCTCCTCCTGCCCTCGATCTTTCCCAACATCAGGGGTCTTGTCCAATGAGTTGGCACTTCGCATCAGTTGGCCAAAGTACTGGAGCTTCAGAATCAGTCCTTCCAATGAATATTCAGGGGTGTTTCCTTTAGGACTAACTGGTTTGACTTGTTTAATATCCAAACTATTAAAAATAACTGAACCCCTACTAAGTACCACATATAAACACTCTAGAACTTTTTTTCCATTTACTCTTTGCAACAATCCTGTGAGGTCTTTACACGGAAGGAAACTGAGGGACACAGAAGCTAAGACAGTCACCCTGAGTCATACAGTAAGGATGGGATCTGGAAATAAATTCCAGGCAAGGTCTGGGATCAAAGCCAAGCGTGCTCTTGCCCTTAAGCATCTGAAGGATGCAGGACACTCCTGTCATAACTATAGCTCACAAAGGCACTCAGGGTTTTAAAAGCAGAATGAAAAAGAGAGTGTAGAAATAAATAACATTTCAGAGAAACAGAAATGGGAAAGTCAGGAGGAGAAACTAGATTTGTGGGGAAATAACGAGCGATTCTGTTCAAGCAGAGTTTGAGATACAGAGACAAGCAAATAGAAATGCTGAACAAAAAGCTGGACATTGAGCAAACTATAGAGAAAATTCAGGATTGGGGGATATTTATAAGGGGAATCCTCTGCCCAGCTAGAGAGGGTAGAAGGAGATGGTTGGAACAAAAAAGGATAAGCACAATGAGGTTGCTCCCTGGAGAGGGAAGAGATGAGAAAAGGAAAGTATTTCTTACACATCTCCCGTGAGTCCGACACCACTCACACCAGTGGCCTGGTCCTCAGACAGTTCAGGAAGCAGCCGCGACTTTTGCAAGTGGAGCCAGATTGCCAACCCGGCTCTAAGGTCAAACCTTACATCGGTTTTCCCACCATACCAACTTGCGTGGAGTGGAGGAAGGATGGGACGGGAAACCAGGGAACAGAAGAACAGACATCCATGGGGAACTGGGATTCAATGTGATAAAAAGCAAGAATTTTAACAAAAGGAGAAGTAGTTTATTCCAAGTATGTATATCTTTCTAGTATTTCAAAAGAATAGAAAAATAAACTCCTCAAAAGGGGTTTATTAAAATAAGGGGTTTAGAAAAAGAAAACCCCTCAATCAAAAGCTTTCAGATAAAACATCTATACACCTTTCAATTAGTGTTTAAGCACCACTGTTCTTTCACTTCAGTTCAGTCGCTCAAGTCGTGTCTTTTTGTGACCCCATGAACCACAGCATGCCAGGCCTCCCTGTCCATAACCAACTCCCAAAGTTTATCCAAACTCATGTTCATTGAGTCGGTGATGCCATCCAACCATCTCTTCCTCTGTCATCCCCTTCTCCCTCTGCCCTCAATCTTTCCAAGCATCAGGGTCTTTTCCAATGAGTCAGCTCTTCGCATCAGATGACCAAATTACTGGAGTTTCAGCTTCAACCTCAGTCCTTCCAATGAACACCCAAGACTGATCTCCTTCAGGATGGACTGGTTGGATCTCCTTGCAGTCCAAGGGACTCTCAAGAGTCTTCTCCAACACCACAGTTCGGAAGCATCAATTCTTTGGCGCTCAGCTTTCTTTATAGTCTAACTCTCGTATCCATACATGACCACTAGAAAAACCATAGCCTTGACTAGATGGACCTTTGTTGGCAAAGTAATCTCTCTGCTTTTTAATATGTTGTCTAGGTTGGTCATACCTTTCCTTCCAAGGAGTAAGCAAACAAAAACATCTCATTAATTTCTAAAGAGTAAGTTCTGTAAAGATTCAGTGATTGAAGAGTTTTTAAAAAGATCTATAATAAGAACCTTTTTATAATTATATAATTTAAACACTAACAACTGGGCGAAAGCCATCATGAGGACAACTATTAACATATGTTTTGCAATGATATCTGAGATTTATTTTCACCAGCAAGCTAATACATTCTGGAGGCACAGCTACTAATAGGAATTGCTCCTGAATCTGTAATAAATACCTAACAATGAAACCACCAATAACCACTAAAAACTATTCTTTTTTAAAGGTATTGTTATAGCTGTCCTCATCCACCTTAAAATCTGTACTAGAAAAAGAAAAAACAAGAATCTAATTAATTTCTTAAATATCTTTCAGTAAGTTTTCTACACAGTTTGCAACTGTAGAGTGTGTGTATATATATATGTTTGTATTTTGTGGTATGTATATATTTCTTTATTTTTAAATTTTTTATTGTGCTGAAATGTGAACGTTCCCACTGTAATCATTTTTAAGCGCACTGTTTCATGGCATTAATTACATTGTCAGTGTTGTGCAGTCATCATTACCGTTTTCAAACTCCCCCGTCCTGTGTATATTTAAACACAAGAAAGGTAGCACTATCCGTAGGGAGATGCCTTTGTAAAGGCACGATCATCCATGTCTGCACATTTGCAGCGACCCTCGTTCTTCCACCAGCAGCCCCGGCTTCCCGCGGGGCAGCTGTGCTGCGCTCTCCCCGGCCAGCCCCTGCTGAAGACGCGGATTCCTGGCTCTGCTGCGCAACAGCGCTGCAGGGGACCCTCTCTCCTGCCCAGATGCCTGTCTGGCAGCAGAGCAGAGCCGGGGGCCCGCTCACAGGTGCTGGGTCAGAGAGCAGACACACTTCACGTACTAACACAGACTCTCACACTGTCCTCCAGAAAGCTTCGTTGGTTTATCTTCACCAGCTCCACATTGGAACTGCCTACTGAACATGCCTTTCCTCACATTCGGTGTTAAAACACTTTAATTCTCTGCTAATTTGATAAAAAGAATTTCAAAATGAGCAGTTTTGCAATATTTACTGGCTCTTTGTAATTCCTTTCCAATGAAAAAATCTGTTCACCCCTTCGCCCGTTTCTTTTTCTGAACTGTTCACCTTTTCCCTATAGATTTATGAGAGTTCTCTATTAACAGAATTACCTGGTACCTCTGGCACATTAGAAATTCTTTTCCTAGGTGAATATTACTTTTTGATTTAAATGTACCAGCTCTATGGTTGCTATAAATTGTGTTGTGTTTAGAAACACCTTCTATATTCCAAGGTTATAAAAAAAATGTTGTCTATATTTTTTCCAAGTATTTAAAAAAAATAAACAGCTTTATCATTGTCCAAATTGAATTGTTCCAACACATTTAAAGAATAATGCATTGTATTCCTTTGAGATTTACAGTCTAGTCTATGGCACAGTCAAGTGGCGAGTCTGTTTTACAGGTAAGGAGTTCCCTCATGTTCTAAACAAGAAAGAAAAAGGCCTCGGTGGGTCGGGGGCTGCTGCACGAACATTACCTGCCACCGTGCTAGTCACCGCACTTACCGCTGCCTGCTCAGTGAGAAGCAGGACCCAGAAGGGGCCCCAACAACCAGAAATTAGGAATTTTAAGAAAAACAAAAGGAAGTGCTATTTTACATATTAAGTTGAAAATGTGTGAACTAACTACTCCGAAATGCAGTAGTAGCTTCAAAAGTCAAGGAGAGTTCAGATAATTTAAAACATAACAGGCTCAAAGGAAGTTATTTATGAACATCTGCAGGTGGAATGTAACCTTTTAGAGAGATCTTTCTAAAAATATGATTTAAAAGAAAGACACGACAGTCAGAAAGATTGATAAACAGCAGCTGAATGTGTAGCTTTAACCTGCCTGTGTGGGAAGAAAGCCAAATTCAAAACCAGTGGTGCTGAGAAGACGAAAAGGATACTGATTAGGAAGAGTGTGGTGTGGTGAGCTGAGGGCGGGGGGCCTGCCTGACCCACGGGCAGAGGAGAGGGCTGGCTCCTTCCTCTCATGCACAGCGGGCAGATCCTTTACCAGCTGAGCCACAAGGGAAGCCCTCCTCTGACACACTTGCCTCCAAACAAACTGTCCTCCGGGGGAGAAGGCAACGCCAGAATCACTAGAAAAGCCCAAGAGGCATATCCCTGGAACAAAAATAGTATTTTCTAACCAACATTCAGAAAATGAAATAATGGAAAAACCTGACAGCAACGTTCTCCAAGGCTACCAATTAACAACAGTATTTATAAAGCACACCACAGTCTCAGCCCGTTTAGATTGTTCGTACATCCCAGACAACTGAGACCATAGATGGCTGTTAAAAATATTTTCACCCTATTTAAGTAAATTCAAATGCTCAGATTAATTAATTACGGTCATGTATTCTGTATTTTGTTACTCCTGGTTTCAGTTTATTTTCTCTTTGCTTTCAAAGGATCTGATTAGATTTAATGTCAGATTGGACCAGTAAAATCCAACCGTCATAAGTTGATTATATTTTCTTTCAACCAACCTGGAAGAAAAAAATTATACTTATGCTGACCAGTTTATATTACATTTACATAGTGAAAAATCTTCATAATACAACAAAATTTGAGATTGATTTTAAATTTGTGTTTGTGAGTTAAACTGCTTCAGCCGATCCTGAGCTAATGGTTGAAATAGGTCCCTGAATTAAAATATGAAAAATAGCTCTATGTTTTGTTTCCTTCACTTATTTTATGATCATCTCAATATAATTCCCCGTTACTGAAATGCTGTCCTTTACTTACTAATGCAGTTTCACCGGTGTTTTTGTATAATCAGCTAATCTCAGCTGGGCTGACTCTGCCCATCTGGCCACATTTGGAGACAGTTTTGGTGATTGCTGTGAAGGCGGTGCTGCAGGCCAGAGACGCTGCTGGTTATCACAACGAGGAAGCGTCAGGCCCCAATGTTAACGGCATCCAGGCTAAGAATCCCTGATAAAATGTCAAGTAACGTTTGACTGGGCTTCCCTGGTGTCTTAGTGGTAAAGAACCTGCCTGCCAATGTAGGAGATGCAGGAGATGTGAATTCGATCCCTGCGTTGGGACGATCCCCTGGAGGAGGAAACGGCAACCCACTCCAGTACTCTTGCCTGGAGATTCCATGGACAGGGGAGCCTGCAGTCTATGGGGTCACAAAAGAGTCGGATACGTGACTAAACAACAAGATTTAACTACTATTTCTTCACATTTTATCCCGAGTAAACTTTAACTGGCCAACATCCTCAGGTATTATATATTAACAAAATATAAGAGAATGNACCTTTTCCCTATAGATTTATGAGAGTTCTCTATTAACAGAATTACCTGGTACCTCTGGCACATTAGAAATTCTTTTCCTAGGTGAATATTACTTTTTGATTTAAATGTACCAGCTCTATGGTTGCTATAAATTGTGTTGTGTTTAGAAACACCTTCTATATTCCAAGGTTATAAAAAAAATGTTGTCTATATTTTTTCCAAGTATTTAAAAAAAATAAACAGCTTTATCATTGTCCAAATTGAATTGTTCCAACACATTTAAAGAATAATGCATTGTATTCCTTTGAGATTTACAGTCTAGTCTATGGCACAGTCAAGTGGCGAGTCTGTTTTACAGGTAAGGAGTTCCCTCATGTTCTAAACAAGAAAGAAAAAGGCCTCGGTGGGTCGGGGGCTGCTGCACGAACATTACCTGCCACCGTGCTAGTCACCGCACTTACCGCTGCCTGCTCAGTGAGAAGCAGGACCCAGAAGGGGCCCCAACAACCAGAAATTAGGAATTTTAAGAAAAACAAAAGGAAGTGCTATTTTACATATTAAGTTGAAAATGTGTGAACTAACTACTCCGAAATGCAGTAGTAGCTTCAAAAGTCAAGGAGAGTTCAGATAATTTAAAACATAACAGGCTCAAAGGAAGTTATTTATGAACATCTGCAGGTGGAATGTAACCTTTTAGAGAGATCTTTCTAAAAATATGATTTAAAAGAAAGACACGACAGTCAGAAAGATTGATAAACAGCAGCTGAATGTGTAGCTTTAACCTGCCTGTGTGGGAAGAAAGCCAAATTCAAAACCAGTGGTGCTGAGAAGACGAAAAGGATACTGATTAGGAAGAGTGTGGTGTGGTGAGCTGAGGGCGGGGGGCCTGCCTGACCCACGGGCAGAGGAGAGGGCTGGCTCCTTCCTCTCATGCACAGCGGGCAGATCCTTTACCAGCTGAGCCACAAGGGAAGCCCTCCTCTGACACACTTGCCTCCAAACAAACTGTCCTCCGGGGGAGAAGGCAACGCCAGAATCACTAGAAAAGCCCAAGAGGCATATCCCTGGAACAAAAATAGTATTTTCTAACCAACATTCAGAAAATGAAATAATGGAAAAACCTGACAGCAACGTTCTCCAAGGCTACCAATTAACAACAGTATTTATAAAGCACACCACAGTCTCAGCCCGTTTAGATTGTTCGTACATCCCAGACAACTGAGACCATAGATGGCTGTTAAAAATATTTTCACCCTATTTAAGTAAATTCAAATGCTCAGATTAATTAATTACGGTCATGTATTCTGTATTTTGTTACTCCTGGTTTCAGTTTATTTTCTCTTTGCTTTCAAAGGATCTGATTAGATTTAATGTCAGATTGGACCAGTAAAATCCAACCGTCATAAGTTGATTATATTTTCTTTCAACCAACCTGGAAGAAAAAAATTATACTTATGCTGACCAGTTTATATTACATTTACATAGTGAAAAATCTTCATAATACAACAAAATTTGAGATTGATTTTAAATTTGTGTTTGTGAGTTAAACTGCTTCAGCCGATCCTGAGCTAATGGTTGAAATAGGTCCCTGAATTAAAATATGAAAAATAGCTCTATGTTTTGTTTCCTTCACTTATTTTATGATCATCTCAATATAATTCCCCGTTACTGAAATGCTGTCCTTTACTTACTAATGCAGTTTCACCGGTGTTTTTGTATAATCAGCTAATCTCAGCTGGGCTGACTCTGCCCATCTGGCCACATTTGGAGACAGTTTTGGTGATTGCTGTGAAGGCGGTGCTGCAGGCCAGAGACGCTGCTGGTTATCACAACGAGGAAGCGTCAGGCCCCAATGTTAACGGCATCCAGGCTAAGAATCCCTGATAAAATGTCAAGTAACGTTTGACTGGGCTTCCCTGGTGTCTTAGTGGTAAAGAACCTGCCTGCCAATGTAGGAGATGCAGGAGATGTGAATTCGATCCCTGCGTTGGGACGATCCCCTGGAGGAGGAAACGGCAACCCACTCCAGTACTCTTGCCTGGAGATTCCATGGACAGGGGAGCCTGCAGTCTATGGGGTCACAAAAGAGTCGGATACGTGACTAAACAACAAGATTTAACTACTATTTCTTCACATTTTATCCCGAGTAAACTTTAACTGGCCAACATCCTCAGGTATTATATATTAACAAAATATAAGAGAATGCTCAACTATGGTGATAACTTCACCTCCAAATTTTAAATATCTGAGCCAGACTAACTTGTAATTCAGGATGTCCACAAAAGCTATTTTAAAACGTATAAAATCTGCAATTAACATTTAGTAACAGTACTTTGAAAAACTCTCTTAAAAGGTTAAGATATAAATATCCTATAAGCAGATAATTGTGAGATGATTATTAGCCTTTACACTATTTAAAGCCTTTTATGCAGTTAAAAATATCAAGAGATATCTCCTAAAGCCCACTCATTTCTAAAGAGGTAGGAAGCAGTAACATTTTCAGATCCGTCTTCTCAGTTTTCTTGTTGACACTGGTTCTGGATAATCATTTAGCAATAACTCAACCAGGCCAAAGTACTGGAGCTTCGGCTTCAGTATCAGCCCTTCGAAAAAATATTCAGGGTTGATTTCCTTTAGGATTGACTGGTTTGATTTCCTTGCTGTCCAAGCTCCAATACTTTGGCCACTTGATGTGAAGAACTGATTCATTAGAAAACTCCGATACTGGGAAAGATTAAGCTCTGGGAGTTGGTGATGGACAGGGAAGAATGGCGTGCTGCAGTCCATGGGGTCACAAAGAGTCGGACATGACTGAGTGACTAAACTGAACTGAATCAGGTAGTCACCTAAATTGGTCAAATTCATTAAAATTAATATTAAAATTTCAGTATATTTTTCTCAAATTAGCCTGCTTTTCCAAGTTTTCTAGAAGCAGTGCAATAACAGTACCAACTACTGGATCTGCGGCTACCTTCCCGTGTGCTGCACCTGCAAGAGGAGGGGCCCATGCTGGACGCACAAGTCACGAGCCAAGGCCACAGAAGTCGTGTCCTGCCAGAGTTTTGACACTGACCCCAGAGGACCCTTTTCCTTCCTCACCCTCGCTTGCGAGGATATTTCCAGTTTATCGGGTCTGTGTTCAACATGCGAGACTTTTACAAGCAACTCTCAATGAACGCCCTGCCTTCTCACTAATAATCAACGCTATAAAAATAGTCTGCAGCAGGCCTAAGAGGCAAGGCCTTTGTTAGAACCCAGCAAAAGAACGCCACACACACACAACAGCTATTTTGTTCGTGCTTTCAGGGAATGGCAAGAGCCTGACGCATCACCAGCTTTCGCACGCGTGCTCTGCCCTGTCGAGCCAGAGTACGACTTACCTGGTTGTTGCTGTTGGTGGCCGATGCATTGGCTTGGGCTGTACTTGCTGACAGGGAGTCGAGGAAGGCTTGGTCAGCCACTGAATTTCCACAAGCAAACTGATCTTTTCCATCACCGGGCAAAATCTGAACATAAGGAAGGACCAGAGTTACTTACTTTCATAGACTATGGAGTTACTTCAGAGGTAGAATCCCTGATGGCAAGTAAGAACTATCAAAAGGTTTCTATTCTTAAAAGGTACAAGCTCAAGAACTACCGCCCTAACGATTCCTTTCTGCAAGTGTGCAGAATTCTTTAGAAAAACTCAACTAATACCAGGATCAGCTTATCACATTTTTCTCATTCTTGTCAGTTTTTAGGGTCCTGAATGCACGGTGTACAGAGGTCAAACATAACATGAGATGCATGGGTTGGGTTCAGGGGCCTGTGAGTCCTCTGATAGCGTCTGGAAAGGTGGGGTGCCTGCCCGTGCACGTGTCAGGCTGGCCAAAGAGTTCATTCAGGTTTTTCCAGAAGAGATGTTCTAGAAAAACCCAAACAAACTTTCTGGCCAACCCAACATTTCAGCAATATCATCAGTATTCTCCAGAGCACTCAAAATTCCCCACTGAACTCTCAGTCAGGACAACAGCCAGCCTTCCCATTTTGCAGGCAGTGGCCAGCACATACCCTCCCAGGGCACATGCTCTCTCTACTGGAGGGGAACCCAAGGCAACTCTGCTCCTGAGCTACACTCTAGTTTTACTCACAGGCTCCAGGCAGCCTCAGTTTCTTGCTATCACCGGGGATGAGAGAGGCAAGCTCACCATGGACCCAGGGCTCCGTTCTGTGTGACCTACGGACAGCCAGCAGGGGGCGCCGGGAGGCTGACTCAGAGAGCCTTGGTCAGCTGGGTCGGGTGTGTCCCCACAGCATCCTTGGCATTTATCACTACAGAGCTTACACCTGGCAACAGCTCACTCAAGACCCTGGGTCTTGGAGAATGGGAGAAGGAACTGACAGAGAGGTCCTAGATTAGCACAGGGAGGAGAAAGTGACCGTGAAGTCTGCTACTTAAACTCTGTGAGTCCACTCTACAGTACACAGTATGGTAGGCAGCAGCTACAACACAGTATCAACAAAGGAAAAACAGACTTTTATTCAGAACAACTAAAAGTTGTTATCCTTGGAAGGAACTTCAGCTAAGTATTTGGAGTCACTCACTCTTTGGCGTATAAGTCTGTAGGTAAATATTTCTTCTTGGTTCTATTTCAGTGAATTTTCTACATTTTATATAATCAGCAAGTATTATTTTTACAATGTTATTAATTTCATTAAAAATAAAGTTATCTTTCATTCTTGTCCTTTAAGTTGATAATTCATAAAAACACGTATGACAAAGACCAGGTTAAATTATAAACAAGAGTAAATTCTTACCTCAACATAGTCTGTTGGAACAAGCCCTCGTTCTCCTTTGCTGTTTCTTCCTTCCAGCCATCCTCCACCAACATCCTCAAAAAGGTTAAAAAGAAAAAAAAGACTATAGTTGGAATTTCCTGCAGAAATTTGGCTTTGGGAATTGTTATCCACAAAAAAAGTAACATTAACCCATTAACCTTTTCATTCCCATGGGGCTAACGCTGTTAAAAACTTCAAATTCTTAAGCTTTCTCTTTATGCCAGAAAAGGATATAATTTAAAAATGAGAAAAATCAAACGTAAACAATAATTGATCAGAGAGAGAGAAACAGAACGCCAAGATTCTGTAATTTCTTTCTGCTGACTGTGTGTGGTAGACTACACAAATGGTGTGCAGCTCCGACTGTCAAGGACAGAATGCATCCTCATTTCCAGAACCCGCGCTATCCTTCGTGACCTGTTCAGCCAACAGACTGAGGTGGAGGTAACATGGGGTGAACACAGAGCCGGCCTCGAGAGGCTCTGCACACTTCAGCTCACTCTTTTTTTTTCCCCAAAAGAGCTGGTATTTGGGTTGCCAGATGATGACAGAGACAAGGCTTCGTTTCCCTATTGGCCCACCCAAAGCCAGCTGAGCCCCAGCAGGAGAAATGCCAGACGGAGGAGGTCATGGTGGCCTGCTCTGGCCTAGTGCCATATTGGGTGATGCAGGCCCATGGATGAGCCCAGGTCGGGAGAACCACCTGGCTGGCTTGTGGATCCCCAACCAACAATAATCGACTATTTAAGCCACTAAGCTTTGGGATTGCCTGTTATTTAGGAAAACTAACTGACACAATGTGGTCCACTGGAGAAGGGAATGGCAAACCACTTCAGTACTCTTGCCTTGAGAACCCCATGAACAGTATGAAAAGGNACCAACCTAGATAGCATATTCAAAAGCAGAGGCATTACTTTGCCAACAAAGGTCCGTCTAGTCAAGGCTATGGTTTTTCCTGTGGTCATGTATGGATGTGAGAGTTGGACTATGAAGAAAGCTGAGCACCGAAGAACTGATGGTTCTGAATTGTGGTGTTGGAGAAGACTCTTGAGAGTCCCTTGGACTGCAAAGACATCCAACCAGTCCATTCAAAAGGAGATCAGCCCTGGGATTTCTTTGGAGGGAATGATGTTGAAACTGAAACTCCAGTACTTTGGCCACCTCACGCGAAGAACTGACTCACTGGAAAAGACTCTGATGCTGAGAGGGATTGGGGGCAGGAGGAGAAGGGGACGACAGAGGATGAGATGGCTGGATGGCATCACTGACTCAATGGACGAGAGTCTGAGTGAACTCGGGGAGTTGGTGATGGACAGGGAGGCCTGGCGTGCTGCGATTCATGGGGTTGCAAAGAGTCGGACACGACTGAGTGACTGAACTGAACTGGCCCAACCTTCCTGAGTGCTCCTAGATAAATAATGTTAATAAACTAAACAGTAGTATTTAGTAGTATTTAAATTCATAAACCATACACTAATAATTAGTTAACATCTACCTGAATCTAGATAACATATTCTTTAAAAAAGTCATTTTAAATGACTTTGTCCATTTCTTGACAACAGCAATTTAAATACTATTTTACCAAGAAATTAAGAGTGCTTCTTCATTAAAAAAAAAACAAAAACAAACAGTAAATATAAGCTTTCATGTCTTCTACAATTAAAAATAGAGCCTATTTACTTATACACACCTGGCATATTGTATAAAACTACATATATTTTTTTCTAATCAGCACTTCTTTTTTTAATCATCAGTACTGCACAAGCAACAGGAAAGGAATTCACGTGGGTTTGAAAGATCAGCCTGTTAAAAAAATAAAATCTTAAACATAAATCCTTAAGAGACCAATTTAAACATAACAGTTCTCTTACCGGATTTGTAATTGTGATGATTTCGCCTTCATTAACCGTCAGTTCATTATTTCCAGGTTCAGCAGAAAAATCATACATAACCCGAGCCTATTGGAAGTAAAGAGAAAAAGAGGAAGTTACAAATGTAAATATAACAGTAAAAAAAAGAAAAAAAGAACCATCTATACCCCTCACTTTGTGAACAACATGTCATGACCGCAGCTGCGGTTGTTTTGGAACAAAGGAAGACGTCGGATCAAAATGATTCATCAGCGCTGTTTGTGAGGAAGAATGACACCGAGAGAGAGCCCTGATCTGCTCTGGGAGGAGGGAGGTTTCTGGTTGCCTCCCACACGGTACTTAGAGATCGGGCCCTGAAGAACTCAGAATAAACCCATTTCATCAAGGGGAAAAAAGCACGCGTGGCCTTCCTGGCAGGAGGCAAGAAGTGGAAATACAGACACTGTTCACTGTGGGCACACGGACTCTCAGGGGCTGAGGGATCTCCACGGAAGAATGTAAGGTGCACAGTCTTTAGATGGACCGCCTGCTATTAAAACTCTCACTGTTCCTTACCTAGGGTAGATTTCGATGGTGCAGCAACCCTAGCCAAAACACAGAAATCTGAGCTGTGTGCAAGATATATTCATGCTCTTCTACTAGAATACTTCCTACTAAGAAGAAGAAAGGGTTGGTTGCTCAGTTGTGTCCGAATCTCTGCAACCCCATGGACTCCACCCATCTGGCTTTTCTGTTCATGGGATTCTCCAGGCAAGAGTACTGGAGTGGGTAGCCACTCCTTTCTCCAGGGGATCGTCCCAATCCAAGGATCGAACCCAGATCTCCTGCATTGCAGGTGGGTGCTTCACCATCTGAGCCATATGAAGACTTACCTAGGGCTCAGGTATACTTGGGCCAGGGAACCTGAGCAGTTGTGATTTTCAAAATTTTTCTTGCCATGGAATCTGAATCTCATAGAAAATAGACTAAAGGGAAGCTGTTCTGGTTGATGTGAGGTGGGGCTGCTCTTTCAGGCCCTTCCTCAAGCACATGCTTGAGGCACCAACCCTGAGATGTGGGTTCCTTGGAGTAACTGCCATGCACGTATTTCAAGAGAGACAACCACTGTTGTAAAAAACACATATACTTTTATGTTATGTGCATTTAATCCATCTCAAGTTCTAAATAATTGTCTTTCCATGGACTGTCTTATAGAAGGAAGTCCATCTTATAAATTGAGACCACATGTACCTAGGAAACGTGGTTTATTTTAAACTTATCCTGGTGCTTCCTGGTGGCTCAGCGGGAAAGAATCCACCTGCCGAAGCAGGAGACGTGGGCTCGATCCCTGGTCAGGGAGGATCCACATGCTGTGGAGCAGCTAAGCCTGTGCGCGCAACTGCTGAGCCTGTGCTCCAGAGCCGTGAGCAGCAGCTACCGGAGGCCCTGTGCCTGAAGCCCGAGCTCCACAAGAGAAGCCGCCACAAGGAGAAGCCCGCGCACCGCAACAAACAGTGGCCCTCACTTTCCGCAACTAGAGGAAGCCCACGCGGCAATTAAGACCAAATAATGAGTATAAATAAACAGAATTACATATACGTAAAATTGTCCTAAGAGGCAAAGCGATGTCTGCCTCAGGGCTCATCAACTAGGACTAGCGGGCCTACACTCCTTTAACACGCATTTGCTGCACACCGGCCGCGCGGCGAGAACTGCGCCGGCCACTGCTTCCTCCACAGCTGCTTAAGGACGCCTGAAATGCTTCTAACAGGGGCCAAGGATTCACATCCGGTGGCAAAAGATTACGGGAAAAGATCCCAAATTCTAATTTACTTTGAAATACATCAAAATTAATAAGATGAACTGGTGGAAGAATGCGATAAAGCAGGTACAGTAAGTAAACCTATTTATGGAATCTTGATAGTGGGTTCATGGTGTCCAATGGAAAATGAGTTCAACTTTTTTACATGCTTGAAATTTTTCATAATAAAATGTTGGAAAGAAATGAACAGTAGTGCATGGCATCAGATCCTTTACTTTTACACACTGGGATGGGGGACTAAGAGCCAGGCTTGGGCAGAGTGAGAATTCTGCAAGTGCCACCGTTTTCCTGAGGTCACTACGGGGACAGCGACCCTGGGCTGAGGTATGTTCCTCACGCAGCTGCAAAAGGAGACAGAATTCGGCTTGTCCCGTTGGGGACTAAAACCTGTTTTTAAAAACATGTCAAACCAACCTCAATCCCTCACGCAATGAGGGCAGATAGGAGATAAAGGCCTGAGGAGGGAGGGGGGGCTCCCCAGGCCAGGATGCACCCCCAGGACAAGAGCCAGACAAGGAACCCACTGTTTTGATCCTGCTCCTTGAGGATGCGTTAACGATTTTTTTGATCCACTTAAATCCAACCAACCCTCAGATACAGAATAGCAAAAGCCTCTCTTACTAAACTTAACAACTTGGTGAAACAGAATGTGAAACAAGTCAAAAATAAAAAAACGGAAACTCCCCTACACGTTTAAATATTACTGAACATCTACCCACGGAAAATGTCTATAAACACTGTAGGTTTATTTTAAACATTGACTTAGGACTTTTTTAAAAAAACCTAAAGATGCTTAAGAATTATAACTGAGACTAACTTTGCGGAAGATTTAAAAAGCATATCCCCAAATGAGCATAAATGTCAACAGGAAAAAAAAAAAGGCCACTGAGCTGAGAAGAGCAACTCAGTCGCTCCAGGTGAGCAGGTTTAGCACAGACTGGAAGCCCGCCAACACCCACTCCTGCCTGTCTTATCGCAGACTCCAGGTCTCCTCACCTTTCCACCCTTGCCGCCACTACAGGATCCACGCAAGCAAAGATGCTGACCTCGATCTCAACTGCCAAGCCGCCGACTATTGGTCGGTGAAAGAAAAGGTTGTTTTTCTCACTCCCTTTTCCAGTAGTGGCTGTTCTTTAAGAAACAACTCCAAGCATTTCAAGGGCTAAATTTCCACAGTTCCTGGTCAGTCAGAATTGGTGGCAGCCACTGAGAATGGCTCCAAAATTAATTTTCTTCTGTAAATTTTTTTTAGAATAGACTACCAGTAAAATTGATACATGCTTTTAAAAATGTTTTTCCGAAAATGGGTTGAGGTGTGTTCTCCTGAAACATGACGCACTTGAAGGAGATTTCTAACTGGCCAACTGGACAAGCACTGGGGCTTGAGAAACCCCAGGACAAAGAGAAACATAAACAAAAATTCACTGCATAGGAATATGTTTCCAAGAAACGAACAGAATGATCTTAAGTCTCTGTGTAACAAAAGGCAATTATACAATCACAAGCAGGAAGAAATCCTTTGGAATACTTACACTAAACCAATCAAACTGTACCACCCACTGCCACGTCACTCTGCCCAGCCTCCATTCCACTCATGCACAATTCTGGAAATATGTGGGACCAAGGGAATCCTGAGGCCATGTTGTGACCAAACTGCTGGAGGCTGGGATGACTCTAAGAGACTTTCTACCCAGACTCGCCCAGATCAAAGCTTCTTTATGTGGTGTATAGAACAATCAGATGAAAGCGTCTGAACAGTTCTTGGATGTGGTGGCATCAAACTAGCCATATCACACGTAGCATCACTATTACCCTGATCACTAATATATAAAACATAAGCTACCAGGGAAAGAACTTTGCAATTCACATCAAAAGGTTTAGGTTGAAAGAGCATCTAGAACTCAAGAAAAAGACTGGCAACCCACCAGAAAAATGGGCAGAGAAACATGGTTCACAGAAAAAAATAAATGGTCCTTATACGATTTATGTGTGGGGAAAAAAATGCTCAATTCCACACATAAAGGAAGACAAGTTAATCCGGCAGATGTAGCCAGATTTCCCTTTGTTGGGGACTGTACTATTTAAACCTCTGCCAGCAATATGAAAGAAATGGTTCTCCTCAGCTTCACAAACGGAATCAATTACCCAACCTTTGTATTTCTGCTCATCTGATAACTGAGAAATTCTGCCTCAATACAGTTTGCAAGATCCATTTACTGTTAGATCCAGAAGTCTCATTTTGAGAATCTGTTCTCTACATACATGTGTGTACCAAGCCATTTAGTGCAGCACTGTTTGCAATATGAAAAGACTGCAGACCACCCTAGTAGCTACTAGAAGGGAACTCGTTACATAAACCATGGTATATCATCACAAGAAAATACGTAGCGATGAAAGAGTGGGAACAGTCTCTATGTACTGACAGAACTACTGTATCACTAACTGAGGAGAGCTAGCTAGCTGCCAGGGCATGTAGTATGCTACATTTTTCATAGGCAGAAGAATACTTATATTTGCCAGTACTTCCATAAAGAAGCACTAGATAAGTAAGAAATTCTTTTAACGTTGGTTGCCTATAGAGATGGGAGAGGAAAATTAGTGGATAAAAAGTGAGATTTCTCAGTTTATTTATCATTTTAACTGTGTACATGTATCACCTGCCCAAGAATTCTAAATGAAGATGGGGGAACGACACCATTTATAGAATCAGCAAAAGATAAACTAGTTAGGAAAAAAGTAAGGAGATATGTAAGGGAAAACTTTACAATATTCCTGAAAGACACAGAAAGTGGGAAAAACTGAGGAGTGTGGCACATTGTTTGCAAAAATAAATCTTCCCATTCCTATCTGAATACCCTCTGCAAGGTGCCTTTGCCACTCCTCCCAGTATGAGGTGAAGGCTGTTTTTCCACCTCTTGACTCTGGACTCGTTCATGCACTTGCTTTGGCCGACGGGCTAACAGCAACTGTGATACAAGCAAAGGGCATGAAGCACCTGCCAGGTGGGGCCTGCCCTCCCGGTCGCCAGGATCACCTCCCCGACCACGTGAGCCTCTGCAGAAGAGGGACTACCATCGCACCCCAGCCATCCCAGCCGCAAAAGGTGAGACCCCGGCATGTGGGTGAGGCCACCCATGGCCATGGAGGCCTGGGCAGGCTTTTTAGACCACAAGAACCACTCACCGCCAACCTGCAGAGATACAGGGAATAGCATGCTGTCTTAACTCATTAAGTTTACAGAAAACCATGAAAAGCACCAAAGGACATCTTAGGTGGATTTTTAAAATAATCCTGTAGTGGAGGAGGACTTCAAATATGGAACAGAAATCCTGAAGAGAGAAAAATTTCTCTTCTCCCAAAATAATACATACCTACCTTGCCTGGCAAAAGCGATTATCAACAAGATTTTTAAAAAAAGGCAAGACAGGAAAAATATGTGACTTTTATCACAGACTAAAGGTTGGCTCTCCTACTCTATGAAGGCTAACTACGAATCAGTAAGAAATAAAAGGCTCTCAAAAATGTAAAACCTTACTTATAATACTAAACAAATATTATTTTTCCCCTATCAACTAGCAAAACAAAACCAAAACCTTTGATGAGAACATCGTGTGGGTGAGGGTGCAGGGGCAGAGAAAGAGGAGTTACGTAGAGCTGCTGCTAGCGAGAGGCAGCCTATCAAAATCCCACTCAGCCTCCAGGAAGTCTTCCTCCAGAAATATTCACACATTTGCAAACGGTTATTAACTGCAGCTCTGTTTACAGGAGCAAAGGACCAGGCCAGCCTGAAAGTAGGGGTTGGTTAGTCAAGTAGGGCCCTGCCATGGAAGGGAATATCAAGTGCTTCAGGCGAAAAAAAAAAAAAAAGGAAGACTTGCTTATTTTTCACATGTGGAATCATCTCTAAAGTGCATGTATTAAATGAGAAAATAAAGCAAAGTACACCATTGTATCAAAAAAAAAAAAAAGAAAGAAAGAAAGAAAACACACCTGCTTATCTCTGTAAAGACATACAGAAGTAACACTGTCTCTACGAGAAGACAGCTGGCTGAAGGACCGACAGGAGAGAAATTTTCAGTGTTATCTCTATGTACCGTTTTAAGTGCTTTTTTTTTTTAATATGAACTTACTGTTCAGTCAAAAAAATTATAAATCAGAAGCACTGTCTTATACCACTAACCCAGGAAGCTCAGAATTTTGCTGAAATTACCAGTCTATTCGAGACTGTTTCCCCAGGAATGACAAAACACAAAATGCTCCAAAGTTTAGCTCAAATAATGACTGGAAGGCAATCAGAATCCATATCAAAGTCTACACATTCCTGGAGTTCTCATTCTGTGTGCTGCTATTTCTGTGTGTGTGTATGTAAAAAGGTACTTTTACAACAACAAAAGCAATATAATGAAGCTCAAATAGGAAAAGTTAGAAAATGTTCCTCTTCAACCCAAAGGGCACAGCGCTAATAGATTTGAAAGTACCCTTCAGAATGGTCTGCATTTGACAAGCATGCACTCGCGCGCGCACACACATATACACACCCAATCAGAACCATGGCACCTGTACGCCTCTGCATTTCATATTTTATCTAGTCTTAGGACCCTTCATATCAGCACATCTACCTTGCTCTTTATCTGAGTTGCAAGGCTACTAATCACCATTCAACCTTCAGCGCAAAGTACAGGAAAACCTACTTACCTGTGGCTAAGAAAAAACTGCACCCCACTCCAAATTCAAATAGCTTTACTGTGTTTCCTGGTTATAAAATGACATGTGCATTATAGAAAAAAAAGACAAAAGTTTACCAGCAAACAGTACCCCAAGTCTCAAACTTCAGAGACAGTGAGCAGAAAACATATACAGTCACAGTAAACAGTCGTCTGTCCACGCCACCCCTGCCCCCCAGCGTGTCTTGACAATGTTTTTCATTTCTCCCCCCAAAGGGGGATGAACTGTAATTCCTGGCAATGTAGTTATTATGAGCTGGCTTCAGAGCCAGACCACGAGTCCAGCTGGCCATTCTACTGTTTCACCAGCCTTGTAAACTTGGCTGAATTCCTCAAAGTCTCCGGCTCAAATTCCTCAAGAATGTGCTAAGGCCACCAGTTTGTGCCTCGTGACACAAATGATCAGGAAAGTAATGGATGTATGCCGGAAGCCAGCGTGAGGAACTCCGCCCGTGGCAAAGGTCATGAGGAAGGAGGCTTGGCATACGCAAAGGCATGATCAAGCCTCAGGAAACCCCGTTCCCGAGCATCTACCCCCAAAGCCAGAGTCTACCTAGAAATTATTAGTATAGTGGATTGGTTAGCAATTAAATTGAAGGGTTTTTTCATTTGTTGTGCCAATAACTGCTGCTAATTCCCTGCCCTGGGTGTGATAAGGGTGTCTTAGGTCAAACCTCTCTGCTGGCAAACTAGCTTGTGTAACAGGATTATCCATACTCCTGCCACTACATAACATGATTGTTTACTACCTCTCAACCATAAACAGCACAGAGAGTTTTGGAGTATTTTGAGAGTCTTAAGCATAGGGCTTTTCTCATTGTTGAGTCAATGATTGCCTCCATATCCTTAGGCACCTGGGAATATATTAATCAATGTATTTGGAATACAGAAAAGGAAATATAGTAGTTTTTAAGGTTAGCAATACTAGACTTTTTGAGTTAATGAATTTTCTCTTTTGTTATAAATCACTGTACTTTATTATAAATCACTGTGTCCTTGCTATGTAAAAATGTAACTTTATCACTATCTTAAGACTAAATAGATCTTAAGGGGAACACTGGTGAAGGGTTTTCATTTGTTGGGCTGATGTTTGCTGCTAAATCTCCATATTCCCTGCCTTTATAATAAATGTAACTAGCATATAGGAGAAATAAGTATTAACCTTTAAGATTGATCATGTTAACCTTGGGTTAAATTCCTTTCTTGATTGTAACTCACTACACCCTCACCCTATAGGAATGCAACTTTATTTGGAGGGTGGTGCCTGTTTTAAGAAAAAACTCCCTTGGAAAAAATAAGTTTTTTGGTTATCAGAAGGAAAGGGTCATAAAATGTCAGCAGGCCTCATGGCCAGAAGATGATGTAAAAACCCTAAGACCTTTTTTTATGTAAAGCACCTGATTTTGATAAAGGTCAGGACTGCTGACCCCCGCGTGACTCTGTATTCATCCCTATGTGTAACAAAAGGTATATAAGCAAACCTAAAAAATAAAGGGATGGGATCAGTTCCTGGAAAGACTGATTCCCCCATGTTGTTTCTTTCTTGCTCCCCGTTTTTCAGGCTAAATTATTCAGCCTCTTTTTCTCCACTAATATTTCCTACTACACCGTCTGTTTCTAATCTCTCTATATATCTGTAATTAAATATGTATTTTTCCAAGGACGCCAACTCCGTCTCACCTTCGAATTACCCTGGATCCACCGGGGCTGGACCCTGGCAGATGTAAGGTACTCGGAACAGTGACTGGCATAAAGGGCTCAATTAATGTTAGCTATCATGACCTCCAGCGTTCTCCCCGAGTATTATACACACATTCTGCGTGTGCTAAAAAACTTGCTGCCACACAAGGGAAACAGCCAGTGCCAAGTTACCGACTTGCACAAAAAGTAGTTCTAGAGTCTGTTAGTTCACCTGATTGAAGGAGAACCAGATCACCTGAGATGTCAACCAGAAAGAGCCCCCCCCACCCCCACCTCATGTAGTTTGTGTACAAAGGGGTAACCCAGCAAGGCTAATGGTGGTCCACAGGAAATTCCTCAACCCTGATCATTTCAAACAATATTAGAATGATGAAAATTAATCAGACCAATTTTAAACTAAAAAGAAATCTAGTTTCTCTGTAAATAATCACTTGATTTTTTTTTTAATGTATGTATACAAAGATAATTGGGGGTTATTCCCAAGTGCAACAACAAAAAACAAAATACCAAGCAGAAGCGACAACCAAATGCATGAAGAGCCTTAGTAAAGAAAGCCTTTTCAATAAATCACACCGTGTTCCTGAGAACAAAGGTAGAACACCATAGAGACACCCAGCTGTAAATATAATGTCTCCTCATCTAAAATTCCAAAAAGATTTCTTTTCGAGAAACTGTGAATGAACTCATCCCAAAGTACTCTGCTCACTTTAAAAAGGGTACCTGAACCCTGGGATTTCTTTGGAAGGAATGATGCTAAAGCTGAAACTCCAGTACTTTGGCCACCTCATGAGAAGAGTGACTCATTGGAAAAGACTCTGATGCTGGGACGGATTCGGGACAGGAGGAGAAGGGGACGACAGAGGATGAGATGGCTGGATGGCATCACGGACTCGTCAAATGTGAGTCTGAGTGAACTCCGGGAGATGGTGATGGACAGGGAGGCCTGGCATGCTGTGACTCATGGTCGCAAAGAGTCGGACACGACTGAGCAACTGAACTGAACTGAAACATAGCATGACCTGAAAAACCAAAAATGAGCAAACTTCACCTTTAGCACTTTACGGCCACAAACAAAAATCAGCAGCCACAGACCATATGTCCAAGACTTTTAACACTTTCATCCAGCTCTATTATAAACTCAGCCTAGTTTCCAAAACAGCACAAAGTACCTAGGTTGAAAGACTGTCCCTTAAAGCAAGTTCCTGCTTCAGCTGTTAGTCTCGTTTGTCTAAATGCTAGTGATCACCAGCAAGGACCACTGAGCCCTGTACTACACTGATTATTCTGCACTGAATACCCAACAACCCCATTTAGGAAAAAAAAATTATCTCTTAAAAGTTAAAAGAAATAAGGCCTCCCAAAGGACTCTATCAAAATATTCTATCATACTCAGTGCTTCAAATTCCTTACAAGGACTGAAATTTCCCCTAAATCCGTATTTCTTTCAAATGCAGAGTGTGTCAGAGCGCTGAGTGCTGGGGAAAGCGCAGCAAAGGGCGCCTGAGTTGTGGCGCAGCTTCTCTGCTGTCTGGAGGCCTCACGGATCAACTGTGAAACACCGACCACACGCGAAATCGCAAAAAAATAAACTTGTCCCCTAGAACGTCATCATTTTTCTGATAGAACCCGAATCAACCCAAGGCCTTTTAGGATAAAGCTACTAAAAGGAGAGACTAAAAAAACTACAGTATAGACTAAGTAAAACTAAAAAACAAAAACTAGAACATAAAGAAAATAATTGATACACCAAAATCTAGCAGTGAAAACAACTCATCAAGGAACCTCCCTGGATGCCCAGTGGTTAGGACTCTGCTCTTCCACTGCCAACAGCCTGGGGTTCGATCCCTGGGAGGGGAACTAAGACCCCATAAGCCTCACAGCAGGGCCATGAAAAAAAGAAATCAATCAGCAAACAAGTAACTGGTATTAGATTTGCTCTGTTATCACATACTGACAGAAACTGCTAGAAAACTGGACAAAGGATACAAAGTAACAGTTTCCAGAGACTCCGCAAGTACAGCACAGGAAAGGAAACTCCCAGGGAAAGGAGAGGGGAGACCAGCCCTGTGAAGGCTCTGGCTTTCTGACAGGTGGCACTTTCTGACCAAGTGCTGGGAGAAGCCAAGAGCCCCAGGCAGGAAGCACAGGTCCTGCGAAGTTGACATGACAGAGACGAAAATTCCAGGAGGCTAAGGCGGCTGAAATCTGAGGACAAACTACCAGAAAGGAGTTACGCAGGGAAAAAGCTCCAGAAACCTGCGCAAAGGTCTCCTTGAGCTGGTTGGTAAATACGCAACTGCACACAACTGGGCAAACTGCTTTTAGGCCCGGCAAAGGTCAACTCTTGGGAGCCGCAGGGTCAAAAAACTGTCAGAGGTCAGGCAGAACGGGAAGATACTAGAGCTCTGACTAGCCAGAGAGGGAAATTCCACTGAATACACCCAAAGCGTTCAAGGTAGTGACCCCAGGCAGGCTAGGGCTAAAAAAGGCTACCCTGGACTCAACACACTCAGAAGTTACCCTTGAAAGAAAGGAACTGATGCAACATCACCCATAAAGAGATATATCTTAAAAGCAGCCCAAGATGGGGGTGAGCACCAGACACATGCCACACCAAGGAACAGAGAAGGACTGCAGGCTTCTTATTAGAAACAATACAGTCAAAATCTGCCTGTAAAGCCGTGAAAAATAACAAAAACTGTCAACAGAATTCTGCGCCCATCAAAAACATCCTTCAAAGCTAAACATGATATAAAGACACTTCCAGACGAAAGCTAAATTTGTCACCAGCAAACCAACACTACCAGAAATATGAAAGGAAGCTGCTTAACCAGAAGGAAAATGATACCAGACAAACACCTGAATTTACACCAAAGAAAGAGCATCAGAAATATGTAGGCAAAAAAACCAAACAAACAAACAAACCACCTCATCATTTAATTTCTGTAAAAGATATCTGACTTTAAAGTCAGATAACTGACTTTTGAAACAAGAATAACCACAGTGTACTGTGGGGTTTATAAAACTGAGAAATAAAATGTACGACAGAAAACAGCACAAAGGTCAGGAAGGAGATATAGAAACGTGCTGCTGCCGAGTCGCTTCAGTCGTGTCCAACTCTTGTTGTGACCCCACAGACAGCAGCCCACCAGGCTCCCCCGTCCCTGGGATTCTCCAGGACAGAGCACTGGAGTGGGTTGCCATTGCCTTCTCCAATGCGGGAAAGTGAAAGTGAAGTTGCTTAGTCATGTCCGACTCTTAGAGACCCCATGGACTGCAGCCCACCAGGCTCCTCCGTCCATGGGATTTTCCAGGCGAGAGGACTGGAGTGGGGTGCCATCACCTTCTCCATACAGAAATGTACTAGGTTCTCATAGTGTGTGAAGTCTTGTATTATTTGAAGTTAGAAATGTGTTAAGATACCAATGCATACTGTGAGGGCATTGGTGAACCTGAGGGCCATTATGGATGGATGGATGAAAGGAAGAAAAGAAACACTCCAATTAAAAGATAGATTGTCAACTTGATAAAAAGTAAGACCCTGGGCTTTCCTGGTCGCATAGTGGATAAGAATCGTCCGCCAATGCAGGGGACAATGGACTCAATCCCTGATCCGAGAAGGTCACACACACTGTGGAGCAACTAAGTCCATGCACCGCAACTTGAGCCAATGTTCTGCAACAAGAGACGCCACTGCAATGAGGTAAATATATAAAAGAAAAAAGATCTGCAGATACGCTGCTTATGAGAAATGCACTTTTAAGAGACAAAAAACTTGAAGTAAAGGTACGAAAGGGAAGAGATGGCAGCACTACTGTGGGGACTCTAGGTCACACAGAAAGCCAGGACGGGGTGCAGAGGAAGGACTGGGTCACCAGGTGGAGGAGAACCAAGAGGCAGGATCCCCGACGGCCCGTGCACCTGACTCTGTGCGTGCAAGCAGCAGGCAGGCAGATGGCACTGCAAAGCTCCTTCTGCAATGAGAGACAGGGAAGGAAGACACCGGGGCCCTTTTCTTCTGAAGACAATTGGTCCTGGGAAAAGGCCAGTTTAACAGAATATATGTATTTCAGAAAGTAGACAAGAATTTCACAAGACATAGTACGCAAACTTCAACGTCAGAAAAAAAAAATGGTGCACCCAGGTACTGGATTTACTCTCCAACTTCAAACAAGTCAAATGCCGACCAAAATCTAAGAATCAGCATGGCAGCTCTGGAGAGTGATCCTAGAGAGTGTGAGGACGAGCCCAAGAACTGGGGAGAGGAGACCAGGCAGAGGCTGGAGGCCAGGGTTCACAGGGGAGGGTGTGGGAGAGGAAGGGGCTGCACACAGGCCACCCTGGAGACTTGTAGAGGGACCATCGTTCAGAGTCCCTGGCTGAGAACTGATCAGCATGCGCAGCAAGAAAACCGCCCAAGGAGCACGCAGGACAACCTCCAAGGGTGTAATTAAGAAATATGTAGGATATGCCCTAGCATTTTGCAAAATCGACTTTAGTTTATAAAATCAAGACATTTATGCTTTCCTGGAAAATGGTAAATTTACGTTACATATATTTTACCATGATTTTTAAAAGTCCATGCAAATAAATAGTACAATGGCGGGGGGAGGGGAACACAGCTAACGTTACCCTAATTGCACTGCGTTCCTTCTGTGGAATTAGCTTTCTGTGGCTGATGGTACATCCCCTAACACATGGACAGCCCCCAGCAGCTAGCAGTAATGTGGGTTTAAAAGTCAAAAAACCAAAAATGTAATCTCAAAAGTGGCCTGCCAGAAGTGTTAAACAAAGTAAAATACTTGCCGTGTAGACACCAAGCATACAAAGCAGACGTGATGCACTTCACACTGTAACAGCACTTTAAATTTTTTTGCTTTAGGGCACTTTTGGGGGCTTACATGTAAGCACATGACCTTGGTTGTAATTTCAAAAAACAGGGACTTCCCTGGAGATGCACTGGCTTGGATTCTGTCACTGCTGAGGGGGTGAGTTCAGTCCCTGCAAGAACCGAGATCCTACAAGCTACAGTGTGTGTGTCGGGGGGGAAATGAAAGGAAGGAAGCAAGAGAGGAGAGGCCAGGAGAAAACTCTCACAGACTGCAAAGATAACCGCCCCCTACGCTATATGCTCAGAGGCTCTTAGCCAGTTACACTTTCTAACTACTCCATGATTTTATTTAACTTTTCTGCTCTCTCCTTCTCCTTAGCATTTAAACCACTCTTTAAAGAATTCCTACTTCAACCCCAAATACTCCTTGGATCTATGTCTTCTCTTAACATCTCTGAGAAATCTGAATTTATTGTGCGTGCATGCTCAGTCGTGTCTGACTCTTTGTGACCTCATGGACTGTATTCCGTCGGGATCCTGTCCATGGAATTCTCCAGGCAAGAATACAGGAGTGGGTCGCCATTTCCTCCTCCAGGGGATCTTCCCAACCCAGAGATGGAACCCAGGTCTCCGGTATTGGCAGGCGGATTCTTTACCACTGTGCCACCTGGGAAACCTCAACCCCAAATACTCCTCTGACCAATGCCCCCCTAAGAAATATGAGTTTATTACTTTAGTTAATTTATTTTCTTACTGGAGTATAGCTGGATTTAGTGTTAATGTCTGCTGCATAGAAAAGTGATCCAGTTACACATATGATCTCTTCCATATTCTTTTCCAGCATGATTTATCACAGGATACTGTTCCCCATGCTACACAGTAGGACTCTGTTGTGTATCCATCCTATATGCAATAGTTGGCATCTGCTAACCCCAAACTCCCAACCCGTCTCCCCCACCCTGGCAACCACGAGTCTGCTTTCTAGGTCTGAGAGTCGGGTTTCGTTTCATAGGTTAGTTCACTCGTGTCTGTCTTCAGATTCCACATGTAAGCGACAGTGTACAGTATGTGTCTCTTTGGGGCTTGGTGTGATAACCTCTCTGTCCATTTAAGTTGCTGTAAATGGCATTTCACTCTTTTTCGTGGCTGAGTAGTATTCCACGGTATATATGTACCACATCTTCTTTATCCATTCAAAAGAAATTTGAATTTTAAGGCAAGCTGTCCATGTTCACTGCGTCTACTTCATTGGCTGTGCGCTGTTCACCCCACAGTAGCCGAGCTTGCCTGTGTAAGGACGCTGGAATGGAACAGCTCTGTCAAGGCCACGAGCAGCCCTCCCTGGAGCGAAACTAGTGGACCTGAGGGGCCCTCAGCTCACTCCGCCTCCTGGCTGCATGGGACACTGCTGTCCACTTCCTCCTTCTCGAAACATTCCTCCTTTTGCGTCACCATGTGGGACCTCTTCTGACTGTCTTGTCTCCTTTCTCAGGCTTCTTTTCGGATGCAGGCCACCCTGTAAAAAGTTCATGTTCCCGGGATCCGGTGCTCTTCTCACTGGACATCCTCTCCCCGGGTGACAGTCACCCTGACAAGTTCCGCCTGCCATCTTTATGCTGATGAATCCCCCATCTGAACACACCTCCCCTCTTCCCGACTTGATCAAATCCTGCTCGTCTTTCAGGCCCCTTAATGCACTGAGATTTCACTTGTGGGCAACATCCTGTGACCTCCGAAACCTGCTGGGTCTCCCTCCCCAGTGCTGTACTTGCACAGGATCATTCCTGCTTGTTGGCGTATGGCGCATCTTCTACTGAACTGTAAGTTCCTTCTCTATCATGCTCAGCACAGCGCCTGACACAGCAAGCACTCAAATACATATTTATTAAAGGAATGATTAATCAATGTACTGCACAGTTTGGTATCTACGACATAACAGGTGTTTGATGCTCAAGTTAATGAATTCATTGCCATTTCCAAGTAAGTTTCACCTATTTCAGTTCTGAAGTTATAGAAAGTAGTTTTCTTGAGATGAAAAACTTCGTTTAGTCTAGGGTTACTGCCCTAGCTCAAGAATCAAAAACCATTTAACAGGCAATCATACATCCCTTAAGTTCATAAACTAAGCTTTCACACAGTGCCAATGCTTGTCCCGAACATTTCTTAATTATACTTTTCCTAAATCTCTACTGTGACTGTGGGGCGAGAATTTCCCCACAGCATTCTAGGCATTTTCTGCTTAAAGCCATCAGAGACCATATTTAAAGTCTGCACTCCCCTGGGATCCTCTGTGGTTACTAGAGCGGATGACGGGATTCTGGACCAAAGCTAGGGGCAGGCACGCATTCATCCGTCAACCAAGTATCTAACAGGCAGTCACTGCTGCAGGGCTCCATCCCAGGTGGACACCGTGGTGAAAAGCACCAGGGTGGCTACCTCCCCTCCGAAGTCTTTGTTTTAGGAGATGTACAAGGTAATGCAAGTGGTGGTGGTTTAGTCACTAATTCACGTCCAACTCTTGTGACACCATGGACTGTAGCCTGCCAGACTCCTCTGCCCATGGAATTCTCCAGGCAACAATACTGGAGTGGGCTGCCATTTCCTTCTCCAGGGGATCTTTCTGAACCAGGGATCGAACCCTTTTCTCCTGCACAGCAGGCAGCAGGCTCTTGACCACTGAGCCACCTGGGAAGCAGGTGGTGGAGGTGCTGGTAAAGAGCTCAGTCAGCTGACGAAAGAGCGATGGACTGGTGGTGGCTACTGTGAAACAGGTTGTTGGGGAAGGTCACTTTTGAGGAGGCAACATGGGAGATAGGAAAGGCCAGGGAGGCCTGGTATGCTGCAGTCCATGGGGTCGNCGAAAGAGCGATGGACTGGTGGTGGCTACTGTGAAACAGGTTGTTGGGGAAGGTCACTTTTGAGGAGGCAACATGGGAGATAGGAAAGGCCAGGGAGGCCTGGTATGCTGCAGTCCATGGAGTCGCAAAGAGTCGGACACGACTGAGCGACAACATCTGAGCTGACGCCTATGAATGAGGGTGCCAGCGTGTGACAAGCAGGGTCTGGGGGAGGACCCAAGGCCAGCTATGGCAGAAGGGGCAAGTGCAAAGGCCCAGAGGAATCGCTGGGCAAAGCTAAGTGTAAAAGTACAAACTGGAGGTCAAATAATACAAAGGTACATTTATGAAAACAGTTTTTTAAAAAATCAGCCTTTCTTTTCAGCAGGGCTTCTCCACTGTGCCTATAAAATAGCATTCAGGAGAGGAAAAAGAGAGTATATTACTTATATATATAAAACCTATGAATAAAACACATTGAAAATGAGCTACAGGAATTAAGCACTACTAAAACCAGAGCATTTTGCTTTTCACTTTCACGCACTGGAGAAGAAAATGGCAACCCAATCCAGTGTTCTTGCCTGGCGAATCCCAGGGACGGGGGAATCTGGTGGCCTTCCATGTATGGGGTCGCACAGAGTCAGACATGACTGAAGCGACTTAGCAGCAGCAGCAAAACCAGAGCAGNCGGGCTGTGGTCCCCGGCCCGGAGCTTCAGGGCCCGGACGCTTGGGGCTTTCGTTCTGAGGCGTGCTGTTAACCTCCTTCTGGACTCCTGATAAATTTTTAAAAACGCCTCCGGGCCCCGGAGGTTAGGGGGAGACCCAACAGGTTTCCCGAAATGGAAATTTTAGAAGTCTTAAAAATTTCCATTTTTCTTGTCAAAAAAGATTTTTCTTCAGACAGAGTTGGATGTGTGTCGTTTGTTATCAATAATAAATGAATGAGTTGAATAGCAAGATTTTCGCTCAAGTACGAAAGATGTGACTGAAAGACATCTCTTGATGGAAATATTATTACAGTACATTTTATTTTATCACGGGGGTATGTACCTCATAAAAGAGGCAACTATCAAAAATCATCTTTAAGCGAGGAAAGCGGTACAGTTAATGTCAAATTTTGTCCTCTCGAAAATATTCTATTTGATCTCCAGAAATTTAACTGGTTTCCTTCTCCAAAGAGGTTTTAAATGGATATGGTACTAAAGCATTTTCTGTGATTTTTTGTGTTCGGGGGCTACAGCTGCTATCAATCATGCTGTCTGTTAGTCGCTCAATCATGTCCAACTCTTTGGGACCCCATGGACTGTATCCCACCAGGCTCCTCTGTCCATACTGGAGCAGGGTGCCATTTCCTCCTCCGGGGAATCGTTCCAACCCAGGGATTGAACCCACGTCTCCTGCATTGCTGGCAAATTCTTTACCACCTGAACCACCAGGGAAGCCCAGGTGGCCCAGGTGAGAAAGAACCTGCCTACCAGTCCAAGAGAGGTAAGAGACATGGGTTCCATCCCTGGGTGGGAAGATCCCATAAAGGAGGGAATGACAACCCACCCCAGTATTCTTGCCTGGAGAATTTCATGGACAGAGGAGCCTGGTGGGCTACAGTCCACGGGGTCTCAAAGACTCAGACACGACTGAGAAACTAACTCAAGCAACTGAGACCCCACGTGCCATGCACAGCTTGGCCAAAAAAAGAGGTGATGATAAAAGTGCAAGGAACATTATGTACAGTACAATCCATTTGTGTAAAAGAAAAAAATGAAAATAGGTTGTATATACCTAAGAAATTGCTGAGAAGATTCACTAGAGGCTATTGTCGGAATTTTTGAATATGTATATGTGTTGCTTTATCTTAAAAAAAACTCACATTTTAAATATTTATTTTTATTTGTCTGTGCCAGGGCTACTTGTATTGTGAGATGTGGGATCTTTAGTTTCAACGTGTAAANAATGCAGGGAACATTATGTACAGTACAATCCACTTGTGTAAAAGAAAAAAATGAAAATAGGTTGTATATACCTAAGAAATTGCTGAGAAGATTCACTAGAGGCTGTTGTCAGAATTTTTGAATATGTATAGGTGTTGCTTTATCTTAAAAAAAAACTTACATTTTAAATATTTATTTTTATTTGTCTGTGCCAGGGCTACTTGTATTGTGAGATGTGGGATCTTTAGTTTCAACATGTAAACTCTTAGTTGCAGCATTTGGGATCTAGTTCCCTGACCAGGGATTGAACCTGAGTGCCCTGCATTGGGAGCGTGGAGTCTTAACCACTCAGCCAACCAGGGAAGTCCCAAAATAAGTTTGCATTTTAACAAACAACTAAATAAATCCCTTGGCTAAGCACACAGTAATATGTCGAGAAGTCAGGATTTGAACTTGGATAATACTGTAAGTAATGAATTTTCCTTATTCTTTTCAGTTCGAAAACTGGCTGCAGCACCCTGTAGCAGTTCAGCAATGCATATGTTGATAAGAAGGTGCAAAGTGAGGGTCCCTCCTGTGACCGTGCCTTTTTGTGTGCTTATTTGGCAAGTCCTGGATACCCAGTCATCCTGGGCACCTGGCGCCAAGAAGGCAAGCAGATCAGAGTCCAAGCTTTCCCTGCTTGGACAAGTTCTGTAAGCCTGGCTTCATTTTTAGAAAACCAGTTGACACTAAACTCAGAATGACCAATGCAAATTAGTATAAATGTTTAAACAAAGGTGAAGTCGCTACCTATGTTATTGAGGTGGGCATTAATTTATAGAGCCTGGAAGAGTAGTCATTGACATAATCCTCACAGGAACCTGACGTCCAGCTCCATCTCACACTGCCCTCCCCAGGCTCTGCTTCAACCACACTGGCCTCCCACATCCTCCTGAATCCTGATCTTTACATTCTGTTCCGTGGAGAGGGCCAGGACTGGACCTCTGTCGTCTCACAGGGCCTTATCCTTGCTCTAATGTTCTGTCGCCATCTTTTAAATCTTTATAGTTTTGAACAAGGGGCTTCACATTTTCATTTCACACTGAGACTCTCAAGTTACCTTGTTGATGTTGTTTCTTTGAAATACCCACCAACCACCCATCCTCCTCCTCCACAGCAACACCCACTAACCTCCCACTCATTCTTCAGAGCTGCCCAGAACCCTAGCAACAGACAGAGTTTGTTGGGGATATCTTCCCTGTCCCCAGTCTAAGTTCTGTTGATAGAAAATTTCATGTACTGGTTTCCTTGCCTTTGGAAACAACAGCTTGTCATTCATTTGCCTGCCTTTCCCATCAGACTGTTANGGCAAGCGGATCAGAGTCCAAGCTTTCCCTGCTTGGACAAGTTCTGTAAGCCTGGCTTCATTTTTAGAAAACCAGTTGACACTAAACTCAGAATGACCAATGCAAATTAGTATAAATGTTTAAACAAAGGTGAAGTCGCTACCTATGTTATTGAGGTGGGCATTAATTTATAGAGCCTGGAAGAGTAGTCATTGACATAATCCTCACAGGAACCTGACGTCCAGCTCCATCTCACACTGCCCTCCCCAGGCTCTGCTTCAACCACACTGGCCTCCCACATCCTCCTGAATCCTGATCTTTACATTCTGTTCCGTGGAGAGGGCCAGGACTGGACCTCTGTCGTCTCACAGGGCCTTATCCTTGCTCTAATGTTCTGTCGCCATCTTTTAAATCTTTATAGTTTTGAACAAGGGGCTTCACATTTTCATTTCACACTGAGACTCTCAAGTTACCTTGTTGATGTTGTTTCTTTGAAATACCCACCAACCACCCATCCTCCTCCTCCACAGCAACACCCACTAACCTCCCACTCATTCTTCAGAGCTGCCCAGAACCCTAGCAACAGACAGAGTTTGTTGGGGATATCTTCCCTGTCCCCAGTCTAAGTTCTGTTGATAGAAAATTTCATGTACTGGTTTCCTTGCCTTTGGAAACAACAGCTTGTCATTCATTTGCCTGCCTTTCCCATCAGACTGTTAGTTCAGGAGAGGAAGCCCTGTGCCCCTGTCTTGCACCAGCCTCTAGCATCATGCCAAGCTCAGAATAAGTCCCTGCTAATACTTTGTGAAATTAATGAATAAATGAATGGATGACAGGTTTTGGGAATACAAATTAAGCAGTATATTCAATGTTCAATGGCATTTGCCTGAGTTTGTTTGCTTGAAAGAATTCTGTGGACCATGTTTAAAAACCACCATCTCTATCATCATCTAAGTTAATGTGACATATTGCACAATACAAAATTTTTAAATGTTTTATTAATATTTTTTGCAAAAATACCCTTCAGAACTGTTATTCCTCTATGACAATGTTTTATGAGGTAATGTTGATTTTGACTGGTATAATTGAAAATGCTCAACTTGGCAGTATTTATTGGAGATGCAGTACCCAATTTATTAATAAAAATGCAATAAATACATAATTGTGTTTACGATAATATGCTTTAGATGCTCTTTAGCATGACATCTTTTTTTGTTTAGCCACGACTAGAGGCATGCAGGATCTTAGTTTCTGTCCAGGGATGGAACCCGCCCCCCATGCAGTGGAAGTCTTGACTGCTGGACCTCCAAGGAAGTCCCTAGTGTGACTTAAAATTGAAGTGCACATCTCCTATGTACTTTCTAGCTATTGGTTGGCTTTTATTTGTCTTGGAGGTAATTACCACATACATGAAATGATAAAATGGTAATCTTCTCATTTATGGGTTTAAAACTGAGACCAGCATAGTTAAATGACTTATCCATGGCCATGAATTAAGCCAGAGCAGAAGCTAGAGCCTAATTCTCTTATCACAGTCTCCAAAATGTGTCATTTTCAAGTTAAAAATATTTTAGGTAAGAGGTTCCGAGGGCAGTTGGTGATGGTCAAAACAATCCCAGCTTTGGGAATTCTCTGGCGGTCTAGTGGTTAGGACTCCATGCTTCCAGGGCAGGGAGCACCAGATTGGATCCTTGATGTTCACTTCCCAACCCCACCTCCCACCCTCAACCAAAGAAAAAGACAGTTACCACTAAAAACAGGACAAGGGCTTCTGTGCTGAACTGTGCTAGGAGCCACCCACCCACACAAGAAGCATGGCGTCCTTTCCTCTCGTTTCACAGAGTCCAGCTGCCCAGTGGAACGGGTGTCTCCCAAACTAGAAAGTTGAATTCACTCTAAACAGCTCTGGGCAGAATTGGGAAGTAGCTGGTTTCCTCTTCTGCTTTCCTTGATCACCCATTCATCTGCTTTCCTCCCTTCCTTTTCCTTCTTTCCTAGATAAGCTTTCTTAGAGGTGGTTCCTCCCATCAAATTGAGCCTAACACATACCAAGTTCAGTTATTTCCTTTCTTCCCATTGATGAGAACGCAATTGATTAGTTAAATTTGATTTGCATCTGCAGATACTTTGGGTTAAAACTAGCTTCCACTTTCAAAAGAAAGAAAGAGCTGTAGCCAGAGCAACAGAGCTGCTCCCTTTGGGCTTTGCACTCTCTTTTTCACGCCCAGGAAGAGGCAGTGATAAGGATTTCTGGGAAGTCTGTGCTCCTGACACAGCTGGTGGCGATGGGAAAAGAATGGCCATTAATGCTTGCCCTGGGTTTGTTTGGTAACATGCATTATGACTATACTCTCAGGATATTAAACCACTTTTGTTTTAACTGCAGAAATTAATATTGACTTCCTTGTTGCAGTTCAGAAACTCTCAAACTCATTTTCTCACAGTGAAATGACTGTTTTTAAAATTTGTCTTTCCAAAACTTGGAAGTTTCTTAGATACAACTATGATGACTCAGCAAAACACACAGTCCCCCGCACTACTTCCCTGTTCTCTCTTTTTCCTTTTTTCTTCCTAATGAGCCCAGATTTGCTGTCAACAGATCTGGATTCTCTTGCTTACATAGTGTGTGATTTTAAGTACCTTACTTCTCTCATCCCCAGTTTCCTGAACTGCAAAATTGGGATAATAGTATCCTCTGCATGGGTCTGTTGTGTGGGTTAAACTGGTTAGTGAGCTTGTAGGACTTAGCACTTAGGAAATATTAGTATAATTCTTCTTGTTTCCGTCTTTAGTCAAAATGAGGTTGTCCTTATGTTCCAATAGGCTCTTCTGGTGGCTCAGTTGGTAAAGAATCTGTCTGCAATGCGGGAGACCTGGGTTCAATTCCTGGGTCAGGAAGATCCCCTGGAGAAGGGCATGGCAACCCACTTTGGTATTCTTGCCTGCAGAATCCCAAGGACAGAGGAGCCTGGTGGGCTACAGTCCAGGGGGTCGCAAAGAGTCGGACAGGACTGAAGCAACTTCCTTTCATGTTGTAGTAGCTCTGAGCACAGCTAAGAGGTAGGTCATGTGACAAGAGAATGTTGCCTGCCCTTCCACTGAACAAGGAATGTTGCCACTATCAAGCCAGCAGCTGCTGCTCCCCACCACTCAGAGGTGCACCCTGAGGGGAATTCAGGATAGGGAACAATAGGAAGCATTCTATGCTCTGGACCTGACCCGAGATAGTTAAGATACAAATCTAAGGAATAATTTCAATGAGCCCAGACTGTCTTTTTTTTTTTTTTAATATTTATTTATTTATGGCTGGGCGGGTCCTCACTGCTGTGCGGGCTCTTTTCTAGTTGTGGTGTACAGGCTTCTCACTGCGGTGGCTTCTCTTCTTGCAGAGCATGGCCTCTAGATGCTCAGATTCCAGTAGTTGTGGTGCATGGGCTTAGCTGCTCTATGCCATGTGAAATCTTCCCAGGCCTGCGTTGGCAGGCGGATTCTCAATCACTGGACCACAAAGGAAGTCCAAGACCAGATTCATGCATTTTCCCGTATACAGAGAAGCACTAAAATCATTAACTTAAGATGTCTGGTATTTGTGATTAGCAGTCATCTCCCCACCCCCGTAGTAATCTTTTGATGTTTACACTTTTTCCAGCAAAAACTCATATATATCCTTGTTAAAAAAACTCAAGCCCAGTTGCTTGCCACTCAAAAAATCAATACCTGAGGGGCAAATGTTGGGAGAAAAGAAAGTTGTTTTTAATAAAAAAGCTGGCAACCTGGGGAGAAGGTGGACTCACATCCCCCCCGCCCCAAAACCAACTCTGAAGATTCTGCTGAGCCATGAAAGTTTTTAAAGAGGAAAGTGAAGTCAAAGTGAAGGTGTGAGTCGCTCAGCCATGTCAGGCTCTTTGTGACCCAGTGAACTATAGCCTGCCAGGTTCCATGAAATTCTCCAGGCAAGAATACTGGGGTGGGTTGCCATTTCCTTCTCCAGGGAATCTTCCCGACTCACGGATTGAACCTGGGTCTCCTGAACTGCATGAGTCACCAGAGAAATCCTTTTAAGCCCTTTTAAAGGGGAAGTAATCTTGATCACCGAGGTAGGGGATCAAGTGAAATGATTGTAGTCATCTCTCACTGCATGCAGGCTTGTGGATTTATGATCTTTAGATGTTATCTTGTTCCCACAATCTTTCTGAGAGATTACTGAAGGGGTAGCTAGGGGAGAGAACTGGTCATCTGTTAATTACTTATTCTTCATTTCTATTTCTTTGATCTACTGAAGGAACCAACAGGTTAGGCAAGTATTGTATGACCAAAAGATTTGAAAAGTGTGCTTAGGCTAGAGATGAGCAGAGGCCAGGGGTGCCTGGCTTAAGGTTAGTTATAGTATAGCTGTCGACTTAAAAAAAATACTCAAAACCTAAACATTGAGAGTTATATTTTATTCAGTGGAAAGTTTTAGGATATCAAGCCCTGGTGATATAGCATCTCAAGTGACTTTGAGATTACCGCTCTGAGGAGGTGAGGGGAGGAGTCAGGTTATACAGAAGTTTTGCAACAAAGGCTGGTAGTCTGAACATCAAAAGATTATTGTTAATTAAAAATATCAGATATCCCAAGTAAAGGAATTTAGCTCTTTCCTGTGTTTGGGGAGATGGAAGAGTCTGGGCTCACTGAAATGTCATATACATCTCAGGTATCGGAGCCAGTATCCTGTGTTTTTTACATTCTGAGCTCCCGTGAGGCTCACTGTAGGGAGTGGCTACAGTCTGCTGGCTGCTAGATGGCAGGTATTCTCCTTCCTGAGTACCCTGAGGGCTCACCAGCTCACCGGTTCAGTTCAGTCGCTCAGTCATGTCCGACTCTTTGTGACTCCATGGACCACAGCACACCAGGCTTCCCTGTCCATCACCAACTCCCAGAGCTTACTCAAACTCATGTCCATCAAGTTGGTGATACCATACAACCATCTCATCCTCTGTCATCCCCTTCTCCTCCTGCTTTCAATCTTTCCCAGAATCAGGGTCTTTTCCAATGAGTCAGTTCTTCACATCAGGTAGCCAAAGTATTGGAGTTTCAGCTTCAGCATCAGTCCTTCTAGTGAATATTCAGGACTAATTTCCTTTAGGTTGGATTGGCTGGATCTCCTTGCCGTCCAAGGGACTCTCAAGAGTCTTCTCTAACACCACAGTTCAAAAGCATCAATTCTTTAGCGCTCAGCTTTCTTTATAGTCCAACTTTCACATCTACACATGACTACTGGAAAAACCATAGCTTTGACTAGCTGGACCTTTGTTGGCAAAGTAATATCTCTGCTTTTTAATATGCCATCTAGGTTGGTCAAAGCTTTTCTTTCAAGGAGCAAGCTTCTTTTAATTTCTTGGCTGAAGTCACCATCTGCAGTGATTTTGCAATTGCTAATGACTGTGACATCCTTGTTTACTGATATGGCAGGAAATATTCCATTTCTCATAGTGTTGTTAAAGTGACAAGAAAAGGGCTTTCTGTTGAGGGCTGCTGCTGCTAAGTCACTTCAGTCGTGTCCAACTCTACGTGACCCCATAGACGGCAGCCCACCAGGATCCCCCATCCCTGGGATTCTCCAGGCAAGAACACTGGAGTGGGTTGCCGTTTCCTTC
>SJYW01050966.1:252950-277536 GCA_006410735.1 Raphicerus campestris | reverse complement strand
CCCCCCCCGACACACACACACACACGACGGGCTCGAGTCGCGGACGGGGTCTTCGTCCCGCGTCGGCATGGCTGTGGGGCCGGTCGTGCTCGGGGCTGAGTGAAATGAGTGTGGAGAACGCAGCCGGCACGGAGCGCAGCAATGGCTTCCAGGTCCGCGGGCCCTTCACGGAAGACCCGCCGCCCGCCTGGAGTGGCCCGCGGGCTGTGGTCCCCGGCCCGGAGCTTCAGGGCCCGGACGCTTGGGGCTTTCGTTCTGAGGCGTGCTGTTAACCTCCTTCTGGACTCCTGATAAATTTTTAAAAACGCCTCCGGGCCCCGGAGGTTAGGGGGAGACCCAACAGGTTTCCCGAAATGGAAATTTTAGAAGTCTTAAAAATTTCCATTTTTCTTGTCAAAAAAGATTTTTCTTCAGACAGAGTTGGATGTGTGTCGTTTGTTATCAATAATAAATGAATGAGTTGAATAGCAAGATTTTCGCTCAAGTACGAAAGATGTGACTGAAAGACATCTCTTGATGGAAATATTATTACAGTACATTTTATTTTATCACGGGGGTATGTACCTCATAAAAGAGGCAACTATCAAAAATCATCTTTAAGCGAGGAAAGCGGTACAGTTAATGTCAAATTTTGTCCTCTCGAAAATATTCTATTTGATCTCCAGAAATTTAACTGGTTTCCTTCTCCAAAGAGGTTTTAAATGGATATGGTACTAAAGCATTTTCTGTGATTTTTTGTGTTCGGGGGCTACAGCTGCTATCAATCATGCTGTCTGTTAGTCGCTCAATCATGTCCAACTCTTTGGGACCCCATGGACTGTATCCCACCAGGCTCCTCTGTCCATACTGGAGCAGGGTGCCATTTCCTCCTCCGGGGAATCGTCCCAACCCAGGGATTGAACCCACGTCTCCTGCATTGCTGGCAAATTCTTTACCACCTGAACCACCAGGGAAGCCCAGGTGGCCCAGGTGAGAAAGAACCTGCCTACCAGTCCAAGAGAGGTAAGAGACATGGGTTCCATCCCTGGGTGGGAAGATCCCATAAAGGAGGGAATGACAACCCACCCCAGTATTCTTGCCTGGAGAATTTCATGGACAGAGGAGCCTGGTGGGCTACAGTCCACGGGGTCTCAAAGACTCAGACACGACTGAGAAACTAACTCAAGCAACTGAGACCCCACGTGCCATGCACAGCTTGGCCAAAAAAAGAGGTGATGATAAAAATGCAGGGAACATTATGTACAGTACAATCCACTTGTGTAAAAGAAAAAAATGAAAATAGGTTGTATATACCTAAGAAATTGCTGAGAAGATTCACTAGAGGCTGTTGTCAGAATTTTTGAATATGTATAGGTGTTGCTTTATCTTAAAAAAAAACTTACATTTTAAATATTTATTTTTATTTGTCTGTGCCAGGGCTACTTGTATTGTGAGATGTGGGATCTTTAGTTTCAACATGTAAACTCTTAGTTGCAGCATTTGGGATCTAGTTCCCTGACCAGGGATTGAACCTGAGTGCCCTGCATTGGGAGCGTGGAGTCTTAACCACTCAGCCAACCAGGGAAGTCCCAAAATAAGTTTGCATTTTAACAAACAACTAAATAAATCCCTTGGCTAAGCACACAGTAATATGTCGAGAAGTCAGGATTTGAACTTGGATAATACTGTAAGTAATGAATTTTCCTTATTCTTTTCAATTCGAAAACTGGCTGCAGCACCCTGTAGCAGTCCAGCAATGCATATGTTGATAAGAAGGTGCAAAGTGAGGGTCCGTCCTGTGACCGTGCCTTTTTGTGTGCTTATTTGGCAAGTCCTGGATACCCAGTCATCCTGGGCACCTGGCGCCAAGAAGGCAAGCGGATCAGAGTCCAAGCTTTCCCTGCTTGGACAAGTTCTGTAAGCCTGGCTTCATTTTTAGAAAACCAGTTGACACTAAACTCAGAATGACCAATGCAAATTAGTATAAATGTTTAAACAAAGGTGAAGTCGCTACCTATGTTATTGAGGTGGGCATTAATTTATAGAGCCTGGAAGAGTAGTCATTGACATAATCCTCACGGGAACCTGATGTCCAGCTCCATCTCACACTGCCCTCCCCAGGCTCTGCTTCAACCACACTGGCCTCCCACATCCTCCTGAATCCTGATCTTTACATTCTGTTCCGTGGAGAGGGCCAGGACTGGACCTCTGTCGTCTCACAGGGCCTTATCCTTGCTCTAATGTTCTGTCGCCATCTTTAAAATCTTTATAGTTTTGAACAAGGGGCTTCACATTTTCATTTCACACTGAGACTCTCAAGTTACCTTGTTGATGTTGTTTCTTTGAAATACCCACCAACCACCCATCCTCCTCCTCCACAGCAACACCCACTAACCTCCCACTCATTCTTCAGAGCTGCCCAGAACCCTAGCAACAGACAGAGTTTGTTGGGGATATCTTCCCTGTCCCCAGTCTAAGTTCTGTTGATAGAAAATGTCATGTACTGGTTTCCTTGCCTTTGGAAACAACAGCTTGTCATTCATTTGCCTGCCTTTCCCATCAGACTGTTAGTTCAGGAGAGGAAGCCCTGTGCCCCTGTCTTGCACCAGCCTCTAGCATCATGCCAAGCTCAGAATAAGTCCCTGCTAATACTTTGTGAAATTAATGAATAAATGAATGGATGACAGGTTTTGGGAATACAAATTAAGCAGTATATTCAATGTTCAATGGCATTTGCCTGAGTTTGTTTGCTTGAAAGAATTCTGTGGACCATGTTTAAAAACCACCATCTCTATCATCATCTAAGTTAATGTGACATATTGCACAATACAAAATTTTTAAATGTTTTATTAATATTTTTTGCAAAAATACCCTTCAGAACTGTTATTCCTCTATGACAATGTTTTATGAGGTAATGTTGATTTTGACTGGTATAATTGAAAATGCTCAACTTGGCAGTATTTATTGGAGATGCAGTACCCAATTTATTAATAAAAATGCAATAAATACATAATTGTGTTTACGATAATATGCTTTAGATGCTCTTTAGCATGACATCTTTTTTTGTTTAGCCACGACTAGAGGCATGCAGGATCTTAGTTTCTGTCCAGGGATGGAACCCGCCCCCCATGCAGTGGAAGTCTTGACTGCTGGACCTCCAAGGAAGTCCCTAGTGTGACTTAAAATTGAAGTGCACATCTCCTATGTACTTTCTAGCTATTGGTTGGCTTTTATTTGTCTTGGAGGTAATTACCACATACATGAAATGATAAAATGGTAATCCTCTCATTTATGGGTTTAAAACTGAGACCAGCATAGTTAAATGACTTATCCATGGCCATGAATTAAGCCAGAGCAGAAGCTAGAGCCTAATTCTCTTATCACAGTCTCCAAAATGTGTCATTTTCAAGTTAAAAATATTTTAGGTAAGAGGTTCCGAGGGCAGTTGGTGATGGTCAAAACAATCCCAGCTTTGGGAATTCCCTGGCGGTCTAGTGGTTAGGACTCCATGCTTCCAGGGCAGGGAGCACCAGATTAGATCCTTGATGTTCACTTCCCAACCCCACCTCCCACCCTCAACCAAAGAAAAAGACAGTTACCACTAAAAACAGGACAAGGGCTTCTGTGCTGAACTGTGCTAGGAGCCACCCACCCACACAAGAAGCATGGCGTCCTTTCCTCTCGTTTCACAGAGTCCAGCTGCCCAGTGGAACGGGTGTCTCCCAAACTAGAAAGTTGAATTCACTCTAAACAGCTCTGGGCAGAATTGGGAAGTAGCTGGTTTCCTCTTCTGCTTTCCTTGATCACCCATTCATCTGCTTTCCTCCCTTCCTTTTCCTTCTTTCCTAGATAAGCTTTCTTAGAGGTGGTTCCTCCCATCAAATTGAGCCTAACACATACCAAGTTCAGTTATTTCCTTTCTTCCCATTGATGAGAACGCAATTGATTAGTTAAATTTGATTTGCATCTGCAGATACTTTGGGTTAAAACTAGCTTCCACTTTCAAAAGAAATAAAGAGCTGTAGCCAGAGCAACAGAGCTGCTCCCTTTGGGCTTTGCACTCTCTTTTTCACGCCCAGGAAGAGGCAGTGATAAGGATTTCTGGGAAGTCTGTGCTCCTGACACAGCTGGTGGCGATGGGAAAAGAATGGCCATTAATGCTTGCTTGCCCTGGCTTTGTTTGGTAACGGTCATGCATTATGACTATACTCTCAGGATATTAAACCACTTTTGTTTTAACTGCAGAAATTAATATTGACTTCCTTGTTGCAGTTCAGAAACTCTCAAACTCATTTTCTCACAGTGAAATGACTGTTTTTAAAATTTGTCTTTCCAAAACTTGGAAGTTTCTTAGATACAACTATGATGACTCAGCAAAACACACAGTCCCCCGCACTACTTCCCTGTTCTCTCTTTTTCCTTTTTTCTTCCTAATGAGCCCAGATTTGCTGTCAACAGATCTGGATTCTCTTGCTTACATAGTGTGTGATTTTAAGTACCTTACTTCTCTCATCCCCAGTTTCCTGAACTGCAAAATTGGGATAATAGTATCCTCTGCATGGGTCTGTTGTGTGGGTTAAACTGGTTAGTGAGCTTGTAGGACTTAGCACTTAGGAAATATTAGTATAATTCTTCTTGTTTCCGTCTTTAGTCAAAATGAGGTTGTCCTTATGTTCCAATAGGCTCTTCTGGTGGCTCAGTTGGTAAAGAATCTGTCTGCAATGCGGGAGACCTGGGTTCAATTCCTGGGTCAGGAAGATCCCCTGGAGAAGGGCATGGCAACCCACTTTGGTATTCTTGCCTGCAGAATCCCAAGGACAGAGGAGCCTGGTGGGCTACAGTCCAGGGGGTCGCAAAGAGTCGGACAGGACTGAAGCAACTTCCTTTCATGTTGTAGTAGCTCTGAGCACAGCTAAGAGGTAGGTCATGTGACAAGAGAATGTTGCCTGCCCTTCCACTGAACAAGGAATGTTGCCACTATCAAGCCAGCAGCTGCTGCTCCCCACCACTCAGAGGTGCACCCTGAGGGGAATTCAGGATAGGGAACAATAGGAAGCATTCTATGCTCTGGACCTGACCCGAGATAGTTAAGATACAAATCTAAGGAATAATTTCAATGAGCCCAGACTGTCTTTTTTTTTTTTTTTTTTTTTTTGGCTGGGCGGGTCCTCACTGCTGTGCGGGCTCTTTTCTAGTTGTGGTGTACAGGCTTCTCACTGCGGTGGCTTCTCTTCTTGCAGAGCATGGCCTCTAGATGCTCAGATTCCAGTAGTTGTGGTGCATGGGCTTAGCTGCTCTATGCCATGTGAAATCTTCCCAGGCCTGCGTTGGCAGGCGGATTCTCAATCACTGGACCACAAAGGAAGTCCAAGACCAGATTCATGCATTTTCCCGTATACAGAGAAGCACTAAAATCATTAACTTAAGATGTCTGGTATTTGTGATTAGCAGTCATCTCCCCACCCCCGTAGTAATCTTTTGATGTTTACACTTTTTCCAGCAAAAACTCATATATATCCTTGTTAAAAAAACTCAAGCCCAGTTGCTTGCCACTCAAAAAATCAATACCTGAGGGGCAAATGTTGGGAGAAAAGAAAGTTGTTTTTAATAAAAAAGCTGGCAACCTGGGGAGAAGGTGGACTCACATCCCCCCCAAAAAACCAACTCTGAAGATTCTGCTGAGCCATGAAAGTTTTTAAAGTGAAGGTGTGAGTCGCTCAGCCATGTCAGGCTCTTTGTGACCCAGTGAACTATAGCCTGCCAGGTTCCATGAAATTCTCCAGGCAAGAATACTGGGGTGGGTTGCCATTTCCTTCTCCAGGGAATCTTCCCGACTCACGGATTGAACCTGGGTCTCCTGAACTGCATGAGTCACCAGAGAAATCCTTTTAAGCCCTTTTAAAGGGGAAGTAATCTTGATCACCGAGGTAGGGGATCAAGTGAAATGATTGTAGTCATCTCTCACTGCATGCAGGCTTGTGGATTTATGATCTTTAGATGTTATCTTGTTCCCACAATCTTTCTGAGAGATTACTGAAGGGGTAGCTAGGGGAGAGAACTGGTCATCTGTTAATTACTTATTCTTCATTTCTATTTCTTTGATCTACTGAAGGAACCAACAGGTTAGGCAAGTATTGTATGACCAAAAGATTTGAAAAGTGTGCTTAGGCTAGAGATGAGCAGAGCCCAGGGGTGCCTGGCTTAAGGTTAGTTATAGTATAGCTGTTGACTTAAAAAAAATACTCGAAACCTAAACATTGAGAGTTATATTTTATTCAGTGGAAAGTTTTAGGATATCAAGCCCTGGTGATATAGCATCTCAAGTGACTTTGAGATTACCGCTCTGAGGAGGTGAGGGGAGGAGTCAGGTTATACAGAAGTTTTGCAACAAAGGCTGGTAGTCTGAACATCAAAAGATTATTGTTAATTAAAAATATCAGATATCCCAAGTAAAGGAATTTAGCTCTTTCCTATGTTTGGGGAGATGGAAGAGTCTGGGCTCACTGAAATGTCATATACATCTCAGGTATCGGAGCCAGTATCCTGTGTTTTTTACATTCTGAGCTCCCGTGAGGCTCACTGTAGGGAGTGGCTACAGTCTGCTGGCTGCTAGATGGCAGGTATTCTCCTTCCTGAGTACCCTGAGGGCTCACCAGCTCACCGGTTCAGTTCAGTCGCTCAGTCATGTCCGACTCTTTGTGACTCCATGGACCACAGCACACCAGGCTTCCCTGTCCATCACCAGCTCCCGGAGCTTACTCAAACTCATGTCCATCAAGTCAGTGATACCATACAACCATCTCATCCTCTGTCATCCCCTTCTCCTCCTGCTTTCAATCTTTCCCAGAATCAGGGTCTTTTCCAATGAGTCAGTTCTTCACATCAGGTAGCCAAAGTATTGGAGTTTCAGCTTCAGCATCAGTCCTTCTAGTGAATATTCAGGACTAATTTCCTTTAGGTTGGATTGGCTGGATCTCCTTGCCGTCCAAGGGACTCTCAAGAGTCTTCTCTAACACCACAGTTCAAAAGCATCAATTCTTTAGCGCTCAGCTTTCTTTATAGTCCAACTTTCACATCTACACATGACTACTGGAAAAACCATAGCTTTGACTAGCTGGACCTTTGTTGGCAAAGTAATATCTCTGCTTTTTAATATGCCATCTAGGTTGGTCAAAGCTTTTCTTTCAAGGAGCAAGCTTCTTTTAATTTCTTGGCTGAAGTCACCATCTGCAGTGATTTTGCAATTGCTAATGACTGTGACATCCTTGTTTACTGATATGGCAGGAAATATTCCATTTCTCATAGTGTTGTTAAAGTGACAAGAAAAGGGCTTTCTGTTGAGGGCTGCTGCTGCTAAGTCACTTCAGTCGTGTCCAACTCTACGTGACCCCATAGACGGCAGCCCACCAGGATCCCCCATCCCTGGGATTCTCCAGGCAAGAACACTGGAGTGGGTTGCCGTTTCCTTCTCCAGTGTATGAAAGTGAAAATTGAAAGCGAAGTCGCTCAGTCGTGTCCGACTCTTCACGACCCCATGGGCTACAGCCTACCAGTCTCCTCCGTCCATGGGATTTTCCAGGCAAGAGTACTGGAGTGGGTTGCCATTGCCTTTCCCGTCCTGTTGAGGGCAGTTTCCTGAAAAAAGCTACTTGCAACACCCCCTCGCCCCCCCGTCACATATCATTCTGTTTCTATAGAATCAGGGAGGAAGGTCAGTCTTCTGTAATTTCTTCATGCTGAGAAAGAGCATTGAGGTCTTAGAGTGAATGATACAGACAAGGATTTGAAGCATCTCTTTGCTGACAGTTTTAGTTGCCGCTTGCTTACATATATGGGCAGAACAAGCTATAATTATTTTGATTTTCACAAAGATATAGATTATTATGAGCAACAATGTTAATCACATTCTCTTGAGACCAGTTCTTGGAATTTTGTTAGCCATAGACTCAGTTCTGCTTAATATGGAGCAGTTTATGTCATGGATGCAGTCTGGTTATCATGTAGTTAGTTTTTTCTCTATGGTGGCAGTTATAGGATCTATAAAACAACATGGAGTCTGTGACTCTATGATCCTAATCATTAACTGCTTGAGCCTGCTTTTTTGTGAGTCCAGGAAGCATGCAAGTTTTCAGCTTTTCTATAAATAAGAGGTAGGGGACAGGGAGGGCCTTTGTACCTTGGTGGGGGAGGAGCACAGGGGTCTGCTTGGTTCCGTGCAGGCCCCTCCCTTACTTCTTTGGAGCCATTCTTTGGATCTATCTATCTGGGCTGTCTCCCAGGCTAGAGTCCTCAGCAAGATCTCCCAGTAAAACTTAACTCACAACTTTTTGGTTGTGCGTTTTTCTTCAGTTGGCAGTCAACTAACGTGAAGCTACTGTGGGGATATGAAACTCTCAACAATAATGTGAACAAGATGAAAACACATGATGGTCACCTACCATACATGTTGGAGGATGGGAAGAGTGGAGAATAGAATGGATCCCAGAGTCAGCCTGGGTCCAGCACACCGGTATACCTTTTCCCACTGTATGAGTTAAATGAGGTTAACGTGAACCTCAAAGGTGGCCTTGAAAATAAACAGCAAAAAGGGGTTCAACAGGTGCTTTTCCAGTCACAATAAATGTATGAAGCCTTCATCTTGTGCCCAACACTGGGCACTGTTACAGGCACTGAGGATACAAGTCCCTGCTCCCTTAGAACTGACAATCTGCAGAGGGTGGAGAGAAACGATAAGCTACAAATAAGCATATAAGTCAGGTGCTTTAGCAAGTCCTTGAAGGGAAATCAAGCCAGACAAGGGTATATGGAGAGGAGGGAGAGGTTATTTTATAGAAGAAGGCTTTTCTTTGCTGTTAGGATAGCTGACAATATATATATATACATATATATATATATAAATGTTTGAGTTTGTTTTTTTTTTTTTTATAAAATTTATTTATTTATTGGCCACGCTGTGCGGCATGTGGGATCTTACTTCCCTGATCGGGGATTGAACCTGGGCCCCCTGCATTGCAAGCCCAGAGTCCCAACCACTGAACCACCAGGGAAGCCCTGTTTGAGTTTTTTATTTGTTTTGGCTGATAGGCTAATTGGTTGGTTTTAATTTTTGTTTCATTGTGACTATGTCATTTCTCTCTTGACACTGTTTGGAAGACACAATCCATATATAAGAAAAGGAGTAGTGTCCAGAATTGAAGATTTAATAGGAATCTGATTCCTAGGATCTGAGCAGGCAGGAAGGAGTGGGAGGTAAGGGTGGGAAGATGCTAGAGGTCGGTGAAGCTGCATAGATAGAACGGAGGCACCAGCAGCCAGGGTCGGGTCACAGCAGAGACTGTTTGCTCTGGATCCTGTAGAAGACTGTTAGTTCAGTTTGGGTAGCCCTAATTTCCCAAATCACTGCAGATGGTGACTGCAGCCATGAAATTAAAAGAAGCTTGCTCTTTGGAAGCAAAGTTATGAACAACCTAGACAGCATATTAAAAAGCAGAGACATTAGTTTACCAACAAAGGTCCAGCTAGTCAAAGCTATGGTTTTTCCAGTAGTCATGTGTGGATGTGAAAGTTGGACTATAAAGAAAGCTGAGGGCCAAAGAATTGATGCTTTTGAACTTGGTATTAGAGAAGACTCTTGAGAGTCCCTTGGACAGCAAAGAGATCCAATCAGTCCATCCCAAAGGAAATCAGTCCTGAATATTCATTGGAAGGACTGATGCTGAAGCTGAAACTCCAATACTTTGGCTACCTGATGTGAAGAACTGACTCATTGGAAAAGACCCTGATGCTGGGAAAGATTGAAGGCAGGAGGAGAAGGGGACGACAGAGAATGAGATGGTTGTATGGTATCACCGACNTAAAACTCCAATACTTTGGCTACATGATGTGAAGAACTGACTCATTGGAAAAGACCCTGATGCTGGAAAAGATTGAAAGCAGGAGGAGAAGGGGACGACAGAGAATGAGATGGTTGTATGGTATCACCGACTACATGGACATGAGTTTGAGTAAGCTTTGGGAGTTGGTGATGGACAGGGAAGCCTGGCGTGCTGCGGTCCATGGGGTTGCAAAGAGTTGGACATGACTGAGCAACTGAACTGAACTGACTCCCAGAGGATGGTTTGGACAGGAGATTGAAGTCAGGGTAGTGATGGTAAGATTGGCCAACCAGTTGGCTTACCAAATGAGTTCCCAGCCTCCAGGATCACCAGTGTCCCCTAAAACTTTACCCTAGGATGTTGCTTGATTTTCTGACCTGTTGTGGACAGACTCGGATGTGAATGCTCAGACATGTATTTATGCTCAGTGACTGGGCACAAAGTTGACAGCAGCGGGAGTAGGAATAGTTGGGTGGTGGGACTTGGTGATTCAGTGGCTAAGACTCCAAGTTCCCAACGCAGGGGGGCGTACCTGGGTCAGAGATCCCACAAATGCCACAACTGAGAGTTCACATGCCAAGATCCTGCATACTGCGATGAAGATCTGAAGATCTACAACTGAGACCTGGCGTGGTCAAACAAATAAATAATTTTTTTCTTATTTTTTAAAAAGAAAGAAATGGTTGGGTAGCAAAGGACATTTTGCTGGTTCATATGTCATTGCTCAAGTCGAAGACTATGCAGTTACTTTTAAAGACTGAGTCCCATGTAACATGCTAGTGTGCATGTGCACACACACACACACACACACACTTCTATATTCCTTCTTTGTGAAAGGCAAGTCTAGTGACAGTGGTTGAGAGACACAAGTGCAAGACATTTGCCACTGCTGCTCTGATTTGGAGTTGGGTACGGTGAATTACAGCCTCTGTCCCTTAGAGTTCTGTCCTCTCCCACGTTTTGATCAGGAAGACTGCCTGCTGCTGAGGGCTGAATGGTAAGCAGATGACCCTGGGCTTGGATAGTCCTTGGGTTGAAACTTATTTCTGCTGCTCACTAGATGTGTGAATATGAGCAGATTATTTAGCCTTGATTCTGAATTGTCTCATTTATACTGATAAGGCCCTGAAGCTTTCTTAGAAGATTCTGTGAAATGGTTACCAATAACTACACATTTGGTGAGCTTTATTCCTAGGTGTCAGTTGCTTACTGCAGATCTCAGATCTAAAATTTCATAAAATGCTGGCCCACAATGATTACAGCTGTTTTATAGCTCACAACCAGTACCTTTTTTTTTTTTTTTAAGTCCTCTGGGATTTCTGTCTCCTTTCCCTTGCTAGTCATTCATCTCTTTCTTCAACATACTGTTTCTTCATCCTCACTGTGCTTCATTTAGTCACATGATATACTGAATCTCTTCCCTAATGCGTCTAGCATCTTTACCCTAGTTTCTCAAAATTTTCACAGGCACCACAGCAATTTTTCTGCTTAATTAGATCATTAAAGCTTCGATTAAGTCAGGAAATGTCAAAGTGCAAAATATTCTATAAGTAAATAAATGCACAGAAACTCACAGTTCCTATAAAGATAAGCTCTGCATTAATTTCAAAATAAATAACCAGTTTAATGTTATACTTTGTAGAAATGGAGGTGTTCCAAACTTAATTATTTTTAAATATTAAATAAAGAACTGTTGAGAAACACATGTAGTTCTCATAAACTCACTATCTGACATTTACCTGTCCATGTCAACATCTATAAAGTAACGATGTGGTTTTCAGGGGACAGCTGTCAGGTCATTGACTAGAGTAATGGCCATAAGGGACCTGACCCAGTGCATGGCACACAGTAGGTGCTCAAGAAGCAGTGGCTCTTTTTAGAGCTAGTTTGGTCTGTTAGCTGCTTTTTATTTCATTCACAAATCATTCATTGAGAGCTATGTCCAAAGAGTTATGGTAGATAAGCTCAAAGTCATGAAAAAAGGCATTTGGTGCTCCCCTAGAATGTGAAATACCACAAGGATACATCACAAGAAATATTGCAAATGCTACCAAACTCTGAGGCCCTAGTACAGTCTCGACTGTCTATTCGGTCTNACAAATCATTCATTGAGAGCTAAGTCCAAAGAGTTATGGTAGATAAGCTCAAAGTCATGAAAAAAGGCATTTGGTGCTCCCCTAGAATGTGAAATACCACAAGGATACATCACAAGAAATATTGCAAATGCTACCAAACTCTGAGGCCCTAGTACAGTCTCGACTGTCTATTCGGTCTTATTTGACAAAAGTCCTTTACTCCTTTCCTAGAAAGAAAACTCGCATGTGATTGCCATGAGAACTACTAGGAGAAAGACTTGTGTTTTAGAGAACCTGTGGTTTCAGAAGTAGAAACAGGGGAGAAGTTGTGAAAAGCAGAACAATTTAGGGGAGTCAGTCAAAAACACACTGCTCTGACCTCAAACCCCAACACTCACGCCAGGGCTGGTGTGCTTTGCAGTCACCTCCTGCCTCAGTTGTCTTCCTCTGGGACAATGAGACTAACTCAGCATATTTTTTGAAAATGTAATTTTTTGGAGAGGGGATTTGGAGAAGGCAATGGCACCCTACTACAGTATTCTTGCCTGGAGAATCCCGTGGACGGAGGAGCCCGGTGGGCTGCAGCCCATGGGGTCAAGAAGAGTCGGACACGACTTCACTTTCACTTTTCACTTTCATGCACTGGAGAAGGAAATGGCAGCCCACTCCAGTGTTCTTGCCTGGAGAATCCCAGGGACGGGGGAGCCTGCCGTCTATGGGGTCTCACAGAGTCAGATATGACTGAAGCGACTTAGCAGCAGCAGCAGGAGAGGGGATTAAGGAATTATTGGTAACTTGTGTAAAACCAACCTGATACATATTCAGTATATAGAATTTATTTAAATGAAGGGGAAGTGAATACTTTTGTAATGCAGATACTAACTGTATTAGAAATCAGATATCTGTACTCTGAGCAGGACTAGATCACCTAAAATAGGGATCCAAGTTCTTTCTCAATGGGCACTGCTATCAAGCTTGGCTATGTAATTTACAGGCTCAAGATCAAAAGGAAAATGTTAAAAATGATTAAGGGGCTTCTCTGGTGGTCCAATGGTTGAGAATCTGCCTTGCAATGTAGAGTGTTAGTCCATCAGTCATGTCCGACTCTGCAATCCCGTGGACTGTAGCTCACCAGGCTGCTCTGTCCCTGAAATTCCCCAGGCAAGAATCCTGGAGTGGATCGGTTCAATCCCTGATCCAGGAAGATGCCACATGCTGCACAGCCCCGTGCACCACAACTACTGAGCCAGCGCTCTAGAGCCTGAGAGCCACAACTATTGAGCCCACATGCTGCAACTCTGAAGCTTGCGTGCCCAGACCCTGTGCTCTGGGAAAAAGAAGCCACAGCAATGAGAAACCCGTGCACTGCAATGAAGAGTAACTAGCTCCCACATTTTGCAGCTAGAGAAAGCCTTCATGCAGCAACAAAGACCCAGCGCAGTCAAAAATAGAATAAAATAAATCGACCTTTAAAAAAAATGATTAAGAATTTCAAAAGAATGAAATTAGACCTTTATTTTATATCATATACAAAAATTAACTCAAAATGGAGTATAAAGACTTAGATGTAAGACATGAAACCATAAAACTTCTAGAAGAAAACAGAGGGGGGAAAAGCTCCTCGACATTTGTCTTAGCAGTGATTTTTTTTTTTAATATGACATCAAAAGCATAAGCAGCATAAAGAACAAGGATTATATCAAACTGAAAAGCTCTGTACAGCAAAGGAAATGATCAACAAAATGACAAAATAAAAAGGCAGCTTATGGAATGGGAGAGGATATTTGCAAGCTATATATATATCTGATAAGGAGTAATACCCAGAATATATAAGGAGCTCATATAACGCAATCGCAAAAAACCCCCAAATAACCAGATTTTAAAATGGATGGGGATGTAGATAGACATTTTTCCAAAGAACACACGCAAATGGTCAACAGGTATATGGAAAGATATTCAACATTGCTCATCATCAGGGAAATTCAAATCAAAACCATGAAGAGCTGTTACCACACGCTGTTCAGGGCGGCTGTTATAAAAAAGATAAGAGATAACAATCCTTGGTGAAGGTGTGAAAAAAAGGGAACTGTTGTACACTGTCGATGAGAACAAATTAATTCATTATGGAACTTTGAATGTGGAAGCTCTTCAAAAAATTAAAATTAGAACTGCCGTGACCCCAGCCCCACTTCTGAATATATATTCAAAGAAAATGAAATCATGACCTCAAAGGGATACCTGCACTTCCATGTTCATTGTGGCATTTTGAAATAGCCAAGATATGAAAACAAGCTAACAGTTCTTTGACAGGTGAAATGTTATGTGATGGCATATTGGTGGTGGTGGTTTAGTTGCTAATTCGTGTCCGACTCTTGCACCCCACGGACTATAGCCCACCAGGCTCCTCTGTCCACAGGATTCTCCAGGCAATAATACTGGAGTGGGTTGCCATTACCTTCTCCAGATAGCACAGTATTCAACTGTTAAAAAAAAAAAAGGAAACCCCAACATTTGCAACAATGCAGATGAAATTGGAAGATACTGTAAGATGTTACAGAAAAACCTGAATGAACTTTTTGGCCAATCCAATACTATGTAAAATATGTCAGATACAGAAAGACAAATATTGTATGATCTCACTTATATGTGGGATCTAACAAAGTTGAGTTCATAGAATGATGCAGAATGGTGGCTGTAAGGGGCTGAGGAGACAGACAGGGGGTGAAGAATTGGGAAATGTTTTAGCTATAAGACGATTATGTTCTGGTGATCTAATGTACAGCATGGTGACTATAGTTAATGATATTGTTTTGTATACTAGAAATTTGCTAATAGATCATAAGTATTCTGATTACACACACAAAAATGGCAACTATGTGGGGTGATGTGTTAATTAACTTATAGTGTTAATACACAGTGTGTACATATATTAAATCATATATTAAATATGTACATNAGCCAAATAAATAAATATTTTTAAAATGGTTAAGAGAGCTAATCCTATGATTTGTGTATTTTACTGCAATTTAAAAAAAGAAAATTTAAAAATGTTTAAAGGCTAGCACCATGCAGCTTAAGAACAGAGGGTTTGCAGCTGCTCTGAAGCTGCATGCTTCATCCCGAGTACATCCCCTGCTTTCCGTTTCTGGGGTGATCAGTCTCCTCAATTTTGTAAACACGTGTGTACTTTTTCTGTCTTATCCTATGTAGATATCTCTAAGCAATATTTTAGTTTTGCCTGATTTTTATATTTTAACTGAGTGAAATATATGTTTTGTAACGTGTCTTTGTTTGTTAACATGTTTTCAAGGTGCGTTCATAGCTGTAGCTTATACATTTTCACTACTATATGGTATTCCATTGAATATACGCCACAGTGTATTTGTTAACTTTTCTGTGAATGGATGAGGTTTGTCTCTAGTTTTTGCGATAATAAGCAGTACTATTTTGAAGTTGTATATGTATATGCTTAGGCCTGGTACTATTGGGTCACAGAATAGTCATGTTTTCAATTTTACCAGAAACTATCATTTTTTTCCCCAAAAGAATTCTTTAAGAGTTCTTATTGTTTCTGACACTTAGTATTGTCCAGTTACTTGATTTTTGTCAATCTGATAGGTATAATACAGTATCAGTTCAGTCACTCAGTCAGGTCTGACTCTGCGACCCCATGGACTGCAGCACACCAGGCTTCCCTGTTCATCATCAACTCCCAGAGCTTGCTCAAACTCATGTCCATTGACTCAGTGATGCCATCTAATCATCTCATCCTCTGTTGTCGCCTTCTCTTCCTGCCCTCAATCTTTCCCAGCATCAGGGTCTTTTCCAAGAGTCAGTTCTTCATATCAGGTGGCCAGAGTATTGGAGTTTCAAACTCCAGCATAAGTCCTTCAGCATCAGACCTGAGTCCACTGAATACTCAGGACTGATTTCCTTTAGGATATAACACAGTATATCACCGTGCTTTTAATTTTTCCCTAGTTCCAATCAGGATAAACATGTTTTTTGTTTGTTTGGGGGCCATTCATATTTTCTTTTCTGCGAAATTCTTGTTTATATCTTTTGCCCATTTTCCTGCTGGGATACTTGCTTATTTCTGACTGCTTTAAAGGAGACCTTTTTTCATTCTGGGAATCATCTCTTTGTCAACCACACATGTTACAGATATCTTCCCAAGATGGGCTTGTCTCTCTCTATCATACCTATGGGTGAATAAAATTTCTTAATTTTAATGTGCTTCAATTACTGTTTTATTCATTTACAGCTTATAATTTTTGTGTCTTGTTTGAGGAATTCTTATTCTGAGGTCATAATTTGTATGACCTCAGTTTTAAAGTTTTGCCTCTCACATTTATATCTGCCAGGGTAGTCTATGGTCTGCTCTAATAACAAATAAGCACCAATATTTTAGGCATTTACCACAATAAAACTTTATATATTGCTCACACAAAACCCAGTGTGAAGCTCCTGACTGAGCAGCTCTCTAAGGCTTATCTGCTCAAAGTGTGACTCAGGGACCCAGATTGCTTTTACATTGTCGACTAAAAAGATGCGCAACATGAGAGTCGTGAGTTGAGTTTTATTTGGGGGTAAAATGAAGGCTGCAGCCTGGGAGACAGCACTCAAGAGAGCTCTGAGAGACTGCTCCAGAGAGGCAGTGGGAGAAGGTCAATTTATAAGATTTTGGTGAAAAAGGAGTTCAATGCAATCAAGTGCAGACTTTACAAAAGGCTTTCTGCTAGTCATGAGGAGCTGATGTCACCATGAAGGGATTTAGGGCTTTTGTAGGTGTGAAGAGATGCAAGGATTGAGATCATGAAATCAGTTCCTGAAAATATCTATCTAAAAACCCACCTAGAGCCAGACATCCTAGAACGCAAAGTCAAGTGGGCCTTAGGAAGCATCACTACAAACAAAGCCAGTGGAGGTGATGGAATTCCATTTGAGTTATTTCAAATATTAAAAGATGCTGCTGCTAAAGTGCTATACTCAATATGCCAGCAAATCTGGAAAACTCAGCAGTGGCCACAGGACTGGAAATGTCAGTCTTCATTCCAGTCCCAAAGAAAGGCAATGCCAAGAATGTTCAAACTACCGCACAATTGCACTCATTTCATATGCCAGCAAAGTAATTCTCAAAATTCTCCAAGTCAGGCTTCAACAGTACATGAACTGTGAACTTCCAGATGTTGAAGCTGGATTTAGAAAAGGCAGAGGAACCAGAGATCAAATTGCCAACATCTGTTGAATCATAGAAAAAGCAAGAGAGTTACAGAAAAATGTCTACTTCTGCTTTACTGACTATGCTAAAGCCTTTGATTCTGTGGATCACAAAAATTTGTGGAAAATTCTTAAAGAGATGGGAATACCAGAACACCTTACCTGCCTCCTGAGAAATCTGTAGGCAGGTCAAGAAGCAACAGTAAGAACTGGACATGGAACAACAGACTGGTTCCAAATTGGAAAGGAGTACATCAAGGCTGCATATTGTCACCCTGCTTATTTAACTTATATGCAGAGTACATCATGCGAAATGCCAGACTGGATGAAACACAAGCTGGAATCAAGATTGCCCAGCTTCAAGACCAAAGAAAGAGCACAGAGTCAGCAACAGAGACGTCAGTGGTCTAATGGATGGGGGATCTTACGCTTTTGGAGTAGGTCCTGGAGTGACATCCCAATGTGTGCAGTTCATGGCAGGCAGGACATGGCTGCAAGCAGTCTTTGAAGGGAGGTGGGAATGGGAGGAGGGGAAGTTACCAGTTACAGGGGAAATGGACATCAAGTTGGCTCATTAGTGACTGCCCCAGTGGCTCGGATGGTAAAGAATCTGCCTATAATGCAGGAGACCCGGGTTTGATCCTTGGGTTGGGAAGATCCCCAGGAGAAGGAAATGGCAATCCACTCTAGTGTTTCTTGCCTGGAGAATTCCATGGACAGAGGAGCCTGGCCAGCTACAGTCCATGGAGTTACAAAGAGTCGGACAGGACTGAGTGTCTGACACACTGGCTCATTATTTACCAGGGAAACCAGTCCCTTATCCCCACTCCCAACTTTGATAAGCTATCATAGTGGAGATATTCTGATCCAAAGCTAGAACAATCATTAGCTAGGGCCTGGAGCAAGTTTGTAAGAAGTTTAGTCTTGTGAGTAGGGTGTAAGTGAAGCAGGGACCGGGGAGCAGGGGGATGAACTGAAAACAAGAAAACAACTCTCCTTAGTGGCTTGACCATACAAGGAGGCAAGAGGGGACAGAGGAACATAGTTGGAACAACTGTAAAGGAACCCAATTGAAAAGGCTGTTTAATCCCTAAAGATATTCTCATATGTAGGTGATTATTAACAGCATTTTTGCAAACACTGTACTGGGCTTTGCCAGTGCAGAAGACAAAGAGGATGTTTTGTTTAGATTAACATATGAAGGCAATTGGGTCCAAAAATGTAGCTGTCCCAGTTTTCAGATCATCCAAATGTTCTGTTGCCATGACAATTTCGAGTTAAAATTTTGGAAAGAAAATAAATGTTTGGTAATAATTCAGATCATCCACTTCCGTTTACATCAAAACAACGTGTTGGTGTGGTTGCTGCCAGCTACCATTTTTCACTTGATTTTAAGATTATTTTGTAGGATTGGCGGTTTCGTTTGCTTTATAGTTCAAAAAGGGAGATTGGTGGGTGTTTAAACAGAAACTTTAGGATATTTTTCTTTATTTTTTCCACTAAAAGTCACATAGCCAAGATTATACCCATGGAATAATGTCTCACAATTGCATTTCACTCCACAAGTATCGAATATTTTGGAGAGTTTGAATAACTGCTACATCTGTTGAAGATAAGTGACTCAGTAACCTAGGGCATATGCAGAAATGGAGAAATGAAAATAGAGAGACAGAAAAATCTCTAGATGATGGATTTACCACACTGAGCAGAAAAGGAAGCCAAGAGAAAGAGACATTTGTTTTCTTCTTTGGAAAATGATGAATAGTTATAGAGTAGCTCAATTTTAGGCCAATACTGTTTTGGCTGCTTATCTGTCTTCACAATCTGATGAAACACATAGAGATAGGCATGCCTTTATTAATTTTGTGTGTGTAGAGTTCCAATAAAATGTCCAAATCACAGATTTCAACTCACAGGCAGCCAGTGAGAGGAGTGTCTCTTACTGCAGACACTTGATAGTATTATCCCCATACCAGGCCTACAGCCAGGAAGAACTGATTAGGTGCTAAAATATGACAAATAGGACTTTTCTTACATACCTGCCAGGGAGCCTGGTGGAGGACAGACACTCAATAAGGCTTTGCTGAACCACCGAATGCATATGTAAATGAGTGCATGAAAGGTACGCTAGGACACCATGAACATATATTTAGATAATAAGGTATACTACAGAGGCTGTAAATTGAATAAAAATTTTATTCAGAGAAACACTGAGTAAAGTGAAGTGAACTAAGCTTCACTTACCTCATCAGGTTAGAAAATCAAATTTATTGAAAATTTTGTTGTTTCCATCTTTCAATTGGTATCATGGCTTCTGTTGTGAGTAGTCCAAGACAATGCATTCTAGCACCTCTGTCTCTCATAAACCATGAGAAAAATTGTATCAAGAGTCCCCCACATCTAAGACTTCCTTGGTGGTCCAGTGGCTAAGACTCCACGCTCCCAGGGCAAAGGGCCTGAGTTCAATCCCTGGTCAGAGAACTATATCCCACATGCTGCAACTAAAGCTCCTACATGCTGCAAATAAAGAGCCCATGTGCTGCAACTGAGACCCGACACAGATAAATAAATAAATATTATTACAAAAGTAGTGAAAGTGAAGTCGTTCAGTCGTGTCCGACTCTTTGCGACCCCATGGACTGTAGCCCACCAGGCTTCTCTGTCCATGAGATTCTCCAGGCAAGACTACTGGAGTGGGTTGCCATTCCCTTCTCCAGGGGATCTTCCTGATCCAGGGATTGAACCCAGGTCTCCTGCATTAGAGGCAGGCGCTTTAACCTCTGAGTCACCAGGGAAGCCCTTTTACAAAAGTATAGTCTCCTTATATGTCTGCCAAGTGGAAGTAGGTGCTGCCTGTCTCCACACTCTGGGAACCCACATGAAGGCCGGAAGAGGGGCAAGGCTCAGAACAGCAGGTGTATATTGGTTTTTAGAAACTCAACTCTGGAGGCACAGTGACCATGGTTAGAGAGGGTAGAAGAAAAAAAGAGAGACAAGACCAATTGGTTGCTGTTGTTTAGTAGCTAAGTCATGTCTGACTGCCAGGTGTCCCTGTCCTTCATCGTCTCCCGAGTTTGCTCCATGTCCACTGAGTTGGTGACGGAATCCAGCCATCTCCTCCTCTGCCATCCCCTTCTCCTCCTGCCTTCAATCTTTCCCAGCATCAGGGTCTTCTCCTACAAGTCGGCTCTTCACATCCGGTGGCCGAAGTATTGGAGCTTCAGCTTTAGCATCAGTCCTTTTGGTGAATATTCAGATGGCACTGGGAGAATCAGGAAACAGTTCCAGTGAGAGACAATTAACACCTGCATCAGGATGGGACCAGCGGGACAGAGGGGAGGGACATTTGAGATGGTAGAACTTGGGGACTGACTAGTTCTACAGAGTGAGATGGAGGGAGAGTCAGGGATGAAGCCCAGTTTCCTGGTGTGGGTGATTAGGTGGGCTTCCCAATGCAGAAGAGGCAGACAGTGAAAAGCATGAGGGAGGTGGGTGCGGAAATTGGTGCAGAGCTTGTAGGTGACTGAATGAAGTCATAGAACCCTGCTACTATGACTCATGGTCTCTAAATCTCACCAAGGATTTGCTGATGAACTTGCAATTTGTTCATAGGGAAAAAAATATTTGTCGTTTATAAATACAACTGCATCAAATGGTTGTCTTTTTTAAAAAGTGCTTTGCAGCACCTAGCTCCCTGTCCTGTTTCTGGGATACCCCCCACCATAGATCGTTTTGGTGGGGTGCAGAGCACTGCTCCCCACTGTAGGAGTGAACCTGAGTTCCCTCATTCCCCACGCTCTGGCTGCCAGGACTCTGGTGCATGGCCTGGGTTCAACCAGTTGGATGCCATGATGGTTAATTGTACACGTCACCTTGGCTAGGGGCCTCCCTGATGGCTCAGCAGTAAAGAATCCACTTGCCAAAGCAGGAGGCATGGGTTTGATTCCTGGGTCAGGAAGATCCCCTGGAGAAGGACATGGCAACCCACTTCAATATTCTTGCCTGGGGAATTCCATGGACAGAGGAGCCTGGTGGGCTATAGTTTATGGGGTTGCCAAGAGTTGGAGAAGACTTAGCAATTAAACCACAACAACTTGGATAGGCCACAGTACCCAGATATTTGGTTAAACACTAGTCTAGATGTTGCTGTGAAGGTATTTTTAAGTTAGATTAACATTTAAATCAGCAGACTTCGTGTACAGCACATTACTCTCCATAGTGTTGATGGGCCTCATGTAATCAGTTGAAAGCCTTGAGAGGAAAAAAAAATACCGATGTCCCTCTGAAGTAGAGAGAATTCTGTTGGCTGCGATATCAAGTTTTCCCTGGGTTTCCAGCCTGCCTACTTGCCCTCCAAATTGAAGAAAGCCAAAGTCAGTTTCTGTTGCTTGCAATAATGAGCCTTGCCTAATATAGTAATACATGTTCATTGTTGCCAAACTCAAACACCAGAAAAGAACAAAGAAATGGAAGAAATTCAAATATACCCTGATGCAACTAATTTAAACATTCTTTCATTTTCCTTCTAGATTTTTCTATACATGTTTTACACAGTTGCATTAGTTTGTGTGAGGCGTTTTAGCCTGTTTGTTCCCTTAACATTCTATTATAAAACATTTTGACATGTCATTAATGATATCTTAATAATATTAACATGAATGATATCAATAATATTAACAACATTAGCAATATTCTTTGTGCTTTTTCAGTCCTCTTGATGTATGCTCTCTGTTCCTTATGCTCCCTTATTTTCTTTGTTTGCAACTCTTGTCATCTGGGACCTATACTGTATTTTATTTGCTTTCATATCTTAAAAGTGATTTGGAAGTAGACAACCCGTTTAAAGCTGTTTGAGGTTATAGGTTTAAGAGCCACATGGTTGAAATTTCTATGGCTATTAAAGTTAAGAACAACATTTGCTATTATGTACAGATCTCCTTTCTTCAGCCCCCCTCCCTGTTTTTTCGTGTTCTAGTATAACATATGTTAAGTATTTGCTCATATAAACATTTTTAAACAATTGTTTTTTGCTTAGTCAATTTTGAAACCATATCCCCCACCGCCTCCAAAAAATTAAGTGTACATTCAGTTAGTTTCAAGGGTTTCCCAGATGGTGCTAGTGGTAAAGAACCAGCCTACCAATGCAGGAGACATAAGATATGTGGGTTCCATCCTTGGGTTGGGAAGATCCCCTGGAGGAGGAAATGGCAACCCATTCCAGTATTCTTGCCTAGAGAATCCCATGGACAGAGGAGCCTGGTGGGCTACTTTAGGGTCCATAGGGTCACAGAGCCGGACACGACTGAAGCAACTTAGCATGCACGCACACCTTAGTTTCCATACTTACTGCATGGTGTTCTTATTCTTTGAATGACATTTACAGGAAGCTATATGATGGTGTGTTTTCTGAGCCCTTGCCTTGAGAACATCTTTGTCATTTTCACAGATGAATGACAGGCTGGCTTGCTCAGAGAGGAGTTCTCAAGCTAGCAATGGTAACTCCTAATGGAGGTGAGTCAGACCTCTCAACTTTCTCCCCAGCCATCCATTATTGTGCCAGTTTACAGAACACCGAGGTACGATCAAAAGGATAATTTTCAACCCAACCTCATCCACTTGGAAGATACTGGAAAGTCCCCTACATTCTGGCCCTTGTTCTTCTCTCACAATGTCCAGTGGTGTTGCCAGTTCACATATTTTTGAGTACTTATTTATTCATAAATGTCCCAGTGGGAAGTTCAGAGAGGGTCTCACAAGTAAGAACTGGGATCTCTCTCTGTATTGCCCCCCAGGGCTGGCCCTGTGTTAGTCAGCTCTTCTGAATTTTTTAGCCATATTTTCAGAGGTTATTTTAGGTTCTTAGACTTTCTTCATCTGTATTAGTCAAGCTTCTTTGGCTGCAGATAACTGAAACTAACTTACAGCATAAATAGAAAAAGTAACTATCACAGAATACAGGAAAGTTTCATGGAACCCAAGAGTAAAAAGGAAAGTTGGCTTTAAACAGGGAAGGGAAGAGCTCTTAGGACTCACCCTTTCTCATCTCTGTTTCTTGATGCTGTGCTCTGTGGTTCTTAGTTGCTCAGTTTGTGTCCAACTCTTTTGACCCCGTGGACTGTAGCCAGGCTCCTCTGTCCATGGGGATTCTCCAGGCAATAATACTGGAGTGGGCTGCATGCCTTCCTCCAGGGGCACTTCCCAACCCAGGGGTCAAACCCAGGTCTCCTGCATGGTAAGAGGATTCTTTACCACTTGAGCCAGCAGGGAAGTCCATTTCTTGATGCAGTGATTCATAAAGATTAATAGAATTCATTAATGTCTGCTGATTATTTAGTCTATGCTATGAAAGCTCTTGGAGAGAGGTATTTTAAAAAAAATCATCTGCACTAAGAAAAAACTGCCAGAGAATGTTCAAACTACCAGACAATTGCACTCATCTCACACGCCAGCAAAGCAATGCTCAAAATTCTCCAAGCTAGGCTTCAACAGTATGTGAACTGAGAACTTCCAGATGTTCAAGCTGGATTTAGAAATGGCAGAGGAACCAGAGATCAAATTGCCAACATCTGTTAAATCGTAGAAAAAGCAAGAAAATTCCAGAAAAACATCTACTTTGGCTTTATTAACTTGCCAAAGCCTTTGACTGTGTGAATCACAACAAACTGGAAAATTCTTAAAAAGATGGGAATACCAGACTACCTTACCTGCTTCCTGAGAAATCTGTATGCAGGTCAAGAAGCAACAGTTAGAACCAGACACGGAACAATGGAATTGGTTCCAAATTGGGGAAGGAGTCCATCAAGGCTGTATATTGTCATCCTATTTATTTATTTTATATGCAGAGTATATAATGCAAAATCCATTCCAGACTGGAATGAAGCACAAGATGGAATCAAGATTGCTGGGAGACATATCAATAATCTTGGATATGCAGATGACACCACCCTTATAGCAGAAAGTGAAGAGGAACTAAAGTGCCTTTTGATGAAAGTGAAAGGAGAGGGAAAAGCTGGCTTAAAGCTCAACATTCAGAAAACGAAGATCATGGCATCTGGTCCCATCACTTCATGGCAAATAGATGGGGAAACATGGAAACAGAGACAGACTTTATTTTCAGGGGCTCCAAAATTACTGCAGATGGTGGCTGCAGCCATGAACTTAAAAGATGCCTGCTCCTTGGAAGAAAAGCTGTGACAAACTTCAGTTCAGTTCAGTTCAGTCGCTCAGTCGTGTCTGACTCTTTGCTACCCCATGAATTGCAGCATTCTAGGCCTCCCTGTCCATCACCAACTCCCGGAGTTCACTCAGACTCACGACCATTGAGTTGGTGATACCATCCAGCCATCTCATCCTCTGTCATCCCCTTTTCCTCCTGCCCCCAATCCCTCCCAGCATCAGAATCTTTTCCAATGAGTCAGCTCTTCACATGAGGTGGCC
>SJYW01050966.1:228701-252339 GCA_006410735.1 Raphicerus campestris | reverse complement strand
CTCCCAACTTTGATAAGCTATCATAGTGGAGATATTCTGATCCAAAGCTAGAACAATCATTAGCTAGGGCCTGGAGCAAGTTTGTAAGAAGTTTAGTCTTGTGAGTAGGGTGTAAGTGAAGCAGGGACCGGGGAGCAGGGGGATGAACTGAAAACAAGAAAACAACTCTCCTTAGTGGCTTGACCATACAAGGAGGCAAGAGGGGACAGAGGAACATAGTTGGAACAACTGTAAAGGAACCCAATTGAAAAGGCTGTTTAATCCCTAAAGATATTCTCATATGTAGGTGATTATTAACAGCATTTTTGCAAACACTGTACTGGGCTTTGCCAGTGCAGAAGACAAAGAGGATGTTTTGTTTAGATTAACATATGAAGGCAATTGGGTCCAAAAATGTAGCTGTCCCAGTTTTCAGATCATCCAAATGTTCTGTTGCCATGACAATTTCGAGTTAAAATTTTGGAAAGAAAATAAATGTTTGGTAATAATTCAGATCATCCACTTCCGTTTACATCAAAACAACGTGTTGGTGTGGTTGCTGCCAGCTACCATTTTTCACTTGATTTTAAGATTATTTTGTAGGATTGGCGGTTTCGTTTGCTTTATAGTTCAAAAAGGGAGATTGGTGGGTGTTTAAACAGAAACTTTAGGATATTTTTCTTTATTTTTTCCACTAAAAGTCACATAGCCAAGATTATACCCATGGAATAATGTCTCACAATTGCATTTCACTCCACAAGTATCGAATATTTTGGAGAGTTTGAATAACTGCTACATCTGTTGAAGATAAGTGACTCAGTAACCTAGGGCATATGCAGAAATGGAGAAATGAAAATAGAGAGACAGAAAAATCTCTAGATGATGGATTTACCACACTGAGCAGAAAAGGAAGCCAAGAGAAAGAGACATTTGTTTTCTTCTTTGGAAAATGATGAATAGTTATAGAGTAGCTCAATTTTAGGCCAATACTGTTTTGGCTGCTTATCTGTCTTCACAATCTGATGAAAGACATAGAGATAGGCATGCCTTTATTAATTTTGTGTGTGTAGAGTTCCAATAAAATGTCCAAATCACAGATTTCAACTCACAGGCAGCCAGTGAGAGGAGTGTCTCTTACTGTAGACACTTGATAGTATTATCCCCATACCAGGCCTACAGCCAGGAAGAACTGATTAGGTGCTAAAATATGACAAATAGGACTTTTCTTACATACCTGCCAGGGAGCCTGGTGGAGGACAGACACTCAATAAGGCTTTGCTGAACCACCGAATGCATATGTAAATGAGTGCATGAAAGGTACGCTAGGACACCATGAACATATATTTAGATAATAAGGTATACTACAGAGGCTGTAAATTGAATAAAAATTTTATTCAGAGAAACACTGAGTAAAGTGAAGTGAACTAAGCTTCACTTACCTCATCAGGTTAGAAAATCAAATTTATTGAAAATTTTGTTGTTTCCATCTTTCAATTGGTATCATGGCTTCTGTTGTGAGTAGTCCAAGACAATGCATTCTAGCACCTCTGTCTCTCATAAACCATGAGAAAAATTGTATCAAGAGTCCCCCACATCTAAGACTTCCTTGGTGGTCCAGTGGCTAAGACTCCACGCTCCCAGGGCAAAGGGTCTGAGTTCAATCCCTGGTCAGAGAACTATATCCCACATGCTGCAACTAAAGCTCCTACATGCTGCAAATAAAGATCCCACGTGCCGCAACTGAGACCCGACACAGACAAATAAATAAATATTATTACAAAAGTAGTGAAAGTGAAGTCGTTCAGTCGTGTCCGACTCTTTGCGACCCCATGGACTGTAGCCCACCAGGCTTCTCTGTCCATGAGATTCTCCAGGCAAGACTACTGGAGTGGGTTGCCATTCCCTTCTCCAGGGGATCTTCCTGATCCAGGGATTGAACCCAGGTCTCCCGCATTAGAGGCAGGCGCTTTAACCTCTGAGTCACCAGGGAAGCCCTTTTACAAAAGTATAGTCTCCTTATATGTCTGCCAGGTGGAAGTAGGTGCTGCCTGTCTCCACACTCTGGGAACCCACATGAAGGCAGGAAGAGGGGCAAGGCTCAGAACAGCAGGTGTATATTGGTTTTTAGAAACTCAACTCTGGAGGCACAGTGACCATGGTTAGAGAGGGTAGAAGAAAAAAAGAGAGACAAGACCAATTGGTTGCTGTTGTTCAGTAGCTAAGTCATGTCTGACTGCCAGGTGTCCCTGTCCTTCATCGTCTCCCGAGTTTGCTCCATGTCCACTGAGTTGGTGACGGAATCCAGCCATCTCCTCCTCTGCCATCCCCTTCTCCTCCTGCCTTCAATCTTTCCCAGCATCAGGGTCTTCTCCTACAAGTCGGCTCTTCACATCCGGTGGCCGAAGTATTGGAGCTTCAGCTTTAGCATCAGTCCTTTTGGTGAATATTCAGATGGCACTGGGAGAATCAGGAAACAGTTCCAGTGAGAGACAATTAACACCTGCATCAGGATGGGAGCCAGCGGGACAGAGGGGAGGGACATTTGAGATGGTAGAACTTGCGGACTGACTGGTTCTACAGAGTGAGATGGACGGAGAGTCAGGGATGAAGCCCAGTTTCCTGGTGTGGGTGATTAGGTGGGCTTCCCAATACAGAAGAGGCAGACAGTGAAAAGCATGAGGGAGGTGGGTGTGGAAATTGGTGCAGAGCTTGTAGGTGACTGAATGAAGTCATAGAACCCTGCTACTATGACTCATGGTCTCTAAATCTCANAAAGGCTTTGGCATAGTCAATAAAACAGAAATAGATGTTTTTCTGGAACTCTCTTGAGTTTCGATGATCCAGCAGATGTTGGCAATTTGATCTCTGGTTCCTCTGTCTTTTCTAAAACCAGCTTGAACATCTGGAAATTCACGGTTCACGTATTGCTGAAGCCTGGCTTGGAGAATTTTAAGCATTACTTTACTAGTGTGTGAGATGAGTGTTTAATTATGCAGTAGTTTGAGCATTTTTTGGCATTGCCTTTCTTTGGGATTGGAATAAAAACTGACCTTTTCCAGTCCTGTGGTCACTGCTGACTTTTCCAGATTTGCTGGCATATTGAGTGCAGTAATACTTTCACAGTATTATCTTTTAGGATTTGAAATAGGTCAACTGGAATTCCATCTCCTCTACTAGCTTTGTTTGTAGANTCCTGTGGCCACTGCTGACTTTTCCTACTTTGCTGGCATATTGAGTGCAGCACTTTCACAGTATTATCTTTTAGGATTTGAAATAGGTCAACTGGAATTCCATCTCCTCTACTAGCTTTGTTTGTAGTGATGCTTTCTAAGGCCCATTTGACTTCACATTCCAGGATGTCTGGCTCTAGGTGAGTGATCACACCATCATGATTATCTGGGTCATGTGTCAGTAATAATTTTTTAAAAAATTATTAAATGCTCTTTTATGAATCAGGGATATTGAAGGGTTAATATTTAACCAAAATGAAATATCCTAGTTTCGGTTTTTTTCAGTGGTGCTAGATTTTTGCTGGTTTGTTTTTTCCTAAACCTTCTGCTAAATGATTCTTTCACAGTCATCTCAATAAATATCTCTTATGTTAACTGGAAATTTCTTTAAGTAGTTACTTATTGATGTTACTTCGTGCTGACTCCAAGCTAAGAAATGAGTAAGAGAAAAGCCATCACTACCTTATGCAATGCAGGAGCTTGTCCTGCCGGTCACATCAAGTGCTCCCCTCAAGTGGGTTAATTAGTGATGGTTGTGGACTGATGCCCAGCTTGTCACCTTACTGATGTATCACCACAGTTTGTGTCAAGAGGAGAGGTGTTAAGTTGCCAAGTGTTGGAGAAATATTTTTTGAGGAAGACAGGCACAGCTTTTCAAAAGCATTAGTAAACATAATCATGATTCTCATTTATTTCCTCAAAAAGTTATTGAAAACCTACCAGGGACCAGGCCTAAGGGCTACGGTTTATGGTTATTTCAGGCGTTCTCAGTCAATCCATGCAGGAGATGGACTGCACGGTCCAAGAGTGGACCAGCTGACATTCAAAGACAGAGGCTAAATTTATTCTCTGCTTCACGACTGGGGAAACTAATTGCCATTGTATGTATTAAGACTCATTTCTTCTCTATAGCACAGACACTGGTCCTCTGAGATCCCAGTGTGTCCCTGGAGTCTCCTCCTGTGACCACACTCACCCTGCTTTTCTTCTGTTGCCCTGCTTAGGCTGGGAAGAGAGAACCGGGATAAGGGGAGAAGCCAGTGTTTCGCGCTCCTGGGTAAATGGCAACAGAGGAGGAAGGCTGCTGGACGTGACTCCTGAGCCCCGACCCTCCGGGTCAGCCGCACAACGAGCAGACGTACATGAACGAAATCCAAGAAGCCACCTGGGCGACCTTACCCTGACTCTTCCTTTACTGGTCGTGCTCTGCTCGTTTCAAATTTCCCTTTCTTTCTCCATCAGCCACCCTTTTACAATGGCTATTAGGAGACTTTACTAAATTAGGTGGTTTGGTTTTAATTTAGCAGGTTTTGGAAAGCACTGCTGTGTTAGAGACCGCTGGTTTTCCCCATACCTGTTTTTTTCTCCTTGGTAATAGAAGTCCTAGGGGAAACCCAGAGTCATGACTACACTTCCCAGCACCCGTTGTAGCTCCCTGTGGCCCTGTGACTAAGTCCCGGTCAATGGGAAATAAGTGGCAGGTTTGTGCAGCAATTTTTGGGAAGATCTCAACGGGAGAGAGCATCCCTTCCTCCCTGCCCTCATGCTTCTGCTGGTGGGAATGTGGAATACCAGCAAGATGCTAGAATTCAAGCACCAGCTGGGACCAGATGTTGATGCTGGTGAAGCAATAAGATTAAAAGAGCCTGGGGTCCTGCCAGTAATGGAGCTCCTCTAGTGACTCTACCGTAACTAACCTGAGGGCCAAATAATGTCTCTCTTATTCCAGCCTTTGCCATTTTGGGTTTTCTGTTACTCAGACCTAAGCCTAACTGGTATATGCGGTGTAACTGGATTTAAGTTAAAATAGCAGATAACGTTGTTTGAATACTTAATCTGTTTCAGTTAGGGTTTTAAGAGTTTTAGGTTTATTAACTCATTTAATATAACAACCCTGTAAGAAGCACTGTTATTGGATGGCATCACTGACTCAATGGACATGAGTCTGAAGCAAGCTCCAGGAGATGGTGAAGGACAGGGAAGCCTGGTGTGCTGCAGTCCATGGGGTCGCAGAGTCAGACACGACTGAGCAACAGCACAACAGTATAAGTACTATTATTATCCTCATCCTATGGACGAGAGAACACTGTGAGGCTGTTACTGGCTCTGGGTCACACAGCTAGTGAATGGCAATGTCAGAGCTTGGACACAGGCAGTATGACTCCCAAGCATGCTCAATCTCATTTTCTACAACAGAAGTTGGTGAGTTTCAGCCTGCGGTCAGATCCAGCCTGATGTCTCATTATAAATATATTTATTAATTAGAACACAGACACGCAACCATGCACACACGTACACCATGTGCACACACGTACACCATGTGCACACACGCACACACACACACGCGCGCACACACACACACACACACTCTTGTTTTTACTGTTGGTGTCTATTGGGTTGACCAAACAGTTTATTCAGGTTTTTCCATAAGATCATATCTATCTATCTCTATGTTTCTATCTGTATAATGTTATACATTAACATAAACTCCCAATAACAGACATTTGTGATCCTTTGAAGGCAGGAGGTGACGACTATGATGTCTAAATATTATGGTCCTGAGATGTTGCTACCAAAACACTCTGAACCCAAGGGTCTATAGCAGTATTTAGTCAAAACAAACAAATTAATTAAAATAAGATGCCCAGTCAAATTTGAATTTCAAATAAACATACTTTTTTTTTTAGTAAATGTTTTGCTTCTCTCACAATGATTGCATGAAGCATACTTATACTAAGAAAATTATTTGCCATTGACCTGAAATTTAAATCTACCTGGGAGTTCTGGCAAATTTAACTGCCAGCTCCGTGGTCCCCATTCAGTGCTGCCAAGGAGGACAGAATTCTGGGAAACTGGCGTCCAGTTGGATGTTCACAATCCTGTTCCTGGGAGGAAGAAGCACACCCAGCTGGGAGGCCAAGTTCATGAGCCACCCAGAGAGTCACCAGCTGGACACTAGTAAAGAAAATATTCCTTTTGAGAGTTCCTATGAAAATAGTATTTAGCTTTATCAGAAGCTTTATATAGGAGTGCACTCTATAATTACTCATTTGTTAATTGACATGACATCCTATTGTAGTTAGTAGATAATGCTGCTGTCCTCATTTTGCAATGAAGTCAGCAGGGGTAGAGGAGGAGGTGGCTGACTCACAGGGTAGCCCAGCCAGGCGGGAGAGGCCAGGCAGGGAGCTCAGGCGGCGGCCTGCAGTCCCGAGCTGTGGGTTCTCAGGTGGGCTCGCCTAGGGCTGGCCCTGGTGACAGGAAAGCCCCCAAAAAATCAGAGAAGAGGAAGAAAATAGATGCCCTGAAACCCATGAAAATGCCACATTCTAAACAGACCTATTGTTGTTAAACAAAACAGACCAGAACAACAACAAAAAAATAGAACAAGAACTGTCCAAGGCAGATTTTTTTCCTCCTAGAGGAGGAACAGTCTGCTGACCCTTTGTTTCTCCCCAAGCAACGGTGAATTCTCTTGTCAGTGCCTGGAAAAAAGACCATAAGAGAAGCAAAATTGTCCCACCTGTAAAACCTATGGGCATTAACTGAGTATCTCCTATAATGGGCAATTTCATATTTGACTGAATCTTTGCAACAAGTCTGCATGTCCCCACTTTATGGATGTGTTATTCACTCAGTCATGTCCACCTCTTTGCAATCCCATGGACAGTAGCCCACCAGACTCCTCTATCTATAAAATTCTCCAGGCAAGAATACTGGAATGGGGAGTCATTCCTTTCTCCAGGGGATCTTCCAGACCCAGGGATCAAACCTAGGTCTCCTGCATTGCAGGCAGATTCTTTACCATCTGAGCCACCAAGAGAGCCCACTTTACGGATGGGAAGGTTTAGGTTCAGAGGCCCAAAGAGCCTTTAGAGAGACACACTGCTGTGAAGTAGAGGGGCTGAGATTCAAGCCTAGGTCGTGCCTGACTAAAGTGCATGTACCATTTTCTGGGTAGATCTTTCTACCCAGATATCGGTGAAAAAAAATCAGCATTTTTTTCTGACGCACCCAAATCTAATTAAATTGTCTTTTCTAATACTGTTTAAATTACATTTTGCCTGTTTGTCTCATGAATTCTAAAGCAATCTCAGGACAACGGCCACGCACAGCCACTCAGAGAGTTGTTCCAAGGCTCCAGGCTCTGTAACAATGCTCCCCCAAACACTATCCTGGCAGGTCTCCCCAACAAAATCAGCAAACCGAAGTAAGGGATTTTCCTGATATCATAAGGACCAGAGGTGGGGCTAGAACATATCTTTCAACTCTTGCCATGTCCTTGCAAAAGGCTGAGAAATTTACAGCAATCATCCCTAATCTGCAACTTGATTAATGCCCTTTTTTCTTTATATGTTTTCTATGCCCTGTCCCACAACAGCTGGGGAGAAGACTCCCTGTGAATTCCCTTTTAAGGACTCTTTTGTTCTAGAGACTCCGGGTCCCACCACTCTCCTCTGACCCACCCACTCAGCCTCCTTCCCTCCCTTTCCTTTAGGAACCTGCCCATTCAGGCCAGACAGGTGGTGTTCCTGCCCCACAGGATGCCCACCTGACCACCTCCACACTGTGGGGTAAGGGAGTTAGAGAAGGCGAGGTCTGGAAGAAGAATGAGACCAGCACTTTACAGGAACAGATCACCTTTAATGAGGTGAGAAGGGGCAGCAGTCAGACCAGTGAGCTGCTGCACTCACCCAAGAAAAGAGTAAATATATATAGGCATGTATGTGGAAATCTACTGTCTTAAGGGGCCCTGTTCTTCTCCAAGGTTTTTCTGATTAGTTATCTCTTAAACGGGTGGGGCAAGGAATTCTGGAGATCTGGCCAGAGGCTGGGAGCTGGCATAATCAACCTTAAAGTCCATTTTTTTTTTCTTTGGGTGAGAGAGTTCTTTTTTTGTGGTGTGGTGGACCTAGAGGGAAGTTTTAACTCCAGGCTATTTTGAACTGTGTAAACTTCCTTCACACTCTCCCACCCCGCTGGTTCCTCCCAGGTGCTGGTACAGGGCAGTAGATGCGGCTTGAAGACAGATTGCTTTTGTATTGCTTGGACCTGGATTCCAACTTTATTTACCACTGTCCAACCATGTGACTTTGGGAAAGACACTACATCTGGAGAGTCCATTTTCTAATTCTAATTAATAGACCTCCGAACTTGGGGGTGAAACATGAGTGTGATCCTGACAGCTGGGTCCATCAGCATCTCCTTGGCTCCTAACCACTCTTGAGTCTGCCTTGGGAACCCCTACTTCTGGAGGAGACAGGGCATCGGCCCCCAGAGTGCAGACTCAGAAGGGAGTGGGCCCAAGCCTCAGGACATTGGCCTGGTCTGGAGGGAGGAAGAACGGGGCCAGGGAAAGCCCGCTTTGGGTCCTGAGTTTTAAAAATGTCCAAGGTGCAACACGAACACACGGAGAGAAAGGCCCAGTAAAGACTGTGTGAAAAGGAAGGCCGGGATGGGAGGGGTGTATCTAAAGGGCAAGAAGCACCAGAGGCTGGGAGAGCAACATGGGCCTCTAGAGAGGCCCAACTCTACCGCTACCCCGGCTTCAGGCTTTCGGCCTCCAGAACCACGCAAGAATACATTGCTGCTGCTGTAAAGCCTGTAGTTTGTGGTCCCATGCGGCAGAAACTCCAAGGCACCAATACAGATGCTGAATTGGGCTTCCCAGGTGGCCCAGGGGTAAAGAATCCACCAGGAGATGCAAGAGACAGGAGTTTGATCCCCTCGACCTGGGAGGTCCCCTGGAGAAGGGAATGGCAACCCATTCCAGCCTTCTTGCCTAGAGAATCCTGTTGACAGAGGACCTTGGCGGGCTACTGCCTATGGGTCACAAGGAGTCGGATATAACTGAGCAGCATACACCAATAGCATCACTTTATCTGTGGGGATACACTTAGGGAAATACTGGCTGACATCAAAGAGTGGTTCCTAGAGACCCACGGGCAGTCTGCTTCTCTGGATGCATCCTGGGCTGCTTCCTCCATGTGAACCCCTCAGAGTGACCCAGCTCACTGACTCCTCTCTCTTCCCCACTCACCCCACCTCCGTCCCTCTCTAAACTTCTTTTCTTCCAAGGGGCAAACATCTGCCTACAATGCGGAAGACCCAGGTTCAATCCTTGGGTTGGGAAGATCTCCTGGAGAAGGAAATGGCAACCCACTCCAGTACTCTTGTCTGGAAAATCCCATGGATGGTGGAGCCTGGTGGGCTACAGTCCACGGGGTCGCAAAGAGTCAGACACGACTGAGCGACTTCACTTCACTTTCTTTTCATCTTGGTCATAGGCAGGGCGGTGTAGCCAACTCTTCTTAGCCTCCAGTCCTCAAAGTTACTTGAGTGACTTATCAGAAAAATAAAAGCTGTTTTTAAGGAAATACATGAAGACTCACACAGATAATCCTCTGTTAGCAGCTGCTTACAAAAATACATGTTGCTGAACGATTACAACATGTAAATTACAAACAGCAAATAGGGATTAGCTTCATTTACATCTGGGGAAACTGAGGCTCCAGCAGGTTAAACAACTTGCCCAAGACAGATCTGAGGTTTAAACTGAAACTATCTGACGGGCTACGGTCCATAGGGTCACAAAGGGTCACACACAGCTGAGCGACTGAACACAACAACAAGCCCTTCCTTTTAAGCACATAACTAAGTTGGTTTCAACAGATGTAGCCTTGTAAACATTTGGAGGGGCCTGCTAAATTTTCCCTATTCTTCCTATAATATTAGTATGTTATAGAAGCTTGCTGCTGTAAGTGGATATAAGAAACTCATAACAGTGATCTGCAGCTCAGTTATTCTTAATAGTTTATTTTCTCATTTAATAGTGAAAGTAATAATTATTATTTTGTCCTGAGCCTACAAATCCGCATAACAATTCTGTCTGTTGATGGTTCCTTGCATAATCAGTTACAGGTGTTGTTCCTGAAGTTCAAGCATAGGAGTTTTCACAAATTTTCTTTTAAATTCTTACAATAATAATTTACTTTCAAGTGAAAATTTTGTGTAACCTGAGATTTTTTCAGTTCAGTTCAGTCGCTCAGTCGTGTCCGACTCTTTGCGACCCCATGAATCGCAGCATGCCAGGCCTCCGTCTATTACCATCTCCCGGAGTTCACTCAGACTCATATCCATCAAGTCTGTGATGCCATCCAGCCATCTCATCCTCGGTCATCCCCTTCTCCTCCTGCCCCCAATCCCTCCAGTCATCAGAGTTTTTTCCAGTGAGTCAACTCTTCTTATGAAGTGGCCAAAGTACTGGAGTTTCAGCTTCAGCATCATTCATTCCTTCCAAAGAAATCCCAGGGTTGATCTCCTTCAGAATGGACTGGTTGGATCTCCTTGCAGTCCAAGGGACTCTCAAGAGTCTTCTCCAACACCACAGTTCAAAAGCATCAATTCTTTGGCACTCAGCCTTCTTCACAGTTTTAGCCAAATAAATTAATAAACCACTGATTAAAATATATATATATTTTCTGCCAAATGGTATGCCCATTTGTGTGCTGTGTTATTACTTCAGTTGTGTCTGACTCTGTGCAACCCTATGAACTGTAACCTGCCAGGCTCCTGTGTCCACGGGATTCTCCAGCAAGAATACTGGAGTGGGTTACCATGCCCTCCTCCAGGGAATCTTCTTACCCAGGGATCGAACCCACATCTCTTAGGTTTAACTTGCATTGGCAAGTGGGTTCTTTATCACTAGCGCCACCTGGGATACCCAGTTACTAAACTAAATGAAAGTTGGGTGAGGGAAATTCCTGTTTTACTCAAGTAACAAACTTACAGCTAATGTTATTAAGAAGCCCTCAATCTACTGACTGCCTCCAAGGCTCGTACACCGTAAATCTTATGTCTTCTTCTTGCTCTCGAGAACTTTAATCACAGACCTTCCTTGATGCACTCAGACACAAACTGCACGGACCAGAGCCCACTCAGCCTTCTCTAGACTCACATCCTGCCTGACAGGGTAAATCGAGGATCACAAACAAGGTCCTGGAGAGAGTCCATGAGCAGTTTCTTCATAAAAATGTAGCAGACGGTTGCATGTTATTGGAAATGTAATTTGGGTTTCCCTTGTGGTTCAGCTGGTAAAGAATCTGCCTGCCATGTGGGAGACCTGGGTTGGATCCCTGGGTTGGGAAGATCCCCTGGAGAAGGGAAAGGCTACCTACTCCAGTATTCTGGCCTGGAGAATTCCATGGACTTTATAGTCCATGGGGTCTCAAAAAGTCAGACAGGACTGAGTGACTTTCACACAATTTGCAAGATGGAAAGGCANGTTACTTCAGTTGTGTCTGACTCTGTGCAACCCTATGAACTGTAACCTGCCAGGCTCCTGTGTCCACGGGATTCTCCAGCAAGAATACTGGAGTGGGTTACCATGCCCTCCTCCAGGGAATCTTCTTACCCAGGGATCGAACCCACATCTCTTAGGTTTAACTTGCATTGGCAAGTGGGTTCTTTATCACTAGCGCCACCTGGGATACCCAGTTACTAAACTAAATGAAAGTTGGGTGAGGGAAATTCCTGTTTTACTCAAGTAACAAACTTACAGCTAATGTTATTAAGAAGCCCTCAATCTACTGACTGCCTCCAAGGCTCGTACACCATAAATCTTATGTCTTCTTCTTGCTCTCGAGAACTTTAATCACAGACCTTCCTTGATGCACTCAGACACAAACTGCACGGACCAGAGCCCACTCAGCCTTCTCTAGACTCACATCCTGCCTGACAGGGTAAATCGAGGATCACAAACAAGGTCCTGGAGAGAGTCCATGAGCAGTTTCTTCATAAAAATGTAGCAGACGGTTGCATGTTATTGGAAATGTAATTTGGGTTTCCCTTGTGGTTCAGCTGGTAAAGAATCTGCCTGCCATGTGGGAGACCTGGGTTGGATCCCTGGGTTGGGAAGATTCCCTGGAGAAGGGAAAGGCTACCTACTCCAGTATTCTGGCCTGGAGAATTCCATGGACTTTATAGTCCATGGGGTCTCAAAAAGTCAGACAGGACTGAGTGACTTTCACACAATTTGCAAGATGGAAAGGCAGGGGCTCATGGTCAAAAATTGTTAAGTATTTCAAGACAGTGACAGCAGAGCCTTCAACCAAGCCCTGGACCCTTCCGAGCACAGGTTCGTGCCACTGCGCAGACCCCATGCCTAGAAGCTGGCCCTGCCCTGCAGGTCATCCTTCCCGCTTTCAGACTCCTCCTTCTGCAGCCACTCAGGGGCCCTAGTCACCATTCACTCAGTCACCAAGTTCCACTGGTCCTGTCACCTAGATCCTTGCAAACACACCCACGTTCCCATCTCCCTCTCCAGACGTCTCTCCCCTCAAGATCCCCCCTTCTGCAGTGCCCTTCCCCACCGCCCTGCAACCTGCTCTCTGCCGCCCTCCCAGCTCACAGCAGGGGTCTTGTCCTGCGCCCGTGAACAAGTCTGGGGCAGCTTCTCACGGCTTTTGGTGGAAGCCCACAGACCAGAACAGGGACCTCCAGACTGCGCCCTTTCTGTACCCCGCACCCTTCCCCAAGATCCTTGGCTCCTGCCTCGCCCTCCCTGACCCCGGCTATTTTCATCATCTGACCCTCTCTCTGCTGCCCTTCAAAGAGGATGCTCCCACCTCCAGGCCTTCCCCCAGGACGCTGCTTCTGCTTCCTTCCTGTGTCTCCACCTGCCTCACTTGTAGCCATCAGCAGGTTTTGGCTTGGGTATCACATCCTCCCCACTCCAGGATTCTTGCCTGGAGAATCTCGTGGAGGTAGGAGCCTGGTGGGCTACAGTCCATGGGGTTGCAAAGAGTCGGACACAACTGAAGTGACAGCATGGACGCACACAACTTCCTTAGGAGGCTTTCCCTGGCTCTCAGACAAGCATAGGTCCCCTGGCGAGCCACTCGCCCAGCACGCTCTCTGCCAGGTGATGTAACCCATTGCACCTGCTGACTGCATTTTCTGTCCATGAAGGTGGGGTCCTCCCCGGCCTTGTGCCCAGGGTACCTGCACCGTGGTAGAAACTTTACAGGTGTTTGTTGGTGGATGGGTTGGTTGATTCAAGGCTCTCACAGATTCAATATCCTGGAGGAGGAAGACAGTGTACCGTCATTTAGTCATAAGGGAAACGGGCTTGCCACTGCTGCTACTGTGTAAAAGCAGTGGGGTGGAGAATGTTCTGAGCAGCGGGCGGCTCTGCTGAGTGAGAGTGTGACCCGTCCGAACAAGCCCTGCTCATTGAAGATGCCCTCTGCTTGTGTTGCTGTTCAGTGTATTTTCAAAGGTACCTTTCTGAGATTATGTGTGACTGTATTTTTTTTTTAATTCCCCTCTATTTTTCTAGTTAGTGACAATATGCATGTATTATCAATACTTTGACAGTCGTGATGAACCACCCCTCCCTAGCAAATTTTGCTTAAAAAAAAAAAAAAAGTACCAGGCAAGAGGAATTTCCTTTGGGGGTTCATTTTCTTTGCAAATATGCTTCCTCTGGCTGGAAAGGGGAAACATCCTTCCTCCTCTGCTCCACACACCACCACAGTCTGAAGAGGAAGTTAGCTCTAGTGTCAGTGCTGCCAAGTAATAATCTTTTAACACGTGCATGCATGCTAAGTCATTTCAGTCATGTCTGACCCTTTGCGACCCTATAGACTGTAGCCCACCAGGCTCCTCTGTCCATGGGATCCACCAGGCAAGAATACAGGAGTGGGTTGCTGTGTTCTCCTCCAGGGAATCTTCCTGACTCAGGGATTGAACCCACGTCTCTTACGTCTCCTGCACTGACAGGCGAGTTCTTTACCTGGGAGGCCCAATATTCTTTTAACAAAGTTATCTAAAAGGAAGAAAGCAAACACGGCCATAAAGCTGGACCATGAGCAGTGCTGATACCCAGAGATGGTGTTTACTGCTTCTGAGGTCCTAAACTGAGAGAAAATTGAGGGCAGTCTCCTTCTAGTCCAAGGTCATGGCTGTATAAGCAATGGTTAATAGCCTTGCTGATAGTTGTCCTCAAACACCCCCCCTCCCCTCCCCCATCCTGTTATGTTTGTCTTCTGCTCTATAGCTAAGAAAAGGAACATATATTTTAAAAAGTCTATGGAGTCGATTAGGCAGGGATCAGAAAGTCTAGGAACACTTAAGGATTAGGTGCACATGGGGCAGGTCAGAGCAGCACCTGATGGGCTTACCCAGAACTAAGGAGTTATCTAGCCCTGACATTAAAGCTGAGGTGGTCTGGACAAAGCAGGGTGAGTTGATCACCCTGCCTGCCATCTATGGTCTGTGGTTCTGGCAGAGTCTCTCCCACGCCCAGGCCCCAGCATGATGTCCCCACTGCAAAGCCACATGGCTCAGTATTTCTCCCCAGTCTTCACCTGAGCATGGCCATTTCCCAGGGCCTTTTTGAGAATAAACTCTGGCCTGAAGTGGGCAACCCAGACCACAGTTTGATCTGCAGCATGCCATTTACTCTTTATTTTCTAGAATGAAACCCCTTTAACTTTGGTCTGAACTGAGATTCTGATACATCTGAGCTGTCAAAATCATTTCCTTTAAGTTGCACTGAATGCAAATTTCAGTTCCTTAAACATCCAAATAATGCAACACATCTTAAGGGAAGGAGGTTTGATTTATCTCTTTTCCAAAAATGATGACCCAGTAGGAAAATTGCTGAAAAACACTTTGGGGGTTCCTGCCCAACACGGAGCTATACCGGCTGTCAGAATGATTTTGCTTTTTCTGTTGCAGGGAGTGTAAGACAGGAAAGTTCAGGTAAGTTCTAAGTGAGGACTGTCCAAAAATAATTCGTGTGAAGCAACACTTCAACTACCTCCAGTGTTTCCAGGGTCCCAAGAGTAGACGACATTGTCATCCTGGCTCTAGTGAGAAAAATCTCAGACTTAAGTGGCCCAAGGACAGGCGTCCAGGCTTGGTTGATATCAAGTCAGCAGTATTCCCACTATTGCCAGGCCAAAGCTCCTCTTCCTGAGAGGGGAGAAAGCGTGTTTTCTTCCTGTTTTCTAGTTCTCATGCTAGATCACCCAACCAGAGCTCGGAAGTTATGTTGCCAGAGAGCTAAACACCACTGGCTGAGTATGACAGCGTGTCAGGAACTGCTTTTTATTTCTCAAGAAAGATTCTCTAAATATATCCATTCTTTAGAAAATTGTTTTTTGTAGATTACAGAGAACTTTCACATTTGTTGGGAAGAGGAAGACGAATAGGAGCACTAATAACAGTAATAGTGATAATAATAAAAGTGCCTGTTACATAGGGCTTGTAACGCGTCAGATGCAGTTACCTTAATTTTTTTTTAACTTTTAAAACAATCCAATGAGGACACCGAGGCTCCAAGAAGTGACAGAGCTGGGACTTTAATCCAAGAGTAACCCCAAAGTTCGAGGCTTCCCTGGTGACTCAGTGGTAAAGAATCCCACCTGCCAGTTCAGGAGATGTGAGTTCAATCCTTGGGTTGGGAAGATCCCCTTAAGAAGGAAATGGCAACACACTCCAGTCTTCTTGCCTGGGGAATCCCATTGTCGGAGGATCCTGGTGGGCTACAGTCCATGGGGTTGCAAAGGATTGGACATGACTTAGCCACTCAGCAGCAACAACCCCAAAGTTCAGGTTTTTTGTGTTTTATCACATTATCAATCTTTAGTTAGTTTCTCTCATTTTACAGCTGAGGAAACTAAGATGCATTGAGGCTAAAAGACTTGCTGAGTTCACATCCTTAGAGGGAACAGGATCAGACCTCACACCCAAGTTGGCAGAAGCCTCTCCATAGAGAACTCAGTACCAGTGCCTGTGAGATGCTGCAAGGTTTTAGATGCAAATCTGTTTATACATTTTTAAGTACAGCTAATACTGCTGTACATTTTTAAGTACAGCTAATGGGAACGATTTCTTTGTTTCATTTTCCAGGAGAAGGGCCAGTGAGTGTGTAAGCCTGTGTGGGGAGGGTACCCCTGGTCACACTGCTGTGGACAGGAGGCAGGGGACATAGGACAAACAGGGCCAGCCCAACCCCTTGGAAGACGGGGACGAGAAACGGGCATTGTTGTAAGCTGGATGGATGATCCAGTATGTGTCCAAGTGTCAGAATCGAAACTAAGTTAGGATGAAGCGTTATAATGAATCTAAATAATTACCATGGCACACTTGAACAGTGCCTGAATTAGAGAAAAGACACTTAACCAACTATTTATTTCATGCAAATCTTCCAGAAAATATGTATGTAACATAAATATTGTCTTTATTGTTGCTGCGAGCTGTTTCTAAAATTCCAGACATTTTTGTATTGATTACATAGTGGGCAAATGTGCTGAAGTAACTGGCAGCTGGCTACAATGAGGGCCCAAGACCCTTTGTAAGTTTCTTGGTACAAAGGCATCTGGCACCATAGACCTCCCTTGATAATATCTGACTTGTTTCCAGATCTCCCTTGTGAATAAATATTATGGTCTTTTTGCAAGAGAATCAGGATGGAAGATTAACAGATATGAAATTTTTGGCTTCTAATGGTGGATTATGAACTATCTACCTCAGATCTTTTCCCTCCAGGAAATTACCAAACTACATTCAAATGATGAAACGAACACCTCAAAGTCCCCTCCCCCTCACTGTAGCTGTGCACCTCTGTTCATTTCTGCGGTGGTGGGCTAGGAATATGAGCAAAAATACTTGCCCTTAAGGATTTCAGATCTAATCCTTTGTGGAGAGCGGGGTCAGAGTCAGGCAGTCTCCTTCAGATCCGAAAAGACTTATTAGCTCTTGGCTTGACTCTTGGTCCCTCTCAGAGAATCTCTGTCACAGGTGTAGAGTCAGCCTTAGTTACTATTTTGAGTTGAGTTGGGTCGCGTCCATGCAGACTCTGAAAGCACTGGTATCTGTAATTATATTTTGCAAGAGGTATTAGGCTCTGCCAGCACGTTGTACAGTTGAGTGTTGCAAGGCAGGAGCTGTAACTTTTGGACACGTGGTTATTTAACTCCATACAGTACAGAGAAAGAGCCTTAGTCACGTTTGGCCTCCACAAGGAGGTGCCAGGGCCACAACACTCCAGCAACATCACTGCTCTTCCAGGCACATTTATTCACATTTTCTGTCTGCCTCGTGATGGCCCCACCGATGCCAACAAATGATTCACTGTCAGCGCGAAGGGAAAAACAGACTGTGTAGGAAAGTGCCATACGGTGATACACCGGGGTTTTTTCTGCTGTCTTTGCTGGGGAACCCTGACCTTATTATCACACATTTGAGGTGGAAATGTGACGTAATTAAACTGATTTACAAAAGCCACATACAGAAACCAGTGTCATGTTTTTTTAGCCTTAGTGTGGTTAAGGCTTCCTTCCTCTACACATTCATAGAGAAGGTTTTCGGACATGGCTGGGGGAGAGAAGCAGGCTCCGATAGAAGGTCTGTTTTCTGGTTCCTGCTTCTGGAATTTATACTTTCCCCTTGGTACTACCCAGGAAAAGGCCTTCTTCGCCTCAGTTAAATGTGAAGGCTGTGTTTCTCTGCCATCCACCGGCCATTCCAATGTTGAAAGCCAATGAGCATGAGCAAAATAATGGTTAGGAAATTGATTCAAAGAGGACCCAGGGATGGGAAATACCACAGCAGACCATGTTTGATCCAGGATATCAGAATTAAAACTATCTTGATTCAGTGAAGCAACTGGCTCAAAAATAGACCCCAAGATGGACACACAAAGCAAGTATAAATTTGCATCATGTACACACGGAGCTTTAAAAGGCAGCCTGGACACACCAGTGTGTCAGTTTTCAGAAAGGGACTAGGGTGAGGTTAATGACCCTTGACATCTACTTTGCCTTCATCCTCTGCTGTAGAAATCCTGCCTGGTGAGATTCTGGCATGCTGCACAGATACTGCATTTGGAGAACAAGAAGCAGCATGGCCGGGTGGCTTGCATCTGCTCATCTGGATGTGCTAGTAATTAATTGGGATACTTGGTCATGTTTCTTAGTCTAAGTTTCCCAGGATAAAATTTTATACTGCTCACCTCGGTGTTTTGAGGAATTGCCAGTGAGACAGAGTGTCAGGCTTGTGGGGAATGTAAGCTGTTAATTGGCATGGGGAGTTGGGCCACTGGCATCAGGCAGGTGTACAGAAAGAGGGGGTGACTCGTGGAGAAGGCAGCTTCCACAGAGGAGGGAAGCTTACCTAGTGTCTCTCCAGGTAGGAAAAATGAGTCACTAGTGTCAGGGAGAGGAATGCCCCTTCTTCCCTCTTGAATTCTTGTGGCTGGACTAATAATAAAACTGACACAAGAAGGATTAACAGGAGAAAAAGGAAATAATTTAAATCACATACAAGGAGGTCTCAGAGAAACGAGACCTAAGGGAACTTCCTGGCAGTCCAGTGGTTAAGACTCAGTGCTTTCACTGCTGGGCCTGGGTTCAATCCCTGGTCAGGGAACTACGATCCTGCAAGCCTCACAGCAAGGCCGAAAAAGCCCCCAAAATGGCGGGGATGGGGGAGAGAAAAGACAAGACATGGGACCTAGGAAGTAACCAGAGCAGGCAGTGTGCAGCTTTGATACTTTTCAGACAAACAATAAATTTGTGAGTAATTGACACGACAAAGATATCTGGGCTTGGGGTGCTCAATTAAGGATCTAAACAGAGTTTGGGCTTGGGGTAGTAAATTAAAGTAACAGGCTTATTTCTACAGGCTTCTTGGCTGGATTTCTGGTCTTTGGTGAGAAAGATCTCCTCTACCTCTAGAGGCAAGGAGAGCACCTTTTGCATGAGAGATTTATTTCCTGCTTTCAGGGCGACAGGAAAGGACAGCCAGAGCACCCCTCTTGGTTGGCCACGTCTTAAGTAATTTAACTCTAAGTAATCAGTATGCCACGGAGGCACATTTTGGGGGTGACTTCCCTGGACCCCAACACTAGATTCATGGCCCCCTGCCTGCCTTGTTTCCAGGTTAGCCATCTGAACCCCAGGACCATCTCAAAGGCTAGTTTCTTCAAATCTGATTCGTTCTGTTCCCTTCTCACCCTGTTTATTAACCATTCCTTAGGAAGGAGCAAGGGGCTTCCCAGGTGGCTCAGTGGTAAAGACTCTGCCTGCCAATGCAGAAGACACAGGTGATGTGGGTTCGATCCCTGAGTTGGGAAGATCTCCTGGAGAAGGAAATAGCAACCCACTCAAGTATCCTTGCTTGGAAAATTCCATGGACAAAGAAGCCTGGCGGGCTACAGTCCATGGGGTCGAAAAGAGTCAGACACCATGTCACATGAGCATGAGAAGGGGGAGAAGGCCCTTTTCCATCTCTCCCTTTGCTTATTTAAATTCCACGGGAAAGTATTGGAACTGCGTGTGGAAAAGTTCTTTCACGTTGGGACCTGGGAGCCTGGGCAGCCTCCCCAGCCCTCTTCCTTCCCTGCCCTGTGACTAAAGACCCCGTCCCTGCTCAGCATCAAAGAAGGCAGATGGACTGCGCCNTCCCGTGGAAAAGTTCTTTCACGTTGGGACCTGGGAGCCTGGGCAGCCTCCCCAGCCCTCTTCCTTCCCTGCCCTGTGACTAAAGACCCCGTCCCTGCTCAGCATCAAAGAAGGCAGATGGACTGCGCCCGAGAGGAGTGGCCGTACATCGTCCATCATCGGCGTGCCAACATCAGCGCCCTCTGGAAGTAACTGTCCCCCCACTTTCAGGCAGGAAAGAAAAATCCTGTGGTTTACTTTGCAGCACATAATCTGCATAGAAGGAGCTGAAAAGAGGCCGTGGGGCATTTTGTTTGTTTTCTTTTCCGTCTGATTTGGGTGATTCCGTGGGGTTCATAGGATTTCTATAATCCTCCTTTATACAAGAAACATCCACTCTTCAAAAATGCAGCCAAGACAACAAGAAGAGAAGAGGCTTCTGGTTCACGCTGGACCTGCCAGTTGGCAGTGGTGTCGGCACTGCTGCCAGAGCCGCCTCTGGAACCAACTTTTCCTTCCAGAATGGACATCACAGCTCGGAGCGGGTGGGGGTGCTGACCTACCACGTGATCACAGCTGCCTCAGATCCTTTTCACTTTGCTCCCCGAGGTGAGCCCCACCCTGGCAGAGCCCCGACCTGGCTTCTTGCCCCACCGAGCTGTTTTCCCAGTTTCCGAGTTCCAGTTTTCACTTTGATGTCCCCAGACATGTCAGACCACACCGGTGTCTGCGGTGGAAATCAAAGTTCCAGGTGTAAAGGTCATTTAGCCTCCTCAAATTCACTTGCTCTGGGCTCCATGCCCACCTCTTCCTGGATTCTGAGGAACTGGTCCCAGGAAGAAGCTGGTTGAAAGTGGTTAGCCCCATCGTCTTTACAGTTGGGGAAACTGAGACTCAGGGCAATTGAGTAGAATACGTCTAAGGTCACATAACTGAAATGCAACAGAACTTGCTTCTAGGCCAAACCTTCCACATCCTGTGTGCTTAAGTCTTTTTTAAAAAACCTTTCTGATGCTTAAAACCTCTTTCTGCTCCACAGGGCACAGTGCTAGAATAATAGGAAAGTGGTGATTCATAACCAACTTCTGACTTATTTTACTGCATATACAAGGCTCTTGTTTTGTATACCAATTCTTCCAAAGAGTGTATTACATCTTTACAGATGCTCTTAAACTCTAACTGTAGCTGATAGCACCCCAGGGACCCTTGATACAGGAATGGAAAGATAAGACATACCCCCAGTACTCTAAAAATAAGTGATTCTATGAAACTAACAGTGCAAAAAGGAACTAAATACGTGTGTGTCAGCTGTTCTAACGCAATCTACTGATTACCTAGAATGTTCTCAAAAATACACATGTGCTGGAGGGTGGCAGTGAGAGGAGTCTGCCCCGAAGGAGATGTATTTTATCACTGTTGTGGTTTAGAATTGCCACATCCGGTGATAATAAAAAGCAGGCTCATTAGCTTATTTCCCTTTTATATGTTAATTCTCTACAGACAGTGCACCGCAGCTCCAACGCCCACCCCCCACCTTCCAGTACACCACCAAGTGTAACCAGTGATTCATTGTACCCATCAGATCAGATTGTTTTGGAATTATTTTAATTGGTCTTTTTTTTCCTCTCTTAAATAAATAAATCTCATTTCCCCCTGCTAGGCTGACAGATCCTGCCCTCTGTGGTCTGGTTTTCCCCAGCCGCCTGCAGGTTTTTGTGAGCCAGGCCTGAGGCACTGAACCGCCTTCCCCCCAGTTAGGGACTAGCGGCTGGGGTCATCCGCACTTGAGCAGAGTGCTGGGACCAGTTCACCATGTTGACCTCTGCCCTGAAATCCAGCTCTGAGTGCTGGGCCAGGCCACTGGTACCCCAGTCCCTGTTCCTGCCACCTCCTTCCTCCATGTCCCCGAATCCTCACTGGCTGGCCCTGACATCAACCTGGAGGCTTCCCTGGTGGCTCAGCAGTAAAGAATCTGTCAATGCAGGAGACATGGGTTTGATCCCTGGGTCGGGAAGATCCCCTGGAGGAGGAAATGGAGACCCACTCCAGTATTCTTGCCTGGGAAATCCCATGGACAGAGGAGCCTGGCGGGCTACAGTCCAAAGGGTTGCAAAGAGTTGGACATGACTGAGCGACTAAACAGCAACATCATCAACCTGGAGAGAACTTTTTAGAAAAGTGACCCAAGCATCCCCTTGAAGCGAAGAACTATCGTTGTCTAGTTCTTTCACAGTCAGCCCCTCTGCTACACCACAGTGCTTGGATCACTTGGATCACAGCGGCTGTGTGGCGCTGGAGCAGCCAGAGGCTGAGAGGAGATACCCCACGTCCAAGGTCAGGAGCAGCAGCTGTGCTTCGCTAGAGCAGCCGTGAAGAGATACCCCATATCCAAGGTAAGAGAAACCCCACTAAGACGATAGATGCTGAGGGAGGGCATCAGAGGGCAGAGAGACTGAAACCAGAATCACAGAAAACTAGCCAATCTGATCACACGACCACAGCCTTGTCTAACTCAGTGAAACCAAGCCATGCCGTGTGGGCCACCCAAGACAGACAGGTCATGGTGGAGAGATCTGACAGAATGTGGCCCACTGGAGAAGAGAATGGCAAACCACTTCAGTATTCTTGCCTTGAGAACCCCATGAACAGTATGAAAAATAGGTGAAATGAACAGTAGGCAAAATGATAGGATACTGAAAGAGGAACTCCTCAGGTCAGTAGGTGCCCAATATGCTACTAGAGATCAGTGGAGAGATAACTCCAGAAAGAATGAAGGGATGGAGCCAAAGCAAAAACAATACCCAGTTGTGGATGTGACTGGTGATAGAAGCAAGGTCTGATGCTGTAAAGAGTAATATTGCATAGGAACTGGGAATGTCAGGTCCATGAATCAAGGTAAATTGGAAGTGGTCAAACAGGAGATGGCAAGAGACATTCTAGGAATCAGCGAACTAAAATGGACTGGAATGGGTGAATTTAACTCAGATGACCATTAATCTACTACTGAGGGCAGGAATCCCTTAGGAGAAATGGAGTAGCCATCATGGTCAACAAGAGAGTTCAAAATGCAGTACTTGGATGCAATCTTAAAAATGATAGAATAGTCTTGTTCATTTCCAAGTCAAACCATTCTATATCATGGTAATCCAAGTCTATGCCCCAACCAGTAATGCTGAAGAAGCTGAAGTTGAATGGTTCTATGAAGACCTACAAGACCTTCTAGAACTAACACCCCCAAAAGATGCCCTTTTCATTATAGGGGACTGGAATGCAAAAGTAGGAAGTTAAGAAACACCTGGAGTAACAGGCAAATTTGGCCTTGGAGTACAGAATGAAGCAGGGCAAAGGCTAACAGAGTTTTGCCAAGAAAATGCACTGGTCATGCAAACACCCTCTTCCAACAACACAAGAGAAGACTCAACACATGGATATCAATAGATAGCCAACACTGAAAGCAGATTGATTATATTCTTTGCAGCCAAAGATGGAGAAGCTCTACACAGTCAGAAAAACAAGACTGGGAGCTGACTGTGACTCAGATCATGAACTCCTTATTGCCAAATTCAGACTAAAATTAGAGAAAGTAGGGAAAACCACTAGACCATTCAGGTATGACCTAAATCAAATTCCTTACAAGTATACAGTGGAAGTGACAAATAGATTTAAGGGACTAGATCTGATAGAGTACCTGATGAACTATGGAAGGGGTTCATGACATTGTACAGGAGACAGGGATCAAGACCGTCCCCAAGAAAAAGAAATGCAAAATGGCAAAATGGTCATCTGAGGAGGCCTTACAAATAGTTGTAAAAAGAAAAAGAGGTGAAAAGCAGAGGAGAAAAGGAAAGATATACCCATTTGAAGGCAGAGTTCCAAAGAATAGCAAGGAGAGATAAGAAAGCCTTCCTCAGTGATCAATGCAAAGAAATAGAGGAAAACAACAGAATGGGAAAGACTAGAGATCTCTTCAAGAAAGTC
>SJYW01050966.1:202504-218481 GCA_006410735.1 Raphicerus campestris | reverse complement strand
CACAAGCTGGAATCAAGATTGCCAGGAGAAATATCAGTAACCTCAGATATGCAGATGATACCACCCTTATAGCAGAAAGTGAAGAGGAACTAAAGAGTCTCTTGATAAAAGTGAAAGAACAGACTGAAAAAGTTGGCTTAAAGCTCAACATTCAGAAAACCAAGATCATGGCATCTAGTCCCACCACTTCATGGCAAATAGATGGGGAAACAGTTGAAACAGTGTCAGACTTTATTTTTTGGGGCTCCAAAATCACTGCAGATAGTGACTGCAGCCATGAAATTAAAAGATGCGTACTCCTTGGAAGAAAAGTTATAACCAACCTAGACAATATATTCAAAAGCAGAGACATTATTTTGTCAACAAAGGTCTGTCTAGTGAAGGCTATGAATTTTCCAGTGGTCATGTATGGATATGAGAGTTGGACTGTGAAGAAAGCTGAGCGCTGAAGAATTGATGCTTTTGAACTGTGCTGTTGGAGAAGACTCTTGAGAGTCCCTTGGTCTGCAAGGAGATCTAACCAGTTCATCCTAAAGGACATCAGTGCTGGGTGTACATTGGAAGGACTGATGTTGAAGCTGAAATTCCAATACTTTGGCCACCTATGTGAAGAGCTGACTCATCTGAAAAGATCCTGATGCTGGGAAAGATTGAAGGCAGGAGGAGAAGGGGATGACAGAGGACGAGATGGTTGGATGGCATCACCGACTCAATGGATGTGAGTTTGAGTAAACTCCGGGAGTTGGTGATGGACAGGGAGGCCTGGCGTGCTGCAGTCCGTGGGGTCACAAGAGCCGGACTCAACTTAGGGACTGAGCAAGAGCCCTGACATGTAACATTTGCACCTGATGTAAATACTCCCACTGTAGCCAGTTTCAGTCCATCACCCCGATGGCCCTGGATGTGGGGGTGGGAAGAGATCTCCAGTAGCACAGGGTTATAGAATATTTCTGCCACACAGAGAGAGAATAGATGCTAACAACCTTGACAGCTGAGGATACACTAAAAAAGTAAAAAGTAAATAATTAGGAAGTGATGAGTTGTAGGAGTTTATAACTGTTGTTCTTTGTATAATTTATTCAAATTTCCACATTTATATAATATTTATTTTTTAATAATGGCTATGTTTAACACCAGCTCTTAGAATTCCTGAAAGTGTAACAGTTGGTTCACTTGCTCCTCCCCAGGGCTGGCTCTGGCACAGCACTGCCCAGGGTATCTCTCAGCCCCCACCCTCCCACGGCTTCAGCTGTGTTTCATTTCACCCGCCAGTGGTCTGCAGATCTCAGTGTTCCTTCTAGTCAGGGCCGTATGACTTCTGTTCCCTCGGTTGCTAAATTCAGTGCATAAATTCCAGCCTTTATTCTCCTTGGCCTTTCAGGGGCTTGTGACACCCCATCCGTCTTGAAACTCTGCAACAACATTCTTTCCTTTCTTGCCATTATTTTATTTTTTGGCCGTGCAATGTGGGATCCCAGTTCCCCAGCCAGGGATTGAACCTGCGCCCCCTGCAGTAGAACAGCAGAGTTTTAACCACTGGACCACCAGGTAAGTCCCTTCTGCCATTATTATTAATTTTTTAAAAAATATTTTTAGTTTCGGCATGGGAACTCTTCGTTGCAGCATATGGGATCTAATTCCCTGACCAGGAATCAATGCAGGGCCTCTGCACTGGGAGCTCAGAGTCTCAGCCATTGGATCACCAGGGAAGTCCCCTGCCTTTACTTCTGAACCTTTTCTGGGGGCTCCTGTGCCCCTGCTGGCCCTTTAACTGTGGATGCGCCCCAGGATCTGATCATGGTTTCTTTGGTCTTCCATCTCCTTTTGAACGTGAATGTTTCCCACATCCATACCTTTTGTGACCCCATGGACTATATAGCCTGTCAGACTCCTCCGTCCATGGGATTGTCCAGGCGAGAATACTGGAGTGGGTTGCCATTTCCTTCTCCAGGGGATCTTCCCGACCCAGGGATCGAATCCAGGTCTCCTACACTGTAGGCAGACTCTTTACCGTCTGAGCCACCAGGGAAGCCACCTTTGGCTCAGATCTCTGCTTTGACCTCCAGACCTACAGGTGTGACTGTCTTCAGCACATCTTTATCTGACCATTTCATGAGCATCTTACACTCAACATGTACCATCATTCCAATCCCACCCCAACCTCTTGTTCTTCCTTTATATTCCTCACCCAGGCATTCGTGCCATCGTTCGTTCCAAATATTTACTGAACACCTACGACATCCTAGTCACCGTGCCACGTGCTAATTAAGCCACAGTCCTCGTGGAACTGACTCACAGGAAATGGCATCACCATGCCCCAGTGACCTAGGCCAGAACCCTGGAGTCATCTTTGAACCCTGCCTCTCCCACATGACTTATAATCATTTGGTCTGTAAACTTGTCCTCCTCTACTTCCTGAACAGGCCTGGAACCTAGCTTCCTCTTCCACCCCCACCATGGGTGTCTTCTCAGGTCCTTATCATTTTTCTCCTGGATTGCGCAGGAAGCCCTCCACTCTCCATCCAGAGACTCGCTGCATTGGAATCCTTTCTCTACAATACTGGTCTAACAATATTCCTGAAACCACATTTATGATACAGCCATCGATTTCCCAGTATTACATCCTGCCTGACTCCCTCTTAGTCTGCAGAATGAAACATGTGCTCATGCTTGGCTTCGTGAAAAGACCTTCTGTGTGATCCGGGCCCTGTCCACCTCTTGGTCTGCTTGTCCTCATTCCTCTTGGGACTATTCCCAGGCGATTCCTTCTGTCTAGAATCCCTCTACTGGCCCACACTACCCCATCCCCATTCCCTTCTTTGCCTTTCTGCTCCTCCCACTCATCCTTCAAAACTTGTCCTGATGGGGAGGCTTCCCTGGTGGTCCAGGGGTTAAGACCTCACCTTCCAATGGAGTGGTTGCAGGTCTGATCCCCTGGTTGGGGAACTAAGACCTCACANACAGCGTTCTCAGTTTTAAATTCCCTATCTCTGTTAATAAGGATGTCTTTCTACCTCCTGGTACAGGGAGGGCACCTTTCATGTGGGACAAATACATGCTATTGAGGCATATTTGGGGGCTGCCTGCACTGGGCCCTAACAGTAAATCAATTACTTAGCACACTGCCTAGTAAATAATAGGGGCTCAGTAAATTTTAGCTGTTATTATTACTAATGTTACTTGTTTTACTTCATTAATGCGAGTTAAGGAGGTTTCTATTTTCCATTAGTGTGCTTTGTATAGAGTTATTAACTTTGAGACTTTTCAAATTCAAGATAATCAGTTCTGATGTTCAAGCAAGCTTTGTTAGCAAATGACCCTTGGATGCAAGTNGTTACTTGTTTTACTTCATTAATGCGAGTTAAGGAGGTTTCTATTTTCCATTAGTGTGCTTTGTATAGAGTTATTAACTTTGAGACTTTTCAAATTCAAGATAATCAGTTCTGATGTTCAAGCAAGCTTTGTTAGCAAATGACCCTTGGATGCAAGTGCTAATGCTGCTGCTGCTGCTGCTAAGTCGCTTCAGTCGTGTCCGACTCTGTGCAACCCCAAAGACAGCAGCCCACCAGACTCCCCCATCCCTGGGATTCTCCAGGCAAAAATACTGGAGTGGGTTGCCATTTCCTTCTCCAATGCAGGAAAGTGAAAAGTGAAAGTGAAGTTGCTCAGTAGTGTCCGACTCTGCACGACCCCATGGACTGCAGCTTACCAGGCTCCCCCATCCGTGGGATTTTCCAGGCAAGAGTACTGGAGTGAGGTGTCATCGCCTTCTCCAAGTGCTAATGAGGTGTCACTCAATAACAATATAAAACAGCCTTATCACTTGAGAATAAGCTAAAGTTTCTGCTGTATTGGGCTTCCCTGGTGGCTCAGATGGTATTAAAATTTGCCTTACCTGAGTAGTTAATGTAATTATTTCTGAAATGAATGAATGAAAAACTTTTCATTATCTAATTACTCTTGAACTTAGCGCAAGCTGATAAAAGAAGATGGAATGAAAAAAATCCCTTGGCTGCTTTCAAGTGTAGGGGTACCGACAACTGAATTCTACCCTGTGCTTATGAAGGTGCAATTTGTTGACTTCACTTTCACTTTAAAAATGTGAACTATTTCTAAAAGGCATTATTTGGTCAGGTATGGCTAAGGAATAGACCGCTTTGGTTAGGTGAAGACACGTGTGTATGTGTGTGCGTTTTGTCCAGTTCCCTCAGATGTTTTCTGTTCTGTGCTGGGACATCACTTTCTTGCAGGTTGGTCTTTATTTTGTGTTTTGGAGAATGTGCCTTCTCAGAGTTCAAATGTCAAGTGACAGTCTTTATCTGATTGCCAAGAAGCCTTTAGTTCCCTCCAGAAGCTCCATAGAAACGTTTGCCACTGTTAGGGGTCTACCTGGAAAGGCTCCCTTGTCTCACTCCTGAGTTTCACTCTGAGTCCGGGATGGCAGGGTGTTCTGCTGTTCTCCGTTTGGCGGGAAGAGTAGCTTCCTGAAAACAGGTTACCCCAGTGGGCAGAAACACAGCCCCTGGGTATTCAATAAGTTAAGTTGCGTCAGACTCTTTGAGATCCCATGGACTGTAGCCCACCAGGCTCTTCCATCCATGGGATCCTCCAGGCAAGAATACTGGAGTGGGTTGCTATTTCCTTCTCTGGGGGATCTTCCTGGACCCAGGGCTCCTGTATTAGAGGCATACGCTTTAACCTCTGAGCTATTTGAGGACAATATTCTGCCTGGAGACAGAAGCCCAGGAGGGTGACTGTTAACTAATTTATGCCAGAAATCTGTACGCAGGCAACTCTACCACAAATCACCTGTTTTACATACTAGCATCTCTAATACTTTCTTGTAGAAAGAGAAACAACCTGTGCCATAAATATATATAAGTTCAATCTTAGAATACTTCAATTTGAGGTTAAATGCTCCTCACAGCTTTCAGGGTTTTACAGGCTTATGCAGAAAAACAAGTAATTGCAAATTAAAAAGTAACTCCTGGTACACTGAATTTCTGGATCCCATTTGTTAATTCTGATATTTGGTGTATTTTTTATTGACTCCTGTTTGGAATTCTGTATCTATGTTTTTGTGCTCGTATGTACAGGAAAACCAACATTCCAGGGCTAGTGGGTTTTCATAAAGAATAATGAAGTATTTATGTAGTGGTATATTTAAGCAGCAAGACTGAAAATTCTTCTCTAAATTGATTTCTGTTTCCATGCTTTCAAAGGCATAATTGAAGAAAGAAAAGGCAATTTTGGATGCAAATGGCAGCCCACCCCAGTACTCTTGCCTGGAAAATTCCATGGAAGGAGGAGCCTGATGGGCTGTACTCCATGGGGTCGTTAGGAGTTGGATATGACTGAGCGACCTCACTCTCACTTTTCACTTTAATGCATTGGAGAAGGAAATGGCAACCCATTCCAGTATTTTTGCCTGGAGAATCCCAAGGATGCGGGAGCCTGGTGGGCTTCTGTCTATGGGGTTGCACAGAGTCGGACATGACTGAAGCAACTTAACAGCAGCAGCAGCAGCAGAAACTGGTTATGTTAGAATGGTTCAAAATGTAAAAAGCCTTACTTACGATCCACCCAAGTTATGCACCTGACCTGGGATAAGCCTCCGATCTGGGATACGCTCTCTCTCATACACTTGCTGCCCCCACTCTCTCCTCCCTGTAAGTAAATCTTTCATATTCTTGTTTAAAAGAAGAAAAACACGTGCTCTCTCAGAGACTTGCCCTTCCTCCGCTCAGGCAAGCAAAATATCAGCTAAAACCACCGCAGGCAGAATGGAAATGCCAAACTTGCAAGTCAACTTTTCCAGAGTTAAAATCAAGGGGCTGTGAAGGATTAAGTCCTCTTTTCTTGGCTCAGTGAATCCTAGAGGAATTAACATCAGTGCCACTTAATGGCAAGGGGTCTCTGCCTGCAGAGTTTACTAGGTTTGCATGAGAGAGAAGAAAAGGAAGAAAAGTTTCTGAAGCCAAATATAAAAATCCAGGACTTTCAGGTTAGCCAAAAATGGCCTTTTTACCTCTAGTGCTGCAGCATTCATCGGCATCTGGCTGTGCTATAATAATTGCTGCTATTAGCTGAGCACTGACTGTACGCCAGGCTTTTGACATATATAATTTCGACTCCCCACAATAACCCAGCAAAAAAGGTAAAGTGAAAGTCGCTCAGTCGTGTCCGACTCTTTGCGCCCCCATGAACTATACAGTCCATGGAATTCTCTAGGCCAGAATACTGGAGTGGGTAGCCTTTCCCTTCTCCAGGGGATCTATCTTCCCAACCCAGGGATCCAACCCAAGTCTCCCGCATTGCAGGTGGATTCTTTACCAGCTGAGCCACAAGGGAAGCCCAGCAAGAAAGGTAATCTTATCCTTATTTCATAGCTGAAGGAGACAGAGGGTCAGAGAAGCTTGAAACTTGTCTAAGCCACATACCCAGTAAATAGTGAAATTGGGCTTTGATCTTAGCTCTGCTTGACTCAAAACTTGTTCTCTTTCTATTGTCTGCTCCATATTTGCTTATTGCAGAGACAGAGCCCAGATGGTGCCCAGAGAGTGACATTGGTAGCAGGTAGTAAAGAAACTCTAAGAGGATAGGCTAGAATGTAGCTTTCTCTGTGACACCACCCAGAAGAGCATGGAGTCTGTGACCCTGGAGAGACGATATCAGTACTCATAACCTGCTATCCACTGGACATCTCGCCAAGGCTGTCTCTTGGGACCTAAGTTGTTTAGCCGCTCAGTCATGTCTGACTCTTTGCGATCCCATGGACTGCAGCACGCCAGGCTTCCCTGTCCTTCACCATCTCCCGGAGCTTGCTCAAACTCATGTCCATCGAGTCAGTGATACCAGCCAGCCATCTCTTGCTCTGTCATCCCCTTCTCTTCCTGCCCCTCAATCTTTCCCTGCATCAGGGTCTTTTCCAATGAGTTGGTTCTTTGTATCAGGTGGCCAAAGTATTGGAGCTTCAGTTTCACCATCAGTCCTGCTAATGAGTAGGTCACCTATTCAGAACTCATGCTGCCTTCTGCCTGGGGGTGCCCTTTCCCCCAGGAGGACTCAGCTCAGGGAGAGTCTGACGTCTCTTCTGACCCCCTTACAGGGAATTTGACAATGCTGTCCTATATGCACTCACACTGTCCTCCCATCCAGAGTCCTACCACCCGCATCTCATCCCTGTCCAAGAAAGGAACAATTTATCTCTCAAGTCGTGTTTCTTCCTTATTTTTCATTTTATTCTGTGTGTCTTGGTTAGATAGTAAGTTTCCTATTTCTAACAAACCTTCAGTCGTGCATGCCAATAGTTACAGATCCCGTGAAATCAATTCCTGTTGTGAATGTTGTATGACATGCTTTGAAAATATAATGAATTGATAGATGCTGGCCAAAACCACTTGATCAGTGAGCTCCATCTGTTACTGCTTTCACTGAGTCTTGACTTCTCTCCATTTTCAGGCCTATCTTTTGCCCAGGCTGTAGGCCTCTGATAGCAGCCCCCCAGAGTCTTGTGCAATATGGAAAGTAGTCTTGTGCAATATAGAAAGTAATAGCTGTCCAAGGAGGCGTGTGTGCTCAGAAGCCATCTAGCATATCCTCCTCGGGCAATGGAAAGAGTACGGAGTTCGGAATCACAAGACCTAGCCTAGTGGCCATGTGACTGGAGAGAAGTCACTTTGTGTGGTTTATCTCATCTCTAAGGCAGTATTACCTCCCGGAGTTTTTGTTGGCTGTGTTTGGTTCACTAGACACCACTGGCACAGGACCTAGGACTCATACAGAGGCACTCTAAAGTAATTATCCGGCCCCGATAATTAGATCCAAATTATAAAAATAAAGCTTCAAAATGAAATTTAATAAGAAAACAACTAACCCCCTAAAAAAATATAACACTAGATCTACTTTTTAGTAGTTTAGTGTTTTTGAAGCTCTCACTACATTAGAAAATTAGTTGTGGGTTAATTTTTTTTTTTTTTACTTTGCAAAAATTCCTGAGAATCTAGATGATCTCCAAAGAATGACTGCTGACCCTAAATTATATAACTTCAGCAAAGCAAGCAATTTTAAATTACTATGATAAAATTCTATTTAAAATGAGTTATGGGTACATTTCAGTATGTTTGCTATGATGCGGGAAGCTTCAAAACTCAGTCTGAGGACCCAGGGTGATCTTCAAATAATGTGAATTATGAGGCTTAAGGGCTTTACATACGTGTTTAGTGAACAGGCTTCCCAGGTGGCTCAGTGGTAAAGAATCTGTCTGCCAGTGTAGGAGACACAAGAGACATGAGTTTGATCTCTCGGTAGGGAAGAGCTCCTGGAACAGGAAATGGCAACCCACTCCAGTATTATTGCCTGGAAAATCCCGTGGACAGAGGATCCTGGGGATGTGAGGCGGGGAGTGTGGGTACAGTCCATAGGGTCACAGAGGCTTGGACACGACTCAGCATGCACGCATTTACCATCTGGAAAGATCTACGGAAGAAATGTTATTGCCCCTAAAGTCCACCAGCCAGGAACCTCTGGGAGCCATTAACCCGGTGGTTCTCAAATCTACCGATTATTCAAAACTGGAAGGGAGTCCGGGTGATGCCTGGGGATGGGTGTTTTAACCAGCACTACAGATGATTCTAACAGACCAGATTTGGGAACAACTGGACTTTAACCAGAGTTCCTCCCCCATCTCAGTTCATTTCATTTTGTCCTAGGTTTGCCCTTTTGGAAAAGAACAGCTGATTGCTCTCATCTTATGAACTTGACTGCTGCCAAGTCTTTCTCTGCCAGGCAGGATGCGCCCAATGCCGTTCATGACCCAGTAAAACATGGCTTTGTCTCCAGCCCTTTTCCACCTCAAGCCCTCCCAGTCCCTAAGAATTTACTTCCCTACGTGCCCTTCCCCCTCCAAATCTCATCCTTTGCACTGTCCTTAAATTTCCTCCTCTGCTCTCAGCTGCTGGCTGGCCTGTCTCTACTCTTCCCTGCAATATGTTTTCTCTTCTCATTTTGCAATAATGGGCAGTAGCGGGGACTTCAGGGTAAGGGCTCTATTGTTGCTGGAGGTCAAGAGAGTAGAAATAGGAAATAAGCAGTGGTATATCCTGAGGCGTCAGCAGAGCCAAAGTTGCTGGGGGTGTAGGGATGGGAAGAGAGGAAGGGAGAGGTTGACCTTTGCCCTTACCAGGACTTTGCCCTTCCTGGGACAGGAAGTGAATTGGTCGACAGAATTTCAGACCTGGGTGGGGCCTGACTGTACTAATCCAGACCGGAGTTTGGAAGGAGGTTGTCTGCTGGAAATGTGATGCTTGGTAATTTTTAGTAGGAGTTTTATTTTGGCTACAAAGGTCGAGGTATTTGCCCTTCTCTCCTGGGAGAGGACTTCCGCCCTTGAGGTCCTTGCGCATGGTTGATTTGTGCAGGAAGACCACCACCAGAATTATTCAGTATTTACTTATAGGCCCAGGGCATACCTCAAAAACTGCAGATTTAATTATTTTTAATGGGATGCAGCTAATTTAATGGCAGTATAGGTAGATAATTAAAATTAAGATAAATTCTCCTATTGCATTAGCTCCTCCGCATGCTCAGATTTTGCCTTATAATTGTGCAAATAACACCACCAGCAACTGCTGTATGCCAGTGATTCATTTATATCAGAATCCCCGCAACCCCAGGGGAGGGGGCGGTGGGTTGCTGAAAATGCAGATTCCTGGGCCCAGGTGCCTGAAGTCGGAATATCTGGGGTGTGAGGCCCAGGAATCTGCATGCTTAGATAGACTTTCAGGTGACCCTTAAGAATTGTAGGGGCTTCTCTGAAAGTCCAATGGTTAAGACTTCACCTTTTAATGCAGGAGGTGTGGGTTTGATCCCTGGTTGGGCAGCTAAGTCCCACTTGCTGCATGGCCTAAAAATCAAAGCAGTGTTGCAACAGATTCAATAAAAGCTTTAAAAACGGTCCAAAAGAAAATCTTGAAAAAAAAAAAAAAGAATTCCAAAGAGGCCTTTAATGAGTATCTATTATGGGCTGGAGACATTATCTTACTAGAAAAAAATTTTCTCAACCATCTTATAAGGCTCAGTTCAGTTCAGTCGCTCAGTCATGTCTGACTCTTTGCAACCCCATGAGCTGCAGCACACCAGGCCTCCCTGTCCATCACCAACTCCCNCCTTTTCCTTCAATAATAGCTCCCCTGCTCCTCCCTTCTTCCCATAAAAACCTTCAATTTTGTACACTCCCTTGGAGAGCCTTCTAGTTGCTAGATGGGATGATGCCCAATCGATTCATGAATCACTCTAATAAAGCCAATTAGAGCTTCAATTTTACTCGGTTGAATTTTTTTTTTTTTAAACAGAATACGCAGGGCCTCCTTGGTGGCTCAGTGGTAAAGAATCGCCTGCCAATGCAGGAGACGCAGGTTCCATCCCTGGTCCGAGAAGATCTCACACGCTGCAGAGTAACCAGGCCCATATGCCACAGCTATGGAGCCTGTGCTCTCAAGCCAGGAACCACAACTCCTGAGCCCACGGGCCACAATTGCTGAAGCCCAGGCACCTAAGAGCCGGTGCTCCACAACAAGAGAAGCCACCACAGTGAGAGGGCCACTCATCGCAACTAGAGAAAACCTGTGTGCAATGGTGAAGACCCAGTGAAACCATAAATAAATAAAACAGAATATGCAGGCCTACAAGCCAAAGTGAGGGCCTCTAAAATGCAGAGACAGTACTTTGTCAACAAAGGTCCATCTACTGAAGGCTATGGTTTTTCCAGTGGTCATGTATGGATATGAGAGTTGGACTATAAAGAAAGCTGAGTGCCGAAGAATTGATGCTTTTGAACTTGGTGCTGGAGAAGACTCTTGAAAATCCCTTGGACTGCAAGGAGATCCAACCAGTCCATCCTAAAGGAAATCAGTCTTGGGTGTTCATTGGTAGGACTGATGTTGAAGCTGAAACTCCAATACTTTGGCCACCTGATGTGAAGAGCTGACTCATTTGAAAAAACCCTGATACTGGGAAAGATTGAGGGCAGGAGGAGAAGGGGATGACAGAGGATGAGATGGCTGGATGGCATTACCGACTCAATGGACATGGGTTTGGGTGGCTTCCGGGAGTTGGTGATGGACAGGGAGGCCTGGTATGGTGCGGTTCATGGGGTTGCAAAGAGTCAGACACGACTGAGCCACTGAACTGAACTGAATTTGGNGAAGACAGCACGGAATAGGGGCAGGACAGCCTCCTACCTTTGTGGGAGGTGGATGGCAATTGTGACCTCTCCTTTATATTGTTTTGTATTTATCCTCCTTTTAAATCATGAGGTGGGGGGCGTCTCACACCTCTGGGGTGTCCATGCTCCCTACTGGACAGAAGGGGACGGCAGAGGATGAGATGGTTGGATGGCATTACTGATGTGATGGACATGAGTCTGACAGTGCGCTTTAGCTGACCCCGGCACCCATCTTTTACAAAATTCTGATGAGAAGCAATGGTGTGAGAGGCTGTTGGGAACCACCCAACCCCCATCTGCCCCCCTCCCAGGACCAGGGACTGTGTGCTGGCCAGAGGGACTGGGGCCTGCCACTGCCCGGAGGTNGCACCCATCTTTTACAAAATTCTGATGAGAAGCAATGGTGTGAGAGGCTGTTGGGAACCACCCAACCCCCATCTTCCCCCCTCCCAGGACCAGGGACTGTGTGCTGGCCAGAGGGACTGGGGCCTGCCACCGCCCGGAGGTGTGACTCCTCCTAATTAGCTCAATTATACTGGGAATGCCATCCTGCTTGTCAGCGATTCAGCCGTGGGCAAGTGACCATGCTCTTGTGGATGAGAGAGAGAAAACCCCCGGGCAGGTTCTTGAGAGGGATTTCTGGGGGTTCCCTTGCCAAGAGCTGTCCCAGCAGCTCCCTTGGAAGAGGCTGGGCTGTCGCACAGCGCTACGGGGGGGCCAGCACACAGGCTTCTAGGTGGACAGAGCCCCTCGGGAAGGTGGGAAGGCTGCTACTGTTCAGGCCAAAAGGCTGGGAAGGGCGCCCCTCCACCCCGCCCCCAGAGTCGGGCGGCTTGGTTGTGCACAGAAAGTGGGTTTTCCTGAACCAGGGCACCGCCTGGTACTGCCAGCCCCAGGTTTACCCATTAGCACCAACCGAAAACAGATTTGGAAACACTGAGCTGCCTAGGCCCAGTCAGCAGGCTTTCTGGTTAAACTCCGCTGCTCTCTTTATTCAACAAAAGCCTGATTCTGGAGCCTTCTGTAGTTAGTTTCATCCTGGTTAGTCCAATCAGTCCATCCTAAAGGAAATCAGTCCTGAATATTCATTGGAGGTCTGATGCTGAAGATGAAACTCTGTGGCCATCTGATGCGAAGAACCGACTCATTGGAAAAGACCCTGATGCTGGGAAAGACTGAAGGCAGGAGAAAGGGACGACAGAGGATGAGATGGTTGGATGGCATTACTGATGCGATGGACATGAGTCTGAGCAAGCTCCCGGAGCTGGTGATGGACAAGGAAGCCTGGCGTGCTGCAGTCCATGAGGTCGCAGAGTCGGAAGTTAAGTTTACCCTGAAGCTCTCTTGAGAGGATAAAACTTGTAGGTTTGGAATCTTTGGGAGGATCGATCAGGCAGGACCTTGGCTGCCCAGCGTCCCAGCGTGGAGCAGTTCCAGCTGCAAGGCCCCAAGGGAGAGGTGGGGCGCAGATAACAGAGCCCCTGCTGGCAACCAACTTGGCTCCCATCCCACCCCCACCCCTAGTCTTGCAAAGCCGCGGCTCTGAGCTTTCATTTCCTCTGGGCCTTTAACTGTCAGCTTCCTCTGGATGCTTGTCTATCTAGAAACTTCCTGGTCTGACCGGAGTTCTGCTATTCTCTGTCCCTCCACTTCGAGAAACTTCCCTGACCCCTGACCCTCCACTTCCTGGCAGGCCTCTGCCAAACTGCTCAGCTTGAATCCATGGTAGAAATTCTTCTGCAAGATGCTGGTTGTTTTCCTTGAACATCATACAATGGAGTAAACGATGTTTCAGTGGTTTTTAAAAATACAGACTTCCTCTCCCATGAGTGCAATTACACATGCTCAGTGCAGANCTTGAATCCATGGTAGAAATTCTTCTGCAAGATGCTGGTTGTTTTCCTTGAACATCATACAATGGAGTAAACAATGTTTCAGTGGTTTTTAAAAATACAGACTTCCTCTCCCATGAGTGAAATTACACATGCTCAGTGCAGAGAACAAGCAGATCATCAAAGAGGTCACACGCTGCAAAGCAAGTCCCAAACCGAAGTAATCTTGACACCCAGAGGGGAGGACGGCTGAGTGTTCATTTATTTTCCACCTCCTCAGTTTAATATTTTATCACCGTTAAAACTGTTACCACCTACGTCATGATGATCACATGACTATTATTGCTGTTATTCATCATTATTTTTATTCTTGTTGTTCTTGTCACAGATGATAAAGCTGTTGTTATGCCACATTAGGCAGAGTTTCTCTGTGCCAAATTGGTATCTGATTTAACGAAGATGTAGGCGGGTTCATCTAGGGTGTAGCTACATATTGCTGTACTGGCTGGTGTCTCTTTGAAAGCTGAGACTCCTCAAACATTCCAGATCCCTCTGGAGGCAAGGACTATCTCGTGCTTGCAGAAGAGACTTGGTGGATGCTCTGTCCCTTCCTGAACCTATGAACAAAGTTAGAAGCACCCCTCCAGCTTTCCTCGTGATCCTAGCTACTGTATTGTCAAACAACAACAGAAAACATGGCCCCAAATGGTATCACTTGTGCTAAAACCCATGACACCAAATCTAGATTTAATATCTAACCCAACTGCAGTTTTGACCATCACCAGAAATGTCATCTTAATCAGCTGGTCTGGAATTTTCTGGTTAGCACCGATAAAGGGAGAAGAGGCATACGTATGGTAAAGTCCTCGATGTTCCAATCAATCCCCTCTGCCCCCGACCATCCTGAGCTAAAAACAATCCTTTTCCTTCGATAATAGCTCCCCTGCTCCTCCCTTCTTCCCATAAAAACCTTCAATTTTGTACAATCCCTTGGAGAGCATTCTAGTTGCTAGATGGGATGATGCCCAATCGATTCATGAATCACTCTAATAAAGCCAATTAGAGCTTCAATTTTACTCGGTTGAATTTTTTTTTTTTAAACAGAATACGCAGGGCCTCCTTGGTGGCTCAGTGGTAAAGAATCCGCCTGCCAATGCAGGAGACGCAGGTTCCATCCCTGGTCTGAGAAGATCTCACACGCTGCAGAGTAACCAGGCCCATATGCCACAGCTATGGAGCCTGTGCTCTCGAGCCAGGAACCACAACTCCTGAGCCCACGGGCCACAGATGCTGAAGCCCAGGCAACTGAGAGCCAGTGCTCCGCAACAAGAGAAGCCACTACACTGAGAGGGCCACTCATCGCAACTAGAGAAAACCTGTGTGCAACGGTGAAGACCCAGTGAAACCAGAAATAAATAAAATTATAAAACAGAATATGCAGGCCTACAAGCCAAAGTGAGGGCCTCTAAAATGCAGAGACAGTACTTTGTCAACAAAGGTCCATCTACTGAAGGCTATGGTTTTTCCAGTGGTCATGTATGGATATGAGAGTTGGACTATAAAGAAAGCTGAGTGCCGAAGAATTGATGCTTTTGAACTTGGTGCTGGAGAAGACTCTTGAAAATCCCTTGGACTGCAAGGAGATCCAACCAGTCCATCCTAAAGGAAATCAGTCTTGGGTGTTCATTGGTAGGACTGATGTTGAAGCTGAAACTCCAATACTTTGGCCACCTGATGTGAAGAGCTGACTCATTTGAAAAAACCCTGATACTGGGAAAGATTGAGGGCAGGAGGAGAAGGGGATGACAGAGGATGAGATGGCTGGATGGCATCACCGACTCAATGGACATGGGTTTGGGTGGCCTCCAGGAGTTGGTGATGGACAGGGAGGCCTGGTATGATGCGGTTCATGGGGTTGCAAAGAGTCAGACACGACTGAGCCACTGAAATGAACTGAATTTGAAACAGATCTTCCCAACACAGATTTCCTAAGTGCACTGGACCTGCTGCCAGAGCTTTGGAGGGGTGCCCTGAGCATGTTTATTCTTTTACTAAATAAGCCTGGCATAAGGAATATTACCCTTTGGCAGAGCCTTCAAATATTTTTCCAAGTCAACTTAGAAGCCTGGGAGCAGCCACTGCCTGCAAGGGTGCATGGAGGCTGTCTGAAGACAACTTTGTCTTGGGAAACTTCCTAAGTCCCCTCAGGGGGCCACACAGGGCTGGAGCCGAACAAGGCAGAGGGAGGGCATTGCCCACTTGCCCAATCTCAGAATTTTTTAAGTCCTGGAATTTAAAAAATGTTTTTTTAATTGGAGGATAATCGTTTTCCAATATTGTGATGATTTCTGCCATACATTGACATGAATCATGTCCCCTCCCTCTTAATCCTCCCTCCTACCTCCCCCTGCACCCCACCCCTCTAGGTTTTCAGCACCCCATTTGGGCAGCAAGGCCCTGACCCCCTCCTCTAGGAAGTAAGAGCCTCAGACAAGCAGGTGGTGCAGGCCTCAGCCACTGAAGGCGCTGTGAAGACAGTGCAGTAGAATCTTCGGGGCTTCCCAGGTGGCCTGAAGTGCAGGAGCCTCAGGAGATGCCAGTTCAATCCGTGCGTCGGAAAGATCCCTCGAAAGAAGGCATGGCAACCCACTCCTGTATTCTTTCCTGGAGAATCCCACGAACAGAGGAGCCTGGTGGGCTACAGTCCATGGGGTCGCAAAGAGTCAGACATGACTGAGCGATTGAGCACGCATACACAGAATCTTGGAAGGTGCTAAATGCTATGAGAACTCCTTTGGAAAGTCTTCCTTGCTGCTGAAAGGAACTGGTGACACGCAGCAGGTGAGTATGTGTTGTTTTCATAGCAATCTGACCTCAGTGCTGTAACTTCTAAGTGACCTCTCTCTCTCCCTGCCCTCCCT
>SJYW01050966.1:182894-199366 GCA_006410735.1 Raphicerus campestris | reverse complement strand
ATACTGGGAAAGATTGAGGGCAGGAGGAGAAGGGGATGACAGAGGATGAGATGGCTGGATGGCATTACCGACTCAATGGACATGGGTTTGGGTGGCTTCCGGGAGTTGGTGATGGACAGGGAGGCCTGGTATGGTGCGGTTCATGGGGTTGCAAAGAGTCAGACACGACTGAGCCACTGAACTGAACTGAATTTGGAACAGATCTTCCCAACACAGATTTCCTAAGTGCACTGGACCTGCTGCCAGAGCTTTGGAGGGGTGCCCTGAGCATGTTTATTCTTTTACTAAATAAGCCTGGCATAAGGAATATTACCCTTTGGCAGAGCCTTCAAATATTTTTCCAAGTCAACTTAGAAGCCTGGGAGCAGCCACTGCCTGCAAGGGTGCATGGAGGATGTCTGAAGACAACTTTGTCTTGGGAAACTTCCTAAGTCCCCTCAGGGGGCCACACAGGGCTGGAGCCGAACAAGGCAGAGGGAGGGCATTGCCCACTTGCCCAATCTCAGAATTTTTTAAGTCCTAGAATTTAAAAAATGTTTTTTTAATTGGAGGATAATCGTTTTCCAATATTGTGATGATTTCTGCCATACATTGACATGAATCATGTCCCCTCCCTCTTAATCCTCCCTCCTACCTCCCCCTGCATCAAACCCCTCTAGGTTTTCAGCACCCCATTTGGGCAGCAAGGCCCTGACCCCCTCCTCTAGGAAGTAAGAGCCTCAGACAAGCAGGTGGTGCAGGCCTCAGCCACTGAAGGCGCTGTAAAGACAGTGCAGTAGAATCTTCGGGGCTTCCCAGGTGGCTGAAGTGCAGGAGCCTCAGGAGATGCCAGTTCAATCCGTGCGTCGGAAAGATCCCTCGAAAGAAGGCATGGCAACCCACTCCTGTATTCTTTCCTGGAGAATCCCATGAACAGAGGAGCCTGGTGGGCTACAGTCCATGGGGTCGCAAAGAGTCAGACATGACTGAGCGATTGAGCACGCATACACAGAATCTTGGAAGGTGCTAAATGCTATGAGAACTCCTTTGGAAAGTCTTCCTTGCTGCTGAAAGGAACTGGTGACCCGCAGCAGGTGAGTATGTGTTGTTTTCATAGCAATCTGACCTCAGTGCTGTAACTTCTAAGTGACCTCTCTCTCTCCCTGCCCTCCCCTGCCTCCAGGCTTACCTGACACCAATCCAACTCTCTACTCAGGAGTCAAGGAGGTCTTTTCAAACATAAACAAGATGTCTCTGCCTGAGACCCTTTGGCAGGCCCCTTCTAGTCTGCTTCACAAAGAATGACGTCCACATGTTCCCTTTGGCGCTTGCGGTTTTTGGTGATTGGGTACCTGCCTCCCTAACCTGCTGTCTCCACCACACCATGAGTTCCTTGAGGATAAGGATCACAGCTGATTAGGTTTCCACCCACAGGACTAAGGTTTCCACTAGGAAACCTAGTTGGGCTCTCAGCTGGAAGGGCCCAGGTAAACAGTGGGCAAAGGAAGCAAATAATCTCTGTGAGGAAAGGATATCCTTTCTAGAATTTAATAACAGATCGAGTACAACCTTACATTTAGAAGCGGGGGAGGATTTTGCATTGTGTCCTCTGTGCTGGGATTTGAAACTATGTCCTACTTTAGCCTTAAGGCAGCGAGAGGTACAGCTGCCCTTGACTTTGTAGATTTCCCAAGGCTCAGTGAACACTGGAGTAACTGAACATTTTAACCTCAGGCCTCTCATAGAGCCTTTTAGAGAAATCAACTTTGGAAAAGGTGTGAAGATTAGTAGGCAAGAGGAGATAGCCTCAACACCCTTCATCTTTACCAGGGAAAATAACCAACCAGTTGGAAATGTATTCCCAAGATCACTGAATGACAGGCAGGAAGTTCTTTAAAACCTGCCTGAAGCCCCTTATCAGCTGTCTTCCTTAGAGCAAGGGGCTATGGGGAAGATAAGGGAGATAGATCCCTCTTAGAAGAAACCATTCTGCCTTCTATAAACAGCCATGCAACATTCTCAGCGAATCCAAGAGTCGGACTGAAGTGAGGAATCACAGGAACAATCTAACCTTGAGGGGGAAAAGGTAATATTGCTGAGCAGATATCATATTTGCTGTGGAGAACAGATAACATCATGAATTTATATGCTGTGAATGCTGGGAAACAGTTATTCTCAGGGCAGGAACCAAGGCAAAGGCAGAATGTAGTTCAGACAGAGATTCAGGCAGCCAGACTATGTCACAGCGACGCACTCTGCTTTGAGCTCTGACCACTCCTTGTGGATGCCAGTAATTTGAGAATTATGTTTAGCTTACAGGTCAACTGGAAATGACTTTGTCCGTACGGGTCTGTGTGAATTTGACTTGTACTTCCAGCATGTACTTGGAGACCTAGTAACCCTTTCAGGCTTTCTGAGGAATTCACAGGGTGAGGGCTGTAAGTATTATAGTTCCCCTGGTCACTCTCTAACTTTGAAATCTCACTTCCACAAAATCAATTCAGTTTATGAAATATCTCTTCATTCCAACTTCCACCTCACTGCCTTAACTGGCCGTGATTTGGGCAATTTCGTTTTCCAAAATGCCATTGACCGAGGTGGTGTGTGTAGCTGCCTTTTGCTGACAGTTTGAGGTCATTGAGAGGTTTATATCAGCCTTGAGGGTTTTACATCAGCATCTGAATCTAAGTCTGAAGTCAAATCTGAATTAAATCTAGAACTAAATATTGGACATCCCCACACTTGTATTTTATCTGTTTCATCAAGAGTTCTATGGGCTGTCTTACCACCCATATTTCTCCCCACTGCTGTGCCCTCACCCCTTTCTGACCTTCTATTGTTGCTTAGTGACACAGTCGTGTCTGACTCTTTGCGACCGCATGGACTGTAGCCTGCCAGGCTCCTCTGTCCAGGGGATTTCCTGGGCAAGAACATTGCAGTGGGTTCCCATTTCCTCCTCCAGGGGATCTTCCTGACCCAGGGATCAAACCCACGTCTCCGGTGTCTCCTGCATTGAAGGTGGGTTCTTTACCACTTAGCTACCTGGGAAGCCCTCCCTGACTTTTTCTCTGTGCTCAATTCTCTCCACTTTACCCAAATTTCTCCTAACCTCTTATACACAGCACTTTGGCTGTTTCTTTACACTGCCTCTTCCAGACAAACAAGTGAAGCCTCACTTCCCAACTAGAGAAACCTATCAAAGTATTTTTTAAAACAAAGGCAGTTCTTTTTTTTCTGAGCAGAACTCTAGTGTTAGTGGGTAAATATTGTTTTATTTTGGATACATGGACAATTCCTGGTAAAAGCAACTTTATAGTATTTATGAATTTTATTTAACTCCTGTATTACATTTTTAAAAATATGGTAGTTAAACAGGGAGGTAGGGCCAGGAATAGCATGTTGCTGTGAATGATAAAGAGATGAAACTTGTCTTCATAAAGCTTACAGTCCACGGGGACCAGAAGCATAACAATGATTATACATCGCAGCACTGTATCATCAGTTTAAACTTGGATGATGACAAGCTCTGGATGCATCCGCCCCAACTTCTTTTGTCCCCGTTGCATGATTATCCAATTACTGATGAAAAAATTCGAGGCAGCACTGTTGAGAATTGATGGGATACAATGAATATGGCATCTAAGACCAGCTGGAGACTGTCAGCATCCTGGCAGGCTTCACTCTCCACAACCCCGACCCCCACCCCAGGGCTCTGATCAGCCAGGCAGGGACCTAGACCCTGTCCCCAAGGGGGATGTCCAACGGGCACTTGTCCCTGATGAGGTCTAAGCCTCCTGAAGGCCACAGAAGTCCTTGCTATTGGGTTGTATTGGGAGTTAAATCTCCTTTCTCTGTCGACTTTGAGTCCTTGGGCTCAGCATATATAAGATGCTCAGAGGTTTTGTATGAAATATTCACTCAAACCCAAACAGGAAAAGCCTGCCTGGCTCCTGGCAGCCTCTGGGAGGCTGGTTTTCTCAGTTCCTGGGGGACACCTCCCAGGCTGAACTGAATGAAAGATGAGGCTCAGGGAGTGGGAATCCAGAGCGTGAGGAAATGAAATGACAAGAAACCAGGTTTGCTGGTTTCACCGTGGACCTGAAGTTAGGAGCTCACAGGGAGAGTTTTGCTTTCCTGGGGGTTTTGTGAAAATGTGATTCTGAACCACTCTTTTAAGAGAATGTGGTTTCGTAAGATTAAGGAAACTTTTAATATTAAGGGAAAAAAGAATTTTTATCATTTATGCCCTGTCGACTTTAAAAAGGGCTTTTTGAGGTGGCTTAAAATATTAAAGCCATGGTAAAGTAGGGCAGTGGAAGTAGAGATAAGAAGCAGCTCAGAAACCAGGGGCTAAGGGCAACGTGGATAAATTTAGTGCTTGTTCTAGAAGCTTCTAATTCAGGACATAAAGGTGGTCATGATGGGTTGTGCAGTTCATGTAGCCTGGTTAGAGAAAACCTTTTAGAGAGATGGATCTTTTTCCAGGTACTGAATTTTTCTGAGGTTATTCTTCACATGTGTGCGTGTGTATGCTAAGTCACTTTGGTCGTGTCTGACTCTTTGTGACCCCATAGACTGTAGCCCACCAGGCTCCTCTGTCCATGGGGTTTCCCAGGCAAGAACAGGGGAGTAGGGTGCCATTTCCTCCTCCAGGGGATCTTCCAGAACCAGGGGTCAAACCGGCATCTCTTATATCTCCTGCATTGGAAGGCAGGTTCTTTGCCACCACCACCTGGGAAGCCCGTTATTCCTCATAGGAGGGGCATTGGAGAGTAATTTGAATAATCCCTTTGCAGTGATTTGGTAAAANGTGTGGACACCACCTCTCACTCTCCAAGTGCTGACTCTGCCCTTCAAAGCTGAGTGCTGAAGAATTGATGGTTTCCAACTGTGGTGCTGGAGAAGACTCTTGAGAGTCCCTTGGACTGCAAGGAGGTCAAACTTGTCAATCCTAAAGGAAATCAACCCTGAGTATTCATTAGAAGGAGTGATGCTGAAGCTGAAGCTCCAATACTTTGGCCACCTGATGGGAAGAGCTGTCTCACTGGAAAAGACCCTGATGCTGGGAGAAAAGGGCAGCAGAAGATGAGATCGTTTGATGGCATCACTGACTCAATGGACATGAGTCTGAGCAAACTCTGGGAGATAGTGAAGGACAGGGAAGCCTGTNGCTGGGAGAAAAGGGCAGCAGAAGATGAGATCGTTTGATGGCATCACTGACTCAATGGACATGAGTCTGAGCAAACTCTGGGAGATAGTGAAGGACAGGAAAGCCTGGAGTGCTGCAGTCCATGGGGTAGCAAAGAGTCAGAGATGACAGACCGACTGAACCACAAATGATGTAAACAGGGCCTTCAGATCAAGCTGGGGTGATGCTAGATAATCCTTGTGAAGCAGTACAGCTTTTCATTTTGCTTAAGCAACTTTGACTTTGGTTTCTGTCATTTGCAACCAATGAGTCTTAACGTCCTGGTTAATGTGCTTACATTGCTGGGTACTTGTAATCATAACTGGAGGAAGAATTGAACATTCTGGAGCCACGAGGCTCCAGAATGCTCTTTCGGGTTCTTTCCCATCCCTCTGGTTGTCTCCTGCTCAGCCCTGGGGAAGGCGGAGTCCACCTGAAGGGATTTGCTGGAATGACAGTTCACCTTGTTGAGGCCTTGTTTCTTCTCCACAATTTTTCTGTTACTCTGCACAATCATTTAACCTTCTTTTGAAGTCAGAGACACTGAATTGGAAATTGAGGAACACAGAATGAACATCTCTTCACACTTGTGGGTGGTGGTGAACGCAGGGCCAGAACCTGGTGCCTGAGCCCCGCTCCGAGCGTGGTCTTTTCACCCTGCCTCCACCTCTGAGAAGCAGGGACTTTTAGGTCACGGCAAGGGGAGCCGAGAGCACCCTAGGAAGCCTTACTCCCTTGCCAGGGTCTTGGGAAAATCCAGTCATTTGTAGAAGAGAATGCATGTTGGTAACTACAGAGGTTCCAGAAGAACTCTCATAAGGGGTGAAAATTGCAAAGGGGCAGGAAGGCCCTCATTTCTTTGAAGCCTTCAGAGGTCAGCACACACATGGCTGAAGTTCCTTCTTCCTCTCGCATCAGTAGAATCGTTCTGTTTTTTTCACACATTTCCTCTTAGGATGCCCTTAAGATCAGGCAGTTGGACATGTGCAGGGCTGAACAGAGCTTTAACTCTGCAAAGGAAGCCAAGTGTCNTGGTAACTACAGAGGTTCCAGAAGAACTCTCATAAGGGGTGAAAATTGCAAAGGGGCAGGAAGGCCCTCATTTCTTTGAAGTCTTCAGAGGTCAGCACACACATGGCTGAAGTTCCTTCTTCCTCTCGCATCAGTAGAATCGTTCTGTTTTTTTTCACACATTTCCTCTTAGGATGCCCTTAAGATCAGGCAGTTGGACGTGTACAGGGCTGAACAGAGCTTTAACTCTGCAAAGGAAGCCAAGTGTCAGAGAGGGAGCCTAAAATAGCCTCAACCAGGGAAATCCTGAACCGATTCTGCTGACTGCCACTTATACTGCGAACACTCCCAGCTTCCCAGAGACAGACGGACTTCAACATCCCATCCAGCGTCCGGGCCAGGGAGGAGGGGCTAACCCATGCCAAAGAGAGCCTGGTGGCACTGCCGCCAAGGGCATCTCATGGGACCCTTGCATCTGCTGTGACCTTGCCTGGAGGGACACTTGGGAATGTCCTCTGTTGATTTCATGATTTATCCACTATTCGTATATTTTCTTTGATCATTAGGATTCTATCATCATTTCCTTGGAGATGTGGTCAGTGTTTATCCTTTGCGTGTGTATGTTTGTTTTTAATTGATAGACTAATTTTTAGAGGGCTTTTCAATTCATAGCCCAACTGAGCAGAAAATACCGAGCGTTCTTGCACCCCTCTGCTTCCCCTCCCCACTATCAACAGCTGGCACCACGTGCTACCTTGGTTACAGCACATGAACCTACACATTGTGTGCCTGAGAGCTCAGTCAAGTCTGACTCTTTGCGACCCCATGGGCTGTATCCTGCCAGACTCCTCTAGCCATGGAATTCTCCAGGCGAGAGTACTGGAGTGAGCTGCCACTTCCTTCTCCAGGGGATGTTCCTGACCCAGAGACTGAACCCTTGTCTCCTGCGTCTTTTGCTTTGGCAGGCGGGTTCTTTACCTCTCTGCCACCGGGTAATTATTAACATCCAAAATCCATAGTTACCTTAGGGTTCATTCTTTGTGTGGTACACTGTGGGTTTATACAAATGTATAACGTCATGAATCCATCATTATAATATTGTACAGAGTATTTTCACTGTCCTAGGAATCCTCTGTGGGGACTTCCTTGGTTGTCCAGGGGTTAAGAATCTGCCTGCCAATGCAGAGGACACAGGTTCAGTCCCTGGCCAGGGAAGATCCCACATGTCCAGGTATAACTAAGCCCATGCACCACAGCTACTGAAACCTGCGCTCTAGAGCCTGTGTTCCGCAACAAGAGAAGACTGCATGATGAGAAGCCCATGCCCCACAACTAGAGAGTAGCCCCTGCCTATCGCAACTAAGGAAAGCCCGCACACAGCAGTGAAAACTCGGCACAGCCAATGATAAACAAATCAAAATTTAGAAAAATTAAAAAACAAACCCTCTGTGTTCTCCCTATTTATCCCTTCCTTTCTCAGACCCTTGGCAATCACTGATTCTTTTATTGTCTCCATAGTTTTGCCTTTTCCAGAAAGCCATGTGGTTGAAATCATAACAGCCTTTTCAGGTTAGCTTCTTTGGCTTAATGTGCATTGAAATTTCCTCTTTGTCTTTTCATGGCTTGAGAGCTCGTGTGTTTTTAGTGCCAAATAACAATTTGGCAACTGTGGATAAAGATGCTATCAGCGTATGTGTAAAGGTTTTTCTGCGGATGTAAGTTGTAAATTCATTTGGGTAAATCCTGAGGAGCATAGTTGCTGAAATCTCATGGTAAGAATATGTTTAGCTTTGTAAGAAATCACCAGACTGTCTCCCAGGGTGGCTGTACCATTTTGCCTTCTATCAGTGATGGACAAGAGTTCCTATTTTTCCACACCCTTTCCAGCCCTTGTTGGTGTCACTGTTTTGGATATTGGCCATCTTAATAGGTATGAAGGGGAAGCCAGTGTTTCCTCTTGGTTACATTTTGGGTGATATTTCAAGTTCTGACTTTGGAGGCTGTAGTAAGAGCCTCTTGAATAAAAGTGTAAGAGAACCAACTCAGACATTCTTCATTCATTTACTACTCAAATGTGGGAGTCTTTTTTTGTTGTTGTTGGTTTTTTCCTGTTTTTCACCATATGTGTTGTTGCTTTTCAGACCCTAAGTCATGTCCGACTCTTTGTGACCCCATGCACTGCAGCACGCCAGGCTTGCCTGTCCTTCACTGTCTCCCTAAGTTTGCTCAGATTCATGTCCATTGAATCAGTGATGCCATCCAACCAACTCATCCTCTTGTCGTCCCCTTCTCCTTTTGCTTTCAATCTTTCCCAGCAATCAGGGCCTTTTCCAAAGAGTCAGCTCTTCACTTCAGGTGGCAAAGTATTGGAGATTCAGCTTCAGCCTCAGTCTTTGCAGTGAATATTCAGGTCTGATTTCCTTTAGAAGTGACTGGTTAGATCTCCTTGCTGTCCAAGGGACTCTCAAGGGTCTTCTCCAGCACCACAATTTTTACTGTATAGATGTCACTAAAATCACTCTTTAAAAAAATTTTTATTGGAGCATAGTTGCTTTATAATGTTATTTTTCGCTGTACATCAAAGCGAATCAGCTACACACATATATATATATTCCCTCTGTTTTGGGTTTTCTTCCCATTTAGGTCACTGCAGAGTCCTGGGTCGAGTTCCCTGTGCTACCAAGCAGGTTCTCATTAGTCATCTACTTTATACACAGAAGTGCATGTATGTCAGTCTCCAGATCCCAGTTCATCCCAACGCCCCCTTCTCCCCTTGGTGTCCATACGTTTGTTCTCTGAGTCCCATACGTTTGGGAATCCTCAAATAAAGAATGTTTTCTGGGTCCTCAAGGAGCTCACAGCCCAGTGGGGTAGAAAGACCAGAATAGAGTGACAGTTAGCACCTGAGGGGTATGTGGCAGAGGGTACTGTGCTGGAGGGAAGCCTCAAAAAGGGGCTGCAAGCTAAGACGGGGAGGGGATGGGCATGCTGGCCCAGGCCACCCAGAGCCTCATCAGAGGGTGGGGGTTAGAGGCTAGAGGTTGCAGTTTGCTATTTCAGGGCTGTTGGAGTTTCCCCTTCGAGGAAGAGGAAGCGAACAGGCAAGGGACACGACGGGGTCTGCCTTTCTCGGGCCAGCAGGCAGGGCACTGTAGATGTGGAGGCGGGGTCTGCAGATCGGCCCTGGCTGGCGTTCCTGCTCCAGATGCTTCCGCAGCAGTGGCCCCTGCCCTGGGAGGGCCTCTGGTCTAGCAGCAAATTATCCAGACCCTGGCTTTAGGGAGAGTTAGACCTCTCCTCTACTCCTCAGAGCGGGGCCCAGAGCTGCTGACAAGCTATTTCAGAAGAGGCTGGGTTCAGGTTATTGATTCCCCTCTCCTTGACTCACGCTCAGGTGGAGGCTCAATGAGTCATGAAATGGCCATAAGCAGACGTCAGGAGGGACCCACACGTGCTGCCACTGTCCTTGAGTCCCTTGAAGACAGCTGTTATCACCCCCGGCTCCCTCCCCTGCCCGCCCTAACCACAGAGCATCTCCCAACTCAGCATCTCCGTGAGTGTCTGTGCAAAGGTCACCAACTGGGAGGCAGGGACGATGGGGGAAGCTTCGCCCTGCTTTAGGATGGGAGATGGCCCCCACAGCTTCCTTTTGTCTTTTAAACTAAAACCAGCAGCACTCACACACCATTAATCCCACCAATTAGGACGACTGTGCTAAAAATCCATAAAGGAGAGAAATGTAAAATCTTTTCTACGAATGNGAAGCTTCGCCCTGCTTTAGGATGGGAGATGGCCCCCACAGCCTCCTTTTGTCTTTTAAACTAAAACCAGCAGCACTCACACACCATTAATCCCACCAATTAGAACGACTGTGCTAAAAATCCATAAAGGAGAGAAATGTAAAATCTTTTCTACAAATACAGGATATTGGTATTTCTGAAGTCAGTAGGGGAATTCACACCTTCTGAAGTCAGAGCCAAGGCCTGCAGGACAAGAGTGCAGCCTCTGAAGGACAGGCTTTTGGGGGTGGGGTGTGCTCCTGTGGCTGTGACGTGGAGTTTCCTCTGCGTGAAGACCCTTCAATCATTTAAAAACACTGAGTGCCTACTACGCATTTGGCACTACTCCAGGCAGTCGGCACACGGTGACGGGCAAGACAGCGCATGCTCAGTCGCTCAGTCGTGTCCGACTCCTGTGACCCCGTGGACTGTAGCCCACCAGGCTCCTCTGCCTATGGGATTTTCCAATGGAGTGGGTTGCCATTTCTGCTTCCAAGGGATCTTCCCAACTCAGGGATCAAACCTGCGTCTCCTGTGTCTTCTGCCTTGCAAGCAGGTTCTTTACCACTGAGCCACTTGGGAAGCCTGTTTTTATGGAATCTATGGGGCTGGAGGTGGATGGAGGGGGTGAGTGTTTTAGAGACAGTGATTCAAGCTGTTGGAGTGGGGTTCCGAGCCCAAGGACGCAAGCTTGGGAAACAGCGTGTGTGAAGGGCAGAGACTGGCACCACGGAAAACAACCAGGAGGCAGGGGGTATGGATAGAGGGCCAATTCCTCCCTGGGTTGCCCTGGAGACCAATGAGGCAGACACTCCATGTGGGTGTGAAAACAAGCACCTGTCTGTGGTGGTACAAAAGCCACAGTCACACACCAGGGTGTAAAGGAGTGAATTTCTGACTTTAAGTGCCCTCCCCACCACCAGCTACAAAACTAAAAGCACCTGGGTCTTCTCTACAGCCTGCCTGGTTTCAGTCGAGGTGTCCTTTGGGCCCAAGCTTCTGGTCCTGGATCATGCCTCTGCAGAGGTGTGACCCCCTCTTGACGCGTCTTCTGGGTCTCCATCAGCAGCAGTAAGGCTGTAGCTCTGGTGTCCAGCCGCATCCACTCACGCCATCCACCTGCCTACATGGAGCACCACTCCAGCCTAGTGTCATTTTCACACCATAAACATGACAGATCTGTGTGTTTGCTTAGAAAAATCTGTGGCATATGGTGGTAAAGTGCTGTCTTCCTATGATACCCAGGTTCTCAGGAATTTCCCCAACAGATGGAAGTCATGGGTCTTGAGGTCTTTCCCTCATCCATGCACAGGTGTTCCATCTGGCTGGGGGCACTGGACACACCTGGCTGATCCAGTCTGCTCCTGTGGGGCTGTGGGGTGAGAGGATGGGCATCTCTATCTTGCTGCTTTTACAGACCCACTGCTGAAGCTGAAACTCCAATACTTTGGCCACCTGATGCAAAATAACGACTCATTGGAAACGACCATGATGCTGGGAAAGATTGAAGGTGGGAGGAGAAGGGGATGACAGAGGATGAGATGGTCAGATGGCATCACTGACGCGATGGACATGAGTTTGAGCAAGCTCTGGGAGTTGGTGATGCACAGGGAGGCCTGGCATGCTGCAGACCATGGAGTCACAAAGAGTCAGACACAAGTGAGTGATTGAAATGAACTGGGATTTCTGCTCGCTGCTCTAATGCCGGCTGGCAGAGACCAACTCTCTCCTTAGATGTGACCCAAAGAGCAAGGTCTCGTCACCTCTACCCTCAGATTTCCCCCAAAAGCCACAGGCGGGGGTCCATGCTGAGACCCCACCAAGGGTTGTCCTCCACTGCTCAAAAATCTCCTGCCTTTAGTCCAGACAGAATTCTAAACTCTTTTCATTGTGGTAGTAGACAGTAGCCAGTTGATATCCTCCCAAACCTTTGTTTACACCGACTCAAAGGGTCTTTTTCTTCAAGTGATTGTCTCTGCCTGGCCTTACAAAAGTCTGTGTAGAAGCTCCAGGGTAAGGATTGACTTCTGTCTTCTGGGCTCTTCCAGGACCCCCTCACGGGGCCANCTTCCTTTCTCACTGCTGCAGATCATCTCAGAATCGATTCTGTCAAGTGGCTTCTGACGTCTTCTTGTGGATTATCTGTATGCTTGATGGATTTTCTGTAAAATACTGAGAATTGAATGTAGTTCATCTGGTTACTGTGGGTTACAAAAACATAGGCTCCGTGGTTTTTTTTTTTTTAAGTTTTAGAAAAGAAAAGGATCTGCTCTCCTTTTAGTATAAAGCACTGCTCTTCTCAGCTCGAAGTGGTTGGGTCTCCTTCTTGGCAGGGAAACGGTGCTCAGAAAAGGGTTTAAGGAATTTTTTTTCAGCAACAGGTACCACCTGATACTGGACATATAAGGGCATGTTTGGCAGAAATNTATAAAGCACTGCTCTTCTCAGCTCGAAGTGGTTGGGTCTCCTTCTTGGCAGGGAAATGGTGCTCAGAAAAGGGTTTAAGGAATTTTTTTTCAGCAACAGGTACCACCTGATACTGGACATATAAGGGCATGTTTGGCAGAAACGTATACCAACCCCTTCCTTTGATGATATGGAACCTAAAAATGATCAGTTACAGAAGGTAGAGGTTTACAGGTGAATTCCTGAAAATGATAGCGGTCCACTGGTCACAAGGAGGGGCCAAGTCACAGGGAGCTGGTGTGTCCAGAGGTGACCAGGTCCATTTTATGAGGCCCCTAGTTTATATCCCCTATGTGACAGATTCAAGCTGGTGTCCTTGTGAAGAGGAAGGGGCATGCAGGGAGCTTCAACCGGTGTAACAGGTAAAGTTGCAGTGGTTCTGGGTTTCATAAATGGGCTCTCCCTTGAGTGTCTTTCAAACTTCAAATCTCTAGCCTAGACAAACTGAGAGTGGTAAAATGGGAGACTAGTGTACGCCTAGCCTGTAGCTTGATCATGAAAGAAACTACGAAACTAAACTTTCAGAAGGTCATTGCCATCCATAACACTGACCTCAAGAATGGGATGGGACTTGCTTGGTGGTCCAGCAGTTAAGATTCTGAGCTTCCACTGCAAGGGGTACAGGTTCAATCCCAGATCAGGGAACTAAGATCTCACATGCCATGTGGCAAATAATAATAATAAATTAAAACAAAAAACCAAAATTTAGAAAAAGAGTGAGATGGGAGGATCTTACATTTCTAGTTACCTTCTATCATGTTCTAATTTAGGTTTTACAGTAGGAAGTTAATTTTTACTGAGGTCTTAGAAAGCTGACTTGCCTCAGGCAAGACATCTAGGATTTCAGGAAATAATAGAGCATCAGGGCACAGGCCCTTGCTGTGGCCTCAATACAGCTGATCTGAGGCTGTTATTTAGGGGCATGGAGAAGCCCTTTTGGCATTTCCATGAGAACAGTGGGTTTGGGCTCTGAAGCCATCTGTTTTCATTATCACCAGAAATTGTGTTTTCCAGTGAAGCTTCCAGACTGACCTAACAAATTAATTACATTTAATCTTCAGACTAGATATCAATCAGAAAACACAGATGCCGCCAACAGATATGTTTTCTGGCCAGATTTCTCCAAAAAGGACATTAAGAAGAACTTTTGTGTCTCCTTTGTACCTTTCCAGAGTGTGTTGATTAGGTCAAGGAAACCTTTATAAGAGGCTTTATAAAATAATGTCTTTTTAAACATGATTTCAGTGTCAGCTAGACATTCCTCAAAGAACATTGTACGTTTTGATTCAGGATATCAACAAAAAAATAAATTCTGAATCTCTGTGAGTTGTCCATGTTTGGTCAAGTTGGATTTAACTAGAATTTTTGCCAGAAAATCATCTCAGCTGAAATTCCTGAAGGCTTTGAAGAAAAAGAAAAAGCTTATTTTCAAGAGATAACTTGATGCATACCTTGCGAAGGTGAATTTAACTTTTTTGAATCTTTGGAAACAGAAAACTTAAGGATTTCTTCCAGTTTTTTAGGTTTGAGTTGCAATTTTAAAGAAATCCAGCGAGTTCTGTTTCTTAAAATGGATTTGGATCTACTTGGTGGTGAGGCAGAAAGAGCGGCAGAAGGGGAGTCCACTCTCCAGGGGTGGGCAGGTTCCCAGGGTTGTGGAGCCAGGCTCAGGGGCCAGAACTTAGAGAAGTTTGGGGTTCATGAGTGTCTTGAGGAGATTAGACTCTTGGATAGTCATTTGTGTGACTTCAGATCGGTTATGGACTGGGGCCTAAATACTCTTTTAAAATTTTGTTTCCATGAAAAAATATATTCAGAGTTTCAAGCCAATTTATGGAATGACTTTTTACTCTATTGGTAAAAAAGTGTATATGATATGTATTATAAAAAAGTAGTGTACACCAAAATGCAGTAGTCTAGACAGCATATTTAAAAGCAGAGACATCACTTGGCCAACAAAGGTCCATCTAGTCAAAACTATGACTTTTCCAGTAGTCATGTATGTATGTGAGAGCATAAATGAGGCTGAGCACTGAAGAATTGATGCTTTTGAACTGTGGTGCTGGAGAAGACTCTTAAGAGTCCCTTGGACATCAAGGAAATCAAACCAGTCAATCCTAAAGGAAACTGACCCTGATTATTCATGGGAAGGACTGATGCTGAAACTGAAACTTCAATACTTTGGCCACCTGATGAGAAGAGCCAACTCACTGGAAAAGACCCTGATGCTGGGAAAGACTGAGGGCAGGAGGAGAAGCGGATAATGATAGTTGGATGGCATCACCAACTCAATGGACATGAGTCTGAGCAAACTCTGGGAGATAGTGAAGGACAGGGAAGGCGTGCTGCAGTCCACGGGGTGGCAAAGAGTCAGACACGACTTAGCCACTGAACATCACGGCACAGAAAGTGATGACTCACGTTGGGTTGTGTGTCCAGTAAGTGTTTGTCAGCAGAACTGGCTCATGGATTTTTATTTTAAAGCCTTTTTTAGAAACCATGCAATCCACAAATAATCCGAGTTATTTGCCTATTGATCACAGATTTTATATTTTCCAAGTCCTTTCNGTTTGTCAGCAGAACTGGCTCATGGATTTTTATTTTAAAGCCTTTTTTAGAAACCATGCAATCCACAAATAATCCGAGTTATTTGCCTATTGATCACAGATTTTATATTTTCCGAGTCCTTTCATTTTTTTCTGTTGGAATTATTTGAGACAATTGACTTAAGGCACCAATTTTATCCCAAATTAGAATAAATGCCTTGCCAGCTGATGCCAGCTGAAGTAGGGGCCTTGGGTAGACTTGTGGAGGGGAGCTGGCGGTCTTCTGAGCACCCAGCAGGACTTGCTCCTAGTTCAAGCTGATCTCTGCACAGGAACTTGCATTTTCCAACAATTCATTTCCTTACCATTGGGACACATAAGAGGGAAAAAGGCAAGATGACTTTTCCCTGAGGCCCTCACATCTCAGGTTGGGATCCCCTTAGGAGATTGGTCTTCGTTTCTTGAACTGTTGTCACGCGTCCTCATCATTTCCGCCTCTGCCTTCCTGAGCCTTCGAGTATCGCCTCGGGCTGAGGGATCCTGCCTGGAAAGGCCCTCATGTTTTACTGGGAGAGAGGACAGTCATGTGAAAATAGAAATACCAGGTGGTCTGGAAAGAGGATCAAATATGTGATGGAAATGTGGAATTCATGGTGATGGCCAATGTACTTCCAAGTATACTTGAGACACCCCACATGAATTCCTCAAAGGATGCATTCATGGTATGTGAGCTGTATCTCAGTTAAAGAAAATATGTGACAGACCTAGTATTTGAGGAATACAGAGGGATTTAGGAATACAGGGGATCCCTCCAGTGGCCAGCTAGCTCATGGAGGTGTTGGTCTCTGAGCACAGCCTTGAAAGTTAGGAAGGAGTGAGGGAAGAGGAGAGATTCAGGAGGAGCAGAGTGAAGGTGGGGTGGGTGGACGCACATGGGTCCTGCCAGAAGAGGAAGAGGCCAGGTGGTCAGAGAGGGGCACCCAGGAAGGGAGGGACAGTAGGCAGGAATACCAGCTGGGGCTAGATTACAGAGTTCAAGCAGCATATGGACAAGAAAAGCCTTGGTAATCTTACACCTGGGATCTGACACATGCCTAGCAATGGCTTGGGAAGATTAATTTTCCTGGGTTGTATGGGATGGACAAGCATAGGGAAAGATTTAAGAGGAGGAGATCTTGGCAGCCATCACAACATTCTGGAGGTAGTCAGCAAAGGCAGCAATGCAGTGGGGGTGGGGGGAGGGGCGGTGAGGGGAGGCGGTGTGGGTAAGATGTGATGGATACTGTATGGGAAGAGCCAATAGAACTTGATACCTGACTGGATGGAGAAGGCTCAAAGGCGACTCTACAGTCTTCAGCTTAGGACTCCACTAGAAGAGCAGCAACTAAAATAAGCACTGGTTTGGGGCAAGGATGCTGAATTCAGTCCTAGGCATGCTGGGTTTGGGGTGATGATGGGACGTTGATAGACAAGCTGGAGTCAGAATCCTGGGTTCTGAAACTC
>SJYW01050966.1:166297-181099 GCA_006410735.1 Raphicerus campestris | reverse complement strand
GCAGCGGGGGTGGGGGGAGGGGCGGTGAGGGGAGGCGGTGTGGGTAAGATTTGATGGATACTGTATGGGAAGAGCCAATAGAACTTGATACCTGACTGGATGGAGAAGGCTCAAAGGCGACTCTAGAGTCTTCAGCTTAGGACTCCACTAGAAGAGCAGCAACTAAAATAAGCACTGGTTTGGGGCAAGGATGCTGAATTCAGTCCTAGGCATGCTGGGTTTGGGGTGATGATGGGACGTTGATAGACAAGCTGGAGTCAGAATCCTGGGTTCTGAAACTCTTCCTCCTACCAGGCAGCTGTCAAATGTGGGGCCAGTGCTTGGGGAGGTGAGGAGACAAGGAGTTTGAATCCACAGGAGAGGTGAGAGTAGAAGGCATGGGAGTAGGGAAGGTTTTTCAGGGGGATGATAGGAGAAGAGCAAAGGGCAGAGGGCAAGGACCGAGCCTTCACGTGTCCTCACGTAGGGGACACGCAAAGAAAGCAGAGAGCAAGGAGATGCCAGCTGAAATAAACAGAGCCCTGAGCCCCTTGGCAAAGCACAGAGGGCTTGTGAGAGAAGGACCCTCAGGACCACCCCCGACCTGTGTGCCTGCCTTTCTCCTGCAGTTCATCCCTCTGATGGCCACACCACAGTTCAGGGGCCTCTGAGGTGTTAGAGAACGCAGACTGAGGCCACCGGGTTTGACCACTGGAGACCCTGGAGACATCATCCCAGAAATGTGCCAGGCGGGGAAACTGGGGATGAAGGACAAGGAAGAGCTTCTTGGGTGTTTTTGTTTGTTTTAAAAAGGAGATGATTTTTTTGATGGCATAGAAAAAGCAACTAATGGAAAGACAAAAATTGAAGATGCAAGACAGAAGGGCCTGGATCCTAGAGGTCACGGGAAAGAGGGGTCAAGCCTACTTTAGGAAATAGGAACTTTCTGAAGGGAGACCAAAGTGGATAAAAACAGAGCTTTGTTTTTTTGTTGTTTTTTTTTTTTTTGGTGGAGAAGAGAAGGGTTGAGAGAGCTCATAAGAAGGAGGTGAAGTTATCTATTGTGGTTATTTAGCAAATACTCATTTCACCTTCTTCCATACTAACAGAACCCCGATATTATTTGGGGCAGCAAAGTGCCCTGCTGAAACACCGCATTCCTCAGCCTCTTTTGCACCCAGGGATGGTCATTTGACTCAACTTTGGCCATGAAGAAATCAGAGTGAGTTTCTAGTAAAGTTCTCTAGAAGGAGCCATCTAAAGTCTCATGTGTCCATCTTACTCCTCCCACTCTCTCCTTTCCAGCATCGATGGCTGGAGCTGCAGCAGAAATTCTGACATGAAGTGACCTTGAGGATGAAAGCTGGTGCTAGGAATGGCAAGACAGAAAGAGAAAGAAGTCTGGACATTGATGACCTGTGGACTCTGGATTGCCTGTCTCTGGACTTACTTTGCATGACAGCAAAGATACCCTCTGGTCTAAGGCACTATTTTGTTTGTTTGTTTGTTTGTTTTTTGCAGGGAGGGGGGCTGTTCCTAGTAGCCAAACATGATTCCTATATGGTGAGATTGCAAGTTGGTGTGTGTGTCTGTGTGTTAGAAAGTGGAACACAGAACAAGTGGATTAGGTGGGTATGAAGTTCTGCGTTATTCTAAAGTCTCCCGCATTGCAGGCAGGGCTTCCCAGGTGGTGCTAATGGTAAAGAATCTGCCTGTCAGTGCAGGAGACGTATGAGACACGGGTTCGATCCCTGGGTCAGGAAGATCCCCTGGAGGAGGGTGTGGCGACCCACTCCAGTATTTTTGCCTGGAGAATCCCATGGACAGAGGAGCCTGGCGGGCTGTGTTCCTTGGGGGTCACATAGAGTAGGACATAACTGAGTGACTAACGCTTCCACTTCCCACTTCTTCACCATCTGAGCCACCAAGGAAGCTCTAAAGTCACTCGTAAACATAAAAAGTTAAGAATCAAAGCGGCAAGAAACCAGTCTATCCATGATCGGAAAACCCCATTATTATTCACATGGGTATCTCCACAGTGCAAATTCAGTACTGCAAGTCACTCCTCCTCTCCTGTACACTTTTTAAAGAATATCATTCTATTTATTTATTTTTGACTGTGCTGGGTCTTTGCTCCTGCTCGGGCTTTTCTCCAGTTACGGGGCACAGGCTTCTCATTGCAGCAGCTTCTCTTGTTGCAGAACACGGTCTCCAGGGCCCACAGGCTTCCGCAGTCGCAGCTCCCGGGCTCTAGAGCGCAGGCTCAATTGTTGTGGTGCACAGGCTTAGCTGCTCCGTGGCACGTGGGATCTTCCTGGATCGGGGATCAAACCCGTGTCTCCTGCATTGGTAGGTGATTCTTTATCACTGAGCCACTAGGAAAGCCCGTTACACCTTTTGAATTACCCAGTGTCTAGCCTATGAAGACTGAGCTTTATATTTGATACCATTAGCATTTTTTATTAAAGGAGGAAAATACTTTCTTGTTTCATTTCAGATTTAAGATCAATTCTGCAAACATTGAGTAAAACGTGAAAGGCATATAAATAAGCATGATTTCTCTGAAAACATGCAATGTTGTGTGTTGTGTGATCACCATGGTTCAGATGGAGGGCTTTGAAACCACTTAAGTTTTAAATGCTTTTTTTCCCCTTCTATGCCAAAATGTTTGACTATTGTGAAATACTAACCCAGGATGCCCCAGACAAACAGTCAGCAAGGCTTCAACATTTTTCTCTTTTTTTTTAGCTGCAGGCCAAAACTATCTCCATTCATGTAAACCTAGTAAATAGGTCTCTGGATATGCCATACAGCCTCTTGGTTTAACAATCCACCTTAAAAGACCAAGGGCAATTAAGAGTTTTTCATTTACATCTTCAGAAGCAATACCATGTATCTTTTTAAAAAATAAGCAATTGATGGAGGAAAAGTCTTTGCATTAGCACAAGATGCTCATTTCCAATCCATGAGGAAAAGTCTTTGCATTAGCACAAGATGCTCATTTCCAATCCATTCTGTATGTAATTCCTGGGGTTTATGAGATTGAAAAAATAATTTCAGTGGAGGCCGTTTATCTAGTTTTGTGGTAGCTGCAAATTTGGTTGCTCCAGAAACAATCCACTCTCTGACCTCCCTATTATTTTGAATGGCTGGATTAATGTACTAACTACTTGTATTTGAAAATCCATCTTGGCTGTATTATCAGGACCACATACAAAGGGCAAGTAGACAGGATTTACTGATTTACGAAACTGTTAGCATCTTTGACATTTATTTGCAAGAAAACGGCGCTTCGGCTTATTTAATATTTCAATGATAACTTAATCTTGTAAGACAGAGTGAGACACATTTCAAGAGAACAAATGAGAGGCAGTTGTTGTTTTTTTTTTTAAACGAGGTAACATGGAAAACAACATTCAGTGACGTGTGCACGTCTCCAGGGCAGGGGCCAGGAGGATTAAGAATTCATCTGAAAGGCTCTCTCATTTGACACATGCAAGACACATAGGTACTTAATACAAAATGTAAACACTGATTTGATTTAGGCTCAGCTTCAAAACAGTGGTAAGGCATTAATCAGAAAAGTATATTTAACATTTATTCCCTTTATCCTCTCTTACCTGTCAAGAACTAAGTGGGCTAACCAGTGTGGAAAAATGAAAGGCAACTAACTTTGGAAATATCCTTATACTATTATCCCAAACCCTTGATGCCTTTCAGCTAACTTAAAAAATTGTAAGCCAAGGCAGAGAAACACAGGATTCCTGGTGAAGAGGGTGGTTTGTGAGCTGAGCTCTGGAACGGGGCAGTGACGTTACAGAGAATCATTTGTGGGATGGAGGGCAGGGAGGCTCTGAGACCCACAGAGGGGCAGGTCACCAGCTCTGCACCCCCAAAAGGCTGCGCCAGGGACCCCAAGTAGCTTGAGTTCCAGTGCTTCCCTGGAGATGCCATCACATGCCTCAGCATCAAGAGCACCACTGCCAATGTTGGCAAACCCATTTTTCTTGGGGTTGAATCAGGGCATGAAGAGTTAAGGGGCTTTCAAAGCCACAGAAAGGGCTTGAGCCACTCATGCCTCCTAACATGGAGTTTGCCTCTCGTTTTGAACCCCAGTCAGCATCTTAAATGCAGCAGGGGAAGATGGCAGTGCACTTGGAGGAGCTGGGAAGAGCTCCAAGAACATCCTTCCTTGGTGCTATTCCGAACCAGAACAGGTATCTGGGTTTTTTGCTGGCTCAGGGTGAGAATGTGCCATCCTTCTCACAGGCTGAAATGATTACATCTGAAAGTTGGAATGAGCATTTTTGAGTGAGCACAGCACAAGCGCTGGGCTGATTCTCCCCAGGCACAGAGCGACATGTCACCATGTCCTTTCAGTTGCAGGCTGTTAGCTGCTCTGGTATTCCATCCCACGGCCTTCCTGGGAACCAGGGCTTTCAGGCTAAATCAAGCCTTCACAAGCCTGAGAAAGCCTGAAGCACCCGAGCCCTCCTGGAAGGATGGAAGCAGATGAATTTTTAAACAACAAAATGAGTGTGTACGTGAGTGTTTTTGAGAACAGTCCAAACTTTAATAGCATGGTAAAATATTTATCCTATATTTTATAGCTAGTATGCAATCAATCCATAACCCACTGACAGCATATAGAAAGATCAAGGTCTATTCAGCCACAACTAGATGGAACTACTCAATATTAAATAGATTTATATGCAATCAGGTGATGGGAAATGCAGACCCATAACCGGGGAAATCAGTCTGCAAAAGATCAACCCTCCACCCACAGGGAACAAGGCAGCTCCTGGGAGCACAACTGTTCAACCTGTAGACACTCCATTCTTTTTCAAGCCACAGAGTGAAGGACTATGGGGATCCCTCTGGTTTGGGGGTTTTAAGAGGTTAGCTGTCTTAGCAAATAGGCCCACTCAAGTTCATCTTCCTCTTGGACCCTGAAGATCCTAGCTGGGTGTCACCAGTACCCCCAATCCCCTCTTTGATAAGCGGTATCAAGCATGTATAGGCGACGGACTTGAAGGTGGGATGGAGGATTGACATTAAATATTAAGCAAACATGCCTTATGTAGAGAAAAGTGAGTAAGGATTCTTGCTCCATGGACTTTTTCCCAGTGAGGTGGGAAGAGGACTGGTCTTGGAAAATGGCAATCATTGAATCAGAGGATGTTAGAGATGGAAAGGCCATTGTCTTTTTCTCCAGGTAAAGAAGCCGGGAATGGACTTGGCCACACAGGAAGCAGTGAGAACTGAGCCACCTTGCTCTTCTTACCTGGTCCAACTCTCTCCCGGGTCTCTGGGGAGCAGACGGAAGGAGGCAAAGAACAGAGAGAATTTGTGAAGTCAAGAAGGACACTTTGAGGGGCTGCCACTTTTTGCTCACAAGCAGCGTCTGCAAGGAGAATTTTGTGTGTGTATACGACAATGGGTGTGTGTGGCTGTGTAAGGAAGGGCTCTGTCCCTGTGAGTATAAATTCCAAGTGTGAAGTATAAATTCACAAGTTGTGAAGCGGCCTAGAAAATAAAAAATGGCTGCACATAATTTACCTTTCCCACTTTCTATTCATGTACAGAGTATGAAACATAAGGATGGTTCAAAGATTCGCTGCAGAAAATTACCTCTTCATTCGGGCTCATGTATCACCTAGAAGGGAACTCACTGACTGCAGCTATTTTCAGCACAGATTATTTTTTTACCTACGAACAAATGACCCTATTCCAAAGAAGACTTGAAATTGTGCTTCTCTATTTCTTTCTTCTTTTCTGCTTTTCTTCTATAAAAGGGCAACTCTTTTTCAGGAGAAACAGCCTTTTTACACCAGTGCAAATCATCCAGGGCTTCTGGTGTCACCGATCATGCACCTTGCTTTCTCATGTGGCTGTGAGGAGCAAGTGCACAACTTTGAACTTGAGTGGGTTTGCTTCCTGGGTTTATCATCTGGAAAGGACAGAAGGGGGTTTAGACCCTGCAGCTGCCCCCAAAGTGGCTTCCCTCCTAAATGCAGAGCTGGTGAGTTCCCTTCTAGATGATATACAAACCTGAGTGAAGCGGTAATTTTCTTAATTCCATTCTGATTACTGTCTGGATAAGAATGACAATCAACATGATCCCTGCCTAAAATAAGCCAGTTTCTCCTCCTCTCTGTTGACATCTTTACCAGGATCTCAAGTTACCCTTGAGCTCTGGAAGCACTCAAACACAGCCCAAGGCAGAGCAGACACCCGCAGCCCAGCTTCCCCCTGAGCCCTCTCCCGACAGCTGGCCATAGATCTGCAGTCATGGCCCAATGTGTAAACAGGGAACAAATTCCACTACAGCGTTAATCAGTCCTGTCCAATTTTTTTGTGACCCTCTACAACTGTAGCCCACCAGGCTCCTCTGTCCATGGAATTCTCCAGGCAAGAATACTGGAGTGGGTTGCCCTTTCCTCCTCTAGGGGATTTTTTTCAACCCAGGGATCAAACACAGGTATCCCGCATTGCAGGCAAATTCTTTACCGTCTGAGCCACCAGGGAAGCCCCATCATCCCATGAATCCCCCACAATTCAAAGAGCTGGTTTTTTGACTGAGGACCATTTCTCACTAGAGCTGCTTCAGTAAAACCGAACTCTCTGCAGGCCGTCTGGGTGGTGGTGGTGTCATGTCAGCTGAGAAGGATAACTGTACACGGATCTGAAATAACAGAGGATGTCATTTTATTGGCTGTCCACAGGAATTTGGTCACACAAGGAGGTGAAGATTGCGGCGGTGGGTGTGTGCAACACAACACCTCAGGTTAACTAGTAAACAGAAGGTTGACTGATACTGGATAGGATAAAACCCGCCCTTCCTCAGCCCAGGCGCCACCTACTCGTGTAGAATTAAGCTGAAGAAGCTGGCGAGGATGGCAAGGTCCATTAGCCTTGGTCTGTTGCACCATCTTCCCATAAAACAGCACTTGAGAATTCACAAAATTGAAAAAAAAGAAGAAAGAAAAGCAGCAGCAGTTCCTTTCCAACACCATCACCACCGTGCACAGACTGGAGCGTGGCATGCAGTCCACATCTGGTTGTGTTTTTTTCCCTTTTTTAAATTAACAAATGGAATGGCATGTCTATTTCAAATATTAGTAGCGTAACACTTAAGTGCAACCTCAGTCCGGCCACAAGGGTCCTAAACCTTCTGTTACTTGGTCCAGAGCAGCAAGAGGAGCCCCCCAGGAGGCCCCCTCTCCTCCCAGATTCTGCTTGGTGTGTGTGTGGGGGTGCTCCCGAGGCTGTCTCCCTCCCCCATGGCCCACCCTTCATTTTCCAAACACCTGAAAATAGTCAGGTCTCTATTTTCATTGTTAGCAAAGCCGGTCAGGGTGGGGAAGAAAATTCAAATGAAACCAAGCTGTCATCCTTTGAGCTCCTGCCCGTCTGGGCCCTCCGACTTCTCTCCCAAGGATGGGTCTTCCTACCCCAGGGTTTAGAGCTGTGCTGGCCACCCGCGCATGGGTCACACGGTGGGGGATCGCGGTGAGGGCGCCGCGCCTGCTGCTCCCATGGTGGGCTGCAACCCCTGGGCGGGCCAGGGCCCCGCGATCACACGGAGCTGAGCTTCACCAGGCCACGCACCGAGTCCTCGTGCAGGGAGTCCTGGCTGGCGAGGCTCAGCACGTGCATGGTGCGGCTGTGAGCCAGCGGGCTGCCCGCCAGCATCGTGGGCGGTGAAGGCGCCTCGTCTGGGGTCAGGAACTGGTGGCCCACGTGCTCGTCTTTCAGGGGCAGGATGTCCGTGAGCGCGGCCTCGGCGGCGAGGTTGGGCATGGAGGAGGGCGGCGTGGGCGGCCCGAGCGTCAGGCTGGCGCAGGGCGTGCCCAGGCCCGGCTNTGAGCCATCAGGGAAGCACATAAGGTTGAGCAAGCTCTGGGAGATGGTGAAGGACAGGGAAGCCTGGAGTGTGGAAGTCCATGGTGGTCGCAAAGAGTCAGACACGACTGAGCGACTGAACAGTAACAGAAGCTGTCTGAATCTTACCTTGGAGAGATTGGTCCACACAGCGCAACACAGCAGTTTGTAAAGATGTTTCCGTAGCTGTAAGGGTTGTAATTTTCTTTACCTCTTTTATTTGACCAAGATCCTTTAATCTGAAAGAAAAGGACAGTCAGTGACACAGTCTGCCTCGCACCAATGCCCCAGGTTGGGTCAATCAGACCATGAGAAGTCCACAAAGAGTGCAATGGTCTTTACTCATTTCTTCAGTAGGAGAAACCGAGGAACTTTTCTCAAGGACAGCAGGCATTTACTCTAAACTTGAAAATATCCCCAAACAGCAGGTCAGACCAGGGGGGAAGTAGCATTCTCTGGGGAAAATAATCTCTTATTTCCACAGCCTGGTATTAAAGGCCACATGGTTCATAGAAGCCAGTGGAGATCTTTTTTTTTTTTTTTTTAAACACCGTTTTTAAAGTCTTTATTGAATTTGTTACCATAGTGCTTCTGTTTTATATTTTGTTTTTTTTGGCCATGAGGCTTATGGGATCTCAGCTCCCTGTGCAGGGTTCGANGAGATCTTTTTTTTTTTTTTTTTAAACACCGTTTTTAAAGTCTTTACTGAATTTGTTACCATAGTGCTTCTGTTTTATATTTTGGTTTTTTTGGCCATGAGGCTTATGGGATCTCAGCTCCCTGTGCAGGGTTCGAACCCGCATCCCTTGCTTTGGAAAGTGAAGTCCTAGCCACTGGACCACCAGGGATGTCCCACCAGTGGAGGATGTTTTCATATCACATTTAATGTGATAAATAGTAATGGAATTAATGGGGTAATGTGTCTCTTCCAATTGCCCATTGATAGCCTGGATTCAGCTCCTAAATACTCCTGCAGAGTATTTCTGATGTTTTTAGTTACCAACCATAAGTAACTGTCTTAATAGTCTTTGAACTCATGTATCTCATCAGCACTGATTTTTCACGTCTTTAAGGCAACCTGACTAATTCTGAGACATTTAGTTCATGTACTGACAGAGACTTCTGTCAGAATCCAAATATTCGGAGCAGAAGGGACCAGAGTTATGACAAAACATTTTCCAGCATTAGGTTTTCTGGTTTTATATCTCCTCTCTGTCATCATTAAATACAGGCAGATAATCCTAGACAAAAGGTTAAATTTGCGGTCAAGGAAGTCGCCTCCCAAAATATAATGGAATCATTATCTGCAAGAAGCCAGCCTGCACTGTCTCTCTTCAGTGGGGCAGGGTGGCAAGTTGCTCCCAAAACATTGCAAAGGAACAGAGCAGAAGCCCACCTCAGGCCTCGGAATTAGGGGTCAGCCAGCCGATCTGAGTATCTAAGTGGTGTGGTCGGGACAATGTGATGACTTGCGATAAGAGAAATTGGAGATGGGTGTTGGAAAATGCTTCTCCCACAGGCTCTTTGTTCCCAGGGGCTCACATTTGGAAAGGGAACTCAGAAGACCTGGCGGCCCCCACCTCTTCTTTCTCTATTTCCCACCAAAGAACACGCCCGTGCCCCACGCCATAGGAACTTACGTCTTCATTCGTGGTCTGGTTGGAGCTTATCAGGTAAGTGTGGAAACCTGAGAGCCCCACGATGGACCAGACGGAGAAGAAGCAGACCACGGCCTCCAGCACGGTACCCAGAGTCAAGGAGGTGAACTGGCAGGACCGTGACATTCTGAGGGCCCCAGGGGAGCCGGATGAATGAGATTTGGACCGGAGCCACCCGCAGGCCCTCACTCAGGCTCTGGTGTCAACCTTGCCTGGTGTCGGTGGTGTCCCAGCCAGGGAAGACCCTCTGGGGCAGGCACAAAGCCACATCCTCCTTCACAGTGCAGTGTTTATGCTCAGCAGGGGACTGGCAGGCTCGCTGAACAGGCCTCATTCATTTCTCATGGCTGGCAGTTCCTGACTGTCCTCCCCACCTGACCTTGGCACTTCCTCATAACCCACCGTGCAGCCACAGGCAGTGGCAGCAAAACCAGGGAGCATGCTGGTTGGCGTGGGCAGCGGCCTGGGTCTTCACTGAATGGACTCAGTATTGAATCTCACTTCAATCGCCACCTCTACCCTTAGCTTCTGAAAGCTGGGCTGGAGCACTGACAAGTTTCTCTCTCGACCTGATTTGAGGCTGTGACAGCCACTTATAGGGCTGACTGCGGGCGACTGGAACCCAGGCAGAGTTTATCTTCCTGACTGTCTCCCTCCCTGGATGGCCCTTCCCGCCATGGGATGCCCACTCCCATTGTGGATGGGCTTCTGACACTGCAGGGGCATTTCTCAGTGTGGCATCAGGGTGAGTGGGTTTTTTTCTTAGGGGACCTTATCCCAGGCCCCCAGCCAACCCTGACACATAGGGCTGTCCTCAGCTATTNGAGCTTCTGACACTGCGGGGGCATTTCTCAGTGTGGCATCAGGGTGAGTGGGTTTTTTTCTTAGGGGACCTTATCCCAGGTCTCCAGCCAACCCTGACACATAGGGCTGTCCTCAGCTATTTGACGGGCAACTAGGAAACTTAGATCTACACCAGACATTGAGTGATGGGGAGCTGTGAGTTCCACAAGATATGCTAAAACTAAAGGGAAAAAAAAAAAACCCTGGCATTCTTCAACAGATGAGATAAATCAACCAAGAGTGTGGCCATTTGAAAAGACTAGCGAATTTTTCTGTCCCACAAATATTGATAAGATTCTATTTACAAGATACAGATGGATCTCAGGGAAAAAAAATTGTCAGAGGTCTGGGAGTTTAAATATACATCATGCATTTGCCATTGATAAATGACAGGCCAGAGAAAGTAAAATACTTGTGCTTTCCTCATGGTTCCAAGGACGGAAGCTATAGATCATGCTGTAATATATCACCATTGATTTTTTTCAGGTTTGGATATGATTTCTCTTTGGACCAGAGAAATGAATATATCAGCCAGGGCAATGCCACCATCTGCCATGTCATGATTAACAAATGCCACTGTCCGGCTGCACATGCAACAGGAGACATGAATGGGCTCCCGCCTGTTGACTAACATTCACATCAGAATAAACCACTGGGTCTGCTCTTGGAAAAGTGGAAACATGCTTTGCTTTTCTTTCTAAGGTTTAAATTTCTAGAAACTGCAAGGTCTCAGAAGGGCCCTACTCAGAAATTAAAAGGACATTTCAAGAGAGCAATGCCCAGCTGGCTGAGCAGTGGGGCTCTTACAGATCCAACACACACTGCTCCGGGGGTCCCACTCGGCCCTCATGGAGGAAGGAGGTGAATGGGATGGAGGAGGAGCCGCACATCCCAAGAAGAGGAAGTCTATGGTGGATTCTGGAAAAGTGGGTAAGGACAGAGGGGTAGGGAGGATCGGACTGGGAAGAGAGAGATGGAGAGAAGCAGACCCCTGCCACCAGCCTGGGGAACCCTCTGATTTCTGCCAGGGTTACCCAGGGAGACAAAGGGTTACGGCAGAGGTCTCACTGCACACGGGGGGCACGGGGATGGTGGCTCAGATAGCAGGTGATCCTGTTCTCAACTGCCTGCCTGCAGGTCAGGGCTCACAGACGCCCCTCCTCCCAGCCTCATCTCCCCACCCCAAAGGGCACAGATGAGGGGAGGCGGCGACACGGGAGCCTGGCTGGGAAGCAGAGGCGAAGTGCAGCCCAGGGCAGCTGACAAGGAAGCCTGAGTCGGGAGAACTGGGTGGTGTGCGAGAAGCCGGCGCTGGCAAGGAGCTTGTGCAGGCGGGAAGGGAAAATCGAGAGGGCAGAGAGGTCAAAGAGGAAGTGACAAAAGGGATGCAAACAGGGTAGGAAAGCGAATGAAGAATGAACCAAAAGATCTGTTTACTGAGTCACTCATGAAGAGCCCGGAATGACACCCCACTCCAGTCTTCCTGCCTGGAGAATTCCACGGACAGAGGCGTCTGGCGAGCTGTAGGCCGTGGGATCCAGAGTCGGAAACTACTGAGCCACTAACACAGACACACACCAAGAGCCCATCCAGGTCTCAGAAATGCTACGCGTCACGAACAGTTCACAATCCAGGCAGAACGACGGGCCTGTCAACACATGGAATATCCATCCGTGAACATGCTAGCATGTGAAGGTGCAGGGGGGTCATAGCATGTAGCGTGGCTACGGCTCGCTTCACAGCCGCTGTTCCTTTTGCAATGCCACTGACGGGATTACCTCCAAAAGGAGGCAGTGTTACCAGCAGACGCGGCGTTTTAAAGGTTTATAGCCACCCCTCCCCCCACAAATACGCAGTGATCTATATTAATGTATCACGTGCTTTGGAAACATTTTACAAATAACAGAATGCAGCTCCACTGTTAGCTCACAGCTGGGTCAAAACGACACGGACTCCAGGTAGCGTGCGAGATGCAGCCCCCTCTGACTACCCCCCATAGCTGCCCCATCGCCCACAGGACGTCTGGAGGAACAGTCATTGCCATTCCTAACAATGCTGGCATCGCTGTGTGTCAGGCCCTGCTCCAAAGGCTTCACGTGGAATAACTCACTCAATCCTGAGGGCAACGCAGTGAGAAGTCTGACTCCCACTGGACCTGTAGGGAAACCGAGGCAGGAAGCAGTTACATAATTTGCATAGGAAACAGCAGAGCAGGGATTTGAACCTTGAAAGTGTGGAAGGCTGGGTTCTTTCCTGATTCTTGCTGAGGGACAGGCAAGTTAGCTCTAGGCTGTTCCCAACCTCGGCTGGGGAGATGGGGACCCTCTTCATCAGGGATTCTCAAACCCAGGGCACCTTAAAGACTGCACTCCCCTCAAATTCACTCTCAGACTGAATATCTGAAGAATGTATCCTCTCACTGATCTGACAGCTTCATGTTGAAAACATCTACACCATAATAAGATTAAGAAACATAAATTCTGCTTTAATGTATCAAAACCCATTTACTGATTAAAAAAAAAAAGACATGAGTGGAAATAGGCCAATAGCAGTAGGAGCCAATTTAATAAGCAGCTGGATGTTTACTGCCTCAAAGATGTTTCAAAACATAGCAGTGACCTCTGCCAGCCTCCATGTGTCTTGCCCAGCCCCCAAGAAGACAAGAGCCTCCTCTGTGGCCAAGAGTATGGCTTCAGATATGAGTATGCCCCTCAACCCCAGCTCAACCTGCTGCACGCTGAGGTGCTCGCTAGATGGCTGGGGAATTGAAAAAGACTAAAAATGCCGGTGGGTGGGTGTCCCTCCTCGGGTTTCCACATGATCCCAGAAATGCCTGCTCTGTGCCTTTTGGGGCACCCAGCCCTGCACTCAGGACAGTGGGGGAAGGGAAGCTCCTCACCCTCAGGGAATAAGGGTCTGCTTGCCTGTGGGAAGGTATGCAAGAAGAGACGGCCTGGCAAAGATGCAGAAATATTGCCGGGCACAATGGTGAGGGCACCTCAGTATTTGGGGAATTGTAAAAGGTGAGAGGTCATGGAACCTTCATTTCAGTTCGGTTCAGTTGCTCAGTCACNAGGCCCTAACTCTGAGGCCTCAGAGCTCCGATGGCAGGGCTGAGACTGCCCACGATATCACACCCCATTCAGCAGTCCCACAGCCTCAGCACCACCCCGGCGGAAGAACTTGTCTCTGTTGACATGTCATCGCCCAGCTCCCCACATTCCAGCCGCCAGGCTGGCCACGGGACTTTTTTTTGCCAAGTGCCAAATCCAGATAACAGTTTATTTTGAAAAGTCTGTATTTCATGTGAATTTCCTCATTGACCAAAATCCCCAGATTCCAGAACGGCCAGGGAATGCTCGCCTTGGACCCTTTCTGCTCTGAGCACCCTTTCCGTATGTGACGGGTGCCACTTGGTGCCAGGTGGCCTTTCTCAGTGGGCGCTGGCCACCCACCCCTGGGTCTTCCTGTATCTTTTTGTGCTTCAGGTCTCTGTCTGAGGTTCTGATACTTAAAATACAAGGAACAGATGATATGGGTAATCTTTTTGCCCTTTAGTTTTTCTAAAAATGATGGTAAGATAGGCCATGCTCACTTATAGGAAGGGCTCTGATGGATGAGCAGACATCAACAACAGACCCCTTTGTTCTCCAGATGGAATGTCTACATCAGCCTCTAATGCTCTTAGATATTTAGGTTCAGGAACTTGTCAGCCTAGTTCTCTCATCAATTAGGTGATTCTCTAGCCCTTAGACAGAGATAAGAAACTACAGCTTGTGTTCCTGTCACTTGAGGGCCTGTCACTGAGTCTGGGGTTGGGGGTGCTGACTTTCTGATGATTTACATGACAGACACATTGAAGATCAAGTTACTAGGACCCTTCAGACTGGATCACTGGGCCATTGTCTTTCCATCTTTCCAATCCTTTCTCTTAAATGCTTATATGCTGCTGCTGCTAAGTCATGTCAGTCGTGTCCGACTCTGTGCGACCCCATAGACGGCAGCCCACCAGGATCCCCCATCCCTGGGATTCTCCAGGCAACAGTACTGGAGTGGAGTGCCATTGCCTTCTCCGAAATGCTTATATAGAGGTGCGTAAAAGTGAAAGTGAAGTCACTCAGTCGTGTTTGACTCCTTGTGACCCCATGGACTGCAGCCCACCAGGCTCCTCCATCCGTGAGATTCTCCAGGCAAGAACACTGGAGTGGGTTGCCATTTCCTTCTCCATAGAGGTACATGCTGCTGCTGCTGCTGCTGCTAAGTAGAGTTAGTTGTGTCTGACTCTGTGCGACCCCATAGACGGCAGCCCACCAGGCTCCCCCATCCCTGGGATTCTCCAGGCAAGAACACTGGAGTGGGTTGCCATTTCCTTCTCCAATGTATGAAAGTGAGGTCACTCAGTTGTATCCGACTCCTAGCAACCCCATGGACTGCAGCC
>SJYW01050966.1:135780-153209 GCA_006410735.1 Raphicerus campestris | reverse complement strand
GCAAGTGACAGATTGGGAGAAAAATATTGGAAAAAGCTAGTTATAAAATTATTACTGAGAATATACAAAAAATATTCTAATAGGAAAAGAACAAAGGAAAAACGTTCAAAGAATTTGAACTGGCACTGAGGTGGGAAAAAGGGTTAACAATCATGGAAATATGTGCATGCTGATTACTATCCAGAAAATGGAAATTAAAACAATGATTTCTCCCCCTCCCCATCACGGCAAAATCACGGTCCTGATGAGACTGTCACCGACATGGGTGAAGGGGGGGAGACATGGAGCATGAGCTGGCACTCTCTCTTCAGGGACAATATTTCCCAGTGGCTCAGTCGGTAAAGAATCTGCCTGCAGTGCAGGAGACTCAGGTTTGATCCCTAGGTCAGGAAGATCTCCTGGAGAGGGAAATGGCAACCCACTCCAGTCTTCTTGCCTAGAAAAATCCCATGGACTGAGGAGCCTGGCGGCCCACAGTCCATGGAGTCACAAAAAGTTGGCCACGACTGAGCTACTAAATCACCACCACAATCAGTATTTAAACTATGCTTAGCTTCTAACTCAGTGACTCTACATCTAGTTGTCAATCCTAGAGAATTACTAACACTTGTGCACAAAGAGATACATACAAGAAAACCCACTACCTCATTTTCTGAGTAGTAAAAAAAAAAAAAAAAGTCTAAATAGCCATTTATAGAAGGATACACTATGGTTTGTCTATACTCTGGAATCCTATTAAACAGTTGAAAGAAGAATGACATCTATGTGTTGACATGCCTTCAGAAAATATTTGAAAATCAAATTTTAGAACAAATCAAAGGGTATGTATGATTCCCTTTAGGTAAAGCGGTTCCCCCATCTGCTGTGTATGAATACACACATACAGTATACATATCTGAACTCTTGAGATCGTACGGAAAGACACGCAAAACAGAATGATGAGAGGTCAAGGGCAAAACTTCCTTTTTATCCTGATGACTAAAATTCATTCTGTGAGAATATGTTCCTGTATCAGTTGCTTGATTTAAAAAACCCCAAACTTCATGCCCCTTCTGCAATCTTCTGAGACATAATCTGTGCTTCTTCACAGAACTCCCTCCATCCTCCTGTCAGGGCAGCAGGGAAGAGTCTCAGTTCCCTGGGTGGAAGCTCAGTTCCCTGAGCTCTAGTTCTGAAAATGCCGCTGAGCTTAAATGGGGGTCATTAACCTCCCCGTGAGATCCTGCTGGGAGACCTCAGGCACCTGTCCTATCTTTTCCTGGGCCCCCTGAACATCATCAGACCCTAGGATGGATGGGCCCTGAGAGGTGGGTGAGTGAAGACCTGTCCTGCCTTCAAAGGTCCATCTAGTGAAAGCTATGGTTTTTCCAGTGGTCATGTATGAATGTGACAGCTGGATCATAAGAAAAGCTGAGAACCAAAGAATTGATGCTTTTGAACTGTGGTGCTGGAGAAGACTCTTGAGAGTCCCTTGGACTGCAAGGAGATCCAACCAGTCCATCCTAAAGGAAATCAGTCCTGGGTGTTCATTGGAAGAACTGATGTTGAAGCTGAAACTCCAATACTTTGGCCACCTGATGCAAAGAACTGCCTTATTGGAAAAGATCCTGAAGCTGGGAAAGATTGAAGGCAGGAGGAAAAGGGGACAACAGAGGATGAGATGGTTGGATGGCATCACCGACTCAATGGACATGAGTTTGAGTAAGCTCCCAGAGTTGGTGATGGTTAGGGAAGCCTGGCGTGCTTCAGTCCATGGAGTCGCAGAGTCAGACACGACAGTGACTGAACTGAATTGTCCTGCCTTCATGAATTTTCCACTGGCCCCAGGTGCCCCCTTTCTGACAGCCCCTGGGCCGACTCCAAGCGGTGCCTGTCAGATGGTGCTGTGAAATGAGAGCAATCTGGGCCCCCAGTCAGGGCTCAGCCATCACGGTGCCCTCCCCCAGCCCCACTCTGTGTGTGTGTGTGTGTGTGTGTGTGTGTGTGTGTGTGTCCATCTGTGACAGCATCTGGGTGCCGACACTATTAGGTCTCCCAGTGCCCACTTTGCTAACTGTGCCGAGTGAGGAGTGAACCCAAGCCTGGCTCCAGCCCTGCAGACAGCCTCCTGTCTCCCCTCCTCGCCCCACACTCATCCCGGTCAGAACTGCACCTTCCTCAGCCCCGTGCTCATGCCACCTGCCGAAGCCTCTTGACTTCCCTGCAGGAGGTGCAGGCTCCTTCTGGAACTGCCCCCTCCTCTGGGCACGCTGTGGCATTTTTATGCCACTGAAGACTTACTCTGCTTTTCAGAAACCAGAGTCAGAGCTCAGATCTTGGCATCCGTAGATGTTCGTCGAGAAGAATGAGTCACCCTGCCGCCCATGGCTGCTCTGGCCTCTGGTTGATGTGCTTCGAAGCTCAGGGCTGTCGGATTGTTCTAGACTTTATCACCCTGGCAGATGTTGCATGTGGTAGGTGTTCAGCACAATGACCGTGAAGGAAGCAGATACAGGGAGGGCCTGCTTTGCTGGAACCACCTGGCTGGGGGGCTGAAGACCGCTGCCCTGGAGGAGATTTTCCTTTTGTCTCTTCCCCCAGAGGAGGCGGGGAAGGGGGCACTGTAAGTCCGGGCAGCCACCGCATGCCCATGCTTCTCTGATGCAAAGACCAAAGGGAGAAAACAGTCACAGGCAGCCAGGACAGGCAATGGGAGGTGGAGAGGGAGGAGGAAAAGGAGGATGAGGGATGTTCCAGGCTGGACATGCTCCTGCCAAATGTGATTCTGGTGGTCCCTCCCTCCGCACTGGCAAGGCGAGGTGCAGCCAGGGAAGGGCCTGTGCAATGCCAGCCAAGTCAGAGCCAGGCATTCTCGCCCCAGCCACTGATGACGCTCCCTCTCTCCTTGCCCCTGTTTCTCACCTGCATCCCCTGCCCACTTCCTCTCGGGCTTTGCACCACTCTGGAACCAGACCCCACCCCTCGGACACCGGGCTCACTTCCTAAACAAGCTGGCTGATGCTCTTCTCCCAAAGGCCTGGCTGGTTCCACGTGGACCTGATGACTAGCTTTTAGTTTATCCGTGTTCCCATCATTCATAGCAGTATTTTTCGGTCCCGGTTACTTCACCGTTTTGGTTCCTAATCTCTCTCGCTTCATCAACGACAGTGTTTTGAGTTGGCTATTTTGCAGATGACAGCCACAGTGAGAAACATTTGCCTGGTTTGTATCATGGTCAGGCGATCAGACCGGAGGCTACTGAAATGTTGTAAATTCTTGCCTGAGATCACTTCTGCAGGGGTCACTTGCAGAGGCTGCCCTGGACACTCCTGGGTTCGGGCAATTTACCGGAAAACCTCCTCTTGTTTAAGAACTTGGTGCTTTGCAGGTTCCTGTTCACACACAGTCTCCAGGTCCGGTGAGGACATGCCGTGGGCAGTGCCACTGTCATCAGAAGACGGCTTTCCTGAGTGTGAAACTTCACACATCAGTCTCACCCATCACAAGCCAACCACCTCAACAGAGACTCCCAAACTCCTAGCGCCTCAGCAGAGGGAGGGGGCTAGAGCGACAGAGCTTAACATCCAACTGATGCTGGAATCTCCAAGCACCCTGATCAGCAGGACGCATCCTCTTTTTGAGGACCTCTGTCCCTGTGGCCTCTCCTCCCCAGGCCATGCCATTCCTGAGCAGCCCAGGCGGTTCATGCGCCTTTCTCTGCACTAAAACTGCCCTTTGAAGCTCCCACCCAGCCACCACCAGGCCGCTCCCAAAGTCATACAAGGGTCCGGAGGGACGGCAGGAGCCAGAAGTACGAACAAGCCACCCGAGGGGCTCCAGCCTCACTTATTACTCATGTTCAGTTGCTAAGTCGTGTCCGACTCTTTGTGACCCCATGGACTGTAGCCCGCCAGGCTCCTCTCTCCATGGGATTCTCCAGGCAAGATTGCTGGAGTGGATTGCCATGCCCTCCTCCAGGGGATCTTCCTGAGCCAGGGATTGATCCACGTCTCCTGCATTGGCAGGTGGATTCTTTACTGCTGAGCCACCAGGGAAGACAGTTATCCCTTATAACCAGAAGTTAATTTTTTTTTTCAAAAATACATCATAACCCAATAGGACCCAAAGCATACTTTTTCTTCTGGAATATGAATTTATGGTAAAACATCAGAACTCAGCACTTCATAAGAGATTCACTCAATTAGAGGAAATCTCCTCCAAAACATGTATTTCAAATAGCAAGTACCTGGTCAGGACAGAGCATTGATTGAGGAGGAGTGTGAGAGGCACACCTAAGAAGTGTCTGTGCTTTGTAAAGAAGAAACACCTCACTTTGATGTATGGTTATGGCTGACATTTCCCAAATGCTCCACTACTTTTGAAAAAAATAAAGAAGATCCAGGCTGGGGGTGTTGCCCAGGCCTCTCAAGTCCCCTCCCTGCTCCTCCCTCGCTACTGAGCAGCTTTGCTCCACATTCCTCCTCAGCCTTTCTCCACATTCCTCCTCAGCCTTGCTCTTGGTTCTGCTTTTCCCCGAGAGAGAAATGGCATGGTTTGATCAGAGGGTCTGTAGCTTGGCTGGGCAGCTCCCTGGGATATTCAGGCTTCAGCTTTAGGTCATCTTTCTCCAGGCAGGAGCCCAGAGTGACAGTGGATCAGGAGGTCCCACAAAACCACGTGGGGACCAAGTCAGCAGGAGCCAAGTTAGATAATAATGGCTCCCACCCCCTGTGACAGGCTGGCTAATTCAGTGAGGACCTCCTGAGGCTCTCTACTAACATTTTCAACCTGAACTCAGGGTGGAGATACATATGTGTGTGTGTATACACACACACATATGCACATATATATATACACAGGTGTGTATATGTGTGTTAAAGCATTTCATTCGTGTCTGACTCTTTGCGACCCTGTGGACCATAGTTCACCAGGATTCTGCAGGCAAGAATACTGGAGTGGGTTGCCATGCCCTTCTCCAGGGGATATTCCCAACTCAGGGATGNACATTTTCAACCTGAACTCAGGGTGGAGATACATATGTGTGTGTGTATACACACACACATATGCACATATATACACAGGTGTGTATATGTGTGTTAAAGCATTTCAGTCGTGTCTGACTCTTTGCAACCCCGTGGACCATAGTTCGCCAGGATTCTGCACGCAAGAATACTGGAGTGGGTTGCCACGCCCTCCTCCAGGGGATCTTCCCGACTCAGGGATGCATCCCGCATCTCTCGTCTCCTGCATTGGCAGATGGGTTCTTTACCACTAGCCCCACCTGGCTTCCCTCACATATAACACATATACATATATGTGCATATATGTGAGTATAGATTTACATATGTATAAATGTATGTATATTTATGTATGTATAATATATATATATACATTTTCAAAAGCCATTTTTGTCTCCCATGCCCTCTCTCCTAGATTAACAGAAAGACAGAAAAGGAAGGGAAGGAAGACACAGAAGTGACCTGGTGGGGACTTCCCGGTGGTCCAGTGGTGAGGACTCTGGACCAATGCTGGATGCCCAGGTTCAATCCCTGCTTGGGGAACCAAGATCCCACCTGCCACAGCTAAGAGTTCGCATGCCACACCTAAAGATTCCGCATGCTGCAACTGAGACTTGGAGCAACTAAATAAATAAATATTAAAAAAAAAAAAGTGACCTGGTGACTTCTAGTGAGCTTCCCAAATGGGTTCAGAGAAAAATCCTCTCAAATCCACCTGCACATGAGTGCCTGATTCCTGGGTACCCCTTACCTGAGGGCTTCTGGGGTAGACAGAATAGTGGCCTCCCCAAAGATGCCCTAATCCCTGGTATCTGTGAATATTTATGCACACGGCAAAGGGGAGTTTGTAGACTGAAGGTCATGAACCTAGAGACAGGGAGATTTTCCTGAGTGATCTGGGTGTGTCCTCTCCTTAAAACCAGATAGTCTTTCTGGCTGAGGTCTGAGACGCGAGTGGACAAGGCAGGAGGGACGCAGAGTGTGAGCTCCCCCGTTACTGGCCTTGAAGACAGAGGGAGTCTGGAATCAGGGGACGGAGCCAGGAAAGGAGCCTCAGTCCTACACCCCATGATTTTAGTCAAGTATCTGAACAAGCCAGAAGAGGATGCTCCCCTGAGACCTCAGATCAGCATCCAGGCCAGCCTCACGGTGGTTTCAGCCTTGGATCTAGGGTACCAATCAGCCAAGCCTATTGGGCTTCTGGTCTGCGGAACTGGGCGATGGTAAATTTCCGTTGTTTTAAGTCTCTACATTTGTGGCCATTTGTTACACAGCAGCTGGGAGCTGATAGAGCTGGCAGGTGGGAGAGCGGGCCCTGGCCTGGATGTGCCAGGGAGCCTTGGAGCTGTGTCTGGAGGCCAGAAGGGGCCAGTCATGCACTCAGAGTCCTTGTGCTATCACAGCTGCAGCTGCCAAGCTCCTGAATGTGGAGGACATACCTGGGGAGCAACCACAAAAGGGGAAAATGCCCAGTTGTTGCTGGAGAGGGTCAGCCCTGGATACGGCAATGTAGTTTGGCAAGTCAGTAGTTGAGATTTTCATGAGTTTTCAAGAACTGGGCCATAGGAGAAACTCTTTACCTCTACCTGAGAAAGATATTTCAAAGGAAAATCAGCTAAAATTTGCTCTACACCAAACGAGAGCATTTCTCTCCTTCCTCCCCTTTCCATATGAACAGCGTGCCACTCAAATACACTGTCGCTCCTCTCAGCACCATTTGATTGCTCCCCTTGCTGGGGAACACGGCGCTCTTGATGACACAGATGACAGGCACAGTCAACCATGAGAACAAGCAGACGTGTGGGCTCTAGGAGGACGTTCCGGCAGAGCCTGCCCGTTGCAGACAGTGCCACAAAAAGAAGCCTCTCTGAAACCACTCCTGCCCTGCATGGAAGCATTGCTCTGGCGTTCAGCATTCCCCCTTATGTTCCACGTCACTGCACTTGTCAGCTTAGCATTGTCAAGTTCAGGGCAGTTCACGATTACAGGCCAAATAACTGAGACACAGAAGAGTTAAAAGAAAGGACCCCAGACCTTATTAATTGTGGCAGAGTGGAAATTAAAAGACTCTTACTCCAGACTAGGACTCGCTGCCTCTCTTTTGTGACTCCTTCTCTGGGATTATGATTCAAGTGAGGAGGTCTGGAGCAGATACCAGGAAGACCCAGCAACAACAAACCCAATCACCCAGTCCCTCTCTGCTCCAGCGGGAACTGTGGGACCTAAAGGAGAAGGAACGGCTGAAATGCCCCAGGCTCAGGTCAGCCCTTCTCCACCCTCCCCGCTGAGAAAGGGAAAGTGTTAGTCGCTCAGTCGTGTCTGACTCTTTGCAACCCCACGTGGACTGTAGCCTGCCAGGCTCCTCTGTCCATGAGATTTTCCAGACAAGAATACTGGAGTGTGTAGCCATTTCCTTCTCCAGGGGATCTTCTTGACTCAGGGACTGAACCCAGGTCTCCTGCATTGCAAGAAGATTCTNCTGTAGCCTGCCAGGCTCCTCTGTCCATGAGATTTTCCAGACAAGAATACTGGAGTGTGTAGCCATTTCCTTCTCCAGGGGATCTTCTTGACTCAGGGACTGAACCCAGGTCTCCTGCATTGCAGGCAGATTCTTTAGCATCTGAGCCACCAGCGAAACCCTGCAGAGAGGAGTCCCTTCATTGACCGCTGCCATGGTCTGAAATGTTTCCTGGGCATCCAGCACAGACCCACAGTCTCAGGAGAGACACAGGTGCCCGGGGACAGGGTAGGGGAGGTGGCTGAGGCTGCCACACTCCCGAGGCTTCAGAAAGCATTCCAGCTGGCAGCCTAAGACTTCAAGGCTGGTTCTGAGTTGCATTTATTAAACTTAACAAGACCAGCATGTTTTCATAATGGAACTGATTTCCTGAAAGACCGAGACAAACCTCTTCTTCAGGAAAGAAAAGGCAAGGCTTGGCTATGAAATATGCCAAAGTAATGTGCCTTGAAAACCAAAGGACACAGAGGGGTGATGATGGAGGAGGATGATCACCCCTGGCAGGGTTGGGGAGAGAAACAAAGATGGCATTTCCCAAAGGACCTGCTTTTAGCAGCCACAGAGGTCAAGAATTTCATTCCCAGCAAAACCTTGACTTCTGGCCAACTTCTAGCTAACTCTAGCTTCTCAGATCATTAACAGAAGACAGGACAAACCTGTGAGATGTACTCGCCAAGAGCCTTCATATATCTTCATATGTCCCTGTCCCCTTTCTAAGAGACTAGCCACTGACTATAGAGTCTGCACGCATGCCAACATTCTGTGCTGCCCATCAACACAGAGGTGCCAGAAAGGAGACACTCTGTACCATCTAAGTATACACACACACACACACACACACACAGAGGACATACATATCTAAATACCACCACCACCACTACTATTACCACACACACACATGCACACAACCAGCTTCTAGGCACACAAGCTGGTTCACCTTAACAGCTAAATGATGGCCACGACATGTACATTTTAGCAGAGTTCTTCATTCTTTAAGAATTCTCTGCCACAAGATGAAGCTTATTCCCAGGGGTAGCTTCTCAGTCGCGTCTGACTCTTTGCGACCCCATGACTATAGCCTGCCAGGCTTCCTCTGTCCAGGAGATTATCCCAGCAAGAATACTGGAGTGGGTTGCCATTCTCTTCTCCAGAGGATTTTCCCAACCCAGGGATTGTACTCAGGTCTCTCATATTGCAGGCACATCCTTCACCATCTGAGCCACTAGGGAGGCCCAAATCCAGTCTAACTGGTTATATGAAAAAGACAGACAGCTGGGTCTCAGATGGAGCCAGGTCAGTGCGTCCAGCTGGCTAACTCTACACCAATTAGTGTCAAATCCAGGAGGGCAGGGGAGGGTGTGGGAGGCCATTCATGCTCTTCAGGGGTGAATGCTTTTCTTTCAGGCAGCTCAAAATACTATGGTACATGCTTGTGTACACTGTTTGGGAGGATAGGATGACCCCAAATGACTTGAGGCTGACCATCTCTACTCAGGGCTATGAACAGATGTTCAGTTTCGAGAAATAATTGCGGGGTTATCCATACTGCCCAGACACCAAACTGAACTCCTAGACAGAACCTACAGAGGGTCAGAGAATCTCCATGTGACTGCAACAAGAAGGGCTCCACACAGGGGCGCCCATAAGTGTTCTGCAGGGACTGCCTGCTGATCAAAATGAAGTCAGCTGGAACTCAGCCTGGCTACTCCATAAACCAATCTGACTTAATGCAAATCAATGTGGGTTTCTGGAGGCGGGCAAGAATTCACACTTAGTTTTCCAGCGCGAGAGCACTTCAGTTTCAACGAGGCTAAATGAGTCACTTCGAGGTTTAAGCAATTCAAAGGCTATTACTCACGCAGGTGAATATCAAGGAGCTCTTTGGACGCTTCACAGAAGGAGAAGGAATATGATTTATGAGAAGGAAAGCCAAGACCCAAGATGAAGTAACTGAGGAGAAGGCCAGTCCAATACTTAACATGTTAACGTGGTGAAAAACTACAGCCTGGAAAGGATATCTTGCAGGACTGTCTTTAAGAGCGTTGAGGAATCCCGCCTGCTGTGAACCTGGGGGAATGAAACAGAATTTAGTAATCAGACGTCACTTCCAAGAAACAGCCTTCATGCTGAAAGCTCTCTCATCTACACAAAAATAATCGGTGCCTTGAGATCAATAAAATTACATTTGGTAGAGGTCCGATACTGATTGGACAGTGAGATTCCACCAAAGTTATTCAACAAGAAAATGGCAGATTCATAAGTAGACCCAACATCTGGAGGATATTTGTTCAGTAAAAGCAGATGGATGTCTGCATCCATTCCCATAAGTTGCAGTTCTGATTACTCCTTTGTTTTCCTCATTTTAATAGAGAAATAGAATACTGTACATGCTATTTTCTCTCTTGTTTTACAAAAGACTGTTTCCCCGAAGTTGGTTAACGTTTGACCCTGGGTGTCCTGTAAACTAGACTAAGTATCAAAGACGCCTTTCTCTGCACTCAGAGTAAACAAACTCCTAAACCCGGAGTCTATATTGCTGACTGCTCTGGGGTTTGAGACATGTGAATACAGACTGTGCAAGAAAACATTTCTTCAGGGGCCGGAGTGACGATGCAGCTGACAAAAAGCAGTTTTTATTTAGTGTATTGGCGTTAGAGGCTTTTGAGAAAGAAAAGCCCATTCAGAGGGCTCTTATGGCCCCACCTTGGGTTGGTAAGGCTGGGTCCCCGTGTTCTGGGGACATAAACTGTCCCTGGCACAGTAGTGAAATGAGCAAACAGGACAGACGCCACGGGACCGGTTCTAGCGCATCTCTGTGGCGTGGTCTGTTCCAGACCAGAACAGGAAGCCAGGCTGGCTGGGGGGAGGATAACAGTGTGATGGCTCCAGTTCTTCCCCAAGTTCCCACCCCCTCTTGCCCACTGGCCACCTCGGAGGCCCAAGAATGTGCCGTGTGCTCTAAGGACGCCAACTGATTGAAGAAGTGATGAGGAAAGCTTGAGGTGTTCCCGTCCCTCCCTGCTAGCCCGGGGTGGCGTGTGAACGTGCTGGGGATTTTGGAGCAAATGCAATCTTGAGGCACACGGACGGACAAGAAGAGACGATTTCTCTTTCCCTGCTGAACCCAGACCATATCGCTTTCTCAAGCTCTGCTTCCTCTAAGAGGAAATCCAGACGTCACCTTCCCGGTGATCTCTGGACGACAGGCTTCCACCCCAGCCGCCCCTGGCTATCCGGTGTCCCCTCTCAGAGCCCACTTCCTTGCAGGGAGGACCCAGGGCACGATCCCCAGCTGCTCTCAAGCAGCTCTCTGCCTTTGCCAAGGCCTCCAGAATCATAGGGGGGATCACGGAGTCATGTAAATCTTCTGCCCTTCTTGAGCACAAATCGGGGGTCAGGGTGGGGTTGTTTAGTGGGGGTTGTGGTGGGGGCTGGAGAACTGGGAGAGGAAAACCTCTATTTGCTTTTGTCCGAAATATTTTAGTAACTTGCAGGCTTTTTTTGGGGTGGTGGTGGAAGACTGGGTTAACAATATATCAGAATAAGCTAGAGCAAACTCCATTTTGCTGAAACCAGAATGAGCAAAAATTTGTTGCTGTTTAGTCGTGTCTGACTCTTTTTTGACCCCATGGACTGCAGCAGAGTGAAAATGCCACTCGGGTGGCAAGTGGTGGGCTTCACGGTGTATGTGAGAGTGTGTGTGTGTTACCAGAGTTAAAATGTGAGGCAAAAACTGCCTGATACCCAGAATGTAGGGGCAAGGCTGTGATTATATATATGTGTAGGCATTTTGAAGTTGCTAAAGATGATATAAGAGGTAATGTTTAAAGACTATTTTTCAGTGTCATGAATATGCTGGAATATCAGTACTTCTTCCTTCTCTAGTTGTGTAAATAACTGCTTCTTTTGTCTGTTAATACATACATTTTCTTTGGAAGGACTGATGCTGAAGCTGAAACTCCAATACTTTGGCCACATGATGCGAAGAACTGACTCATTTGAAAAGACCCTGATGCTGGGAAAGACTGAAGGTGGGAAGAGAAGGGGACAACCGAGGATGAGATGGTTGGATGGCGTCATTGACTCAATGGACATGAGTTTGAACAAGCTCCAGGAGTTGGTGATGGACAGGGGGGCCTGGCATGCTGCAGTCCATGGGGCTGCAAAGAGTCAGACATGACTTAGCGACTGAACTGAGGACCCTAGTTACATTGTTGCCACTTTGAGACTCTGAAAATAAAACAGGTGCCCCAGAGAGCCCTCAGGCCATCCTTCCCAGGTGGTGTGGAAGGGTAAAGGGGTCTCTGACCGGTGACAATCCTCTTCCTGCTGTCCCAGTAAGTTATGGCTCCCATACATATATTACAAATTTGTGTTACATTTACATGAAAAGATTGGGAAAAAATGAATGGAAACTAGCATTTAAAATGCCTGTGAAAATTTGGAATAGTCCATGAAGGTCCAAAGTAAAAAACTAATATGAAACTTCCAATACCACCCGCTCCCCCCAACCCCCATTCAAACCCCACCAAGAGAGCAAGTAGAGAATGTGCATGTCTAAATTTGGTCTTAGCACCCTGCGGTCTAATCGCTGCTCCAGGGAAGAAAGGGAGGCGTGTGTCTAGATACTTGTAGAAACATTTCAGAGAGAGGCTCTGGACTTGCTAATGGTTGGTTGTACTTCAGGAATATGGACAGAGGCGATGCCGGTCTTTAATGTTGCTAATGGAGCTGTAACGGAAGTTTAAAGGCTCACCTTTACAGGTCAAAGCCAAGTGGCTTCCTTCTCATCACATCCCTATTATAGGAAAGTGAGTTCAAAGTTATGACCTTTGAAAGGGGAGTGAAAAATGCCATTTGTTAAGGCAAATATATATTAAAATCACCTATATCCCAATTTCATTTTTAATAAAGTTGCTTCCTTCATAGCTCGCCAATGTCCTGGCAGATAATTAAACATCTTATCAAATGTGTATCTCACATTTATAGATTTGTGTGTGAGAAAGCTCAGTCTTTATCCCCCCCCCCTTTTTTTAGGGAGGGTGACAATTCCTGCTTAAGTAGATTCACATTTTAAAAAAAGGTTCTGTTTTTCAGTGGGTATCATGACAACACATTATCCTCTGGGAAAATGTGGGGATGGTTCCTCCTGGGGATCCCTCAAGTGGAAGAGAAAGTGAAGTCACAAGGTTGGAACAGGGACCATGTGTCAAGGAGAAAGTCTTGTAAGTGAAACAGTCTGATCCAGGGGCGCCCCTGGCAGCTGCTGTCGGAAGACGGGGGTAGGAGAGAAGGGGAGGGAGGGGATAAACAGAAAGGGGGGCGGCTGGAAGGGAGGAGGGGGCAGGGAGAAGGACAAAGAAAAGAGAGAGCCCGGAATGACCAAGAATCTTAAATCAAAATTAAATCAGAAAACTGAAGTCAGGCAAATGGTTACATACGTAATCTGATTTCGCCAGCATACTTACGAAGGATGACGTGGGTGATAACGAATGCAAATATAAAGACTGTCAGAAAAGACAGAGATAAAATAAACATATAAAAAAATCTGTAGTTTCTTTTCCCCACACAGTTGCCTACCCAGGGACAGTGGTGATCAAATCGTTCTGAAATGAGAGGCAGAAAGAAAAAAAACAGAAAATCAATTAATAGAATGTTTTTTTACTTGAGGGAGCTCCCCCGCCCATTCTCTGATAACATAATAAAACATTCTCTGCTGTATTTCCAAATGCACTGCTCAGAGAAACGTGCAACATTAAGACACATCAAGAAAGCAATAATTCTTTCAATGGAACTTAGCTGTTTTGAAAAAACAAAGGATGTGCATTCTATTTTTATTACAATAGAAAACTCAAAGATTTCCCTCTTTTGTACAAGAAAGCTCTTTGGTTCATAGAATAACCTTCCCTTAAGATAGTAACAACACTTTTGATGGTAACTGCTGGGCTGGGCGGGGCTGGGGCCCCACCTTTAACAGGTGAGTGGTGCTAAGCGACCATCTGTCATGGTAAGTGGTCGAGAGAGATGTCACTAGGAGCCTAGGACAGGACCGAGGGACCATCCCAGTTCTCCCCTTCCAGCTACTGCTGTTTTCCAAGAAATGTTTCTGCCGTTTCACTAGTCATAAAAAAATTTATATCATTTTTTTAAAGTGATCTCTGATCTTCAAATAATGTAATGCACCTGATCCTGTAGTCCACAACTCTCGGCTTCCTTACCTGTCAAACAAGTATACCACATAGAGTCCTGGGGGCCAAATAGTCTCTGGGAAAGCGTTTTTTAAAGACCAGCATGTGGTGCTTGATAGCTTGTGAAGAGATGTCACATACATGCATCCATTTGACCTTGAAACATTCCTATGAGGATAACGATGCTGCTGCCCTATTTTACAGATGAGCAAACTGCAGTTTAGGAGGGAAGCTGCCTGCAGGGCGTGTACAGCTCAGAGGCAGTGGAAGCAGGGTTGAGGTCAGGTCTTTCATGCTCATCCCGTCTTGCCAACACACAGGCTGCCTCGAGCATTTGGAAAAGGCAGAGCACTGCTTTGGGNGTCACATACATGCATCCATTTGACCTTGAAACATTCCTATGAGGATAACGATGCTGCTGCCCTATTTTACAGATGAGCAAATTGCAGTTTATGAGGGAAGCTGCCTGCAGGGCGTGTACAGCTCAGAGGCAGTGGAAGCAGGGTTGAGGTCAGGTCTTTCATGCTCATTCCGTCTTGCCAACACACAGGCTGCCTCGAGCATTTGGAAAAGGCAGAGCACTGCTTTGGGCATTTTTATCCTGTTATTCCAAACCTGTGTCCTCCCTCCTTGGGGATTTCACCAGAGTCTGTAAGGTGTCTGCGATTCGCCCTTCCTCTTCTAAATAATGGCTAAGTGCTGCTCTACTTTGCAGCTGATCTTCTTTTCAAAAGGCCTGTCCAGGGTGTCTGATGCAGCCACTCACAGCAGACCACCTGCCATGGGAAAAATGCTAAGCTTTTCACTTGGACTCTTATCCAAGCTTAGCTTTTATCCAAATCACACATCTCTCTATGTGTGCTTTGAAAAGATACAGAGAAGGCTGTGAGGTGGGACCACGTAAATTAACATTATAAAGTTATGCGAGGCAGTGTTTTCTTCCTTTCCGGTCACCTATCATAAATCACTCATCTCATATCTTATGTTCAGTGCAAGCCTGTGTGTATGCTAGTCACTCAGTCCTGTCTGACTCTTTGCAACCCCATGGACTGTCTGTCTGTAGGATCTCCCAGGCAAGAATAGTGGAGTGGGTTGCCATTCCCTTCTCCAGGGGATCTTCCCAACCCAGGGATTGGACCTGGGTCTCCTGCACTGCAGGCAGATTCTTTATTGCTGCACCACCTGAGAAGCCCAGTGCAAGGTTATTTCTTGAAAAGGTCATGAAGATGCTTGGAGACCATGGTGGCAGAGGAACGGCAAGAGTCATCGTTGTCTGCAAGCAACAAAAGCAAGCAGCAGCTGATCTCCCCGAGAGAAATCTGAAAGCTCACCAGCCTGGTGACAACTCCATGGCCTGTAAGATGCTGACACTGAAAGGAAAGCAACCCCTATGGTGTGTCTGTGTGAGTCACAGGTCAACATGCAGTCAACCCCACAGAGCTGGAAAAGTTACAGTGAAAAGTGAAAGTCGCTCAATCTTGTCCGACTCTTTGCAACCCTGTGAAGTATATATATATGGTCCATGGAACTCTCCAGGACAGAAAACTGGAATGGGCAGCCTTTCGCTTCTCCAGGGGATCTTCCCAACCCAGGGATAGAACCCAGGTCTCCCACATTGCAGGTGGATTCTTTACCAGCTGAGCCACAAGGGAAGCCCAAACAAATTAATCCTTGCGTAAAACAACCTCATTTCCCCAAGTCAGTGATCTACGTGGGCGATGCACTCAAAAAGTCTATACAGAACATGCAGAAAGAGAAAAGAAATTGGGATCAATAGAATTTTCCTAAGACTGAGGCTGTCGTTTGAGAAACCTCTTTTCTGCTTAATACACGCTTATAGAAGATGAAACTGAGACGTGGAGGCTGGGGACACAGAAGGCCAGGTCAGGGTGGGACCTCTGTGAAAGCTGATCTCCAGATGCCAAGTGCGTGGCGGACGAGCCTGCCCACTATAGCGAGAGTTGCCCACCAGCAGAGGAGACATCAGAGCTGGGGAGGCAGAATTAACACGATGGATGCCTCCACTCCAAGTACCAAGGTCTTAATGGGGCACCGTGATCATTTCTATGGGGGCAGGGGGTAGGTGTATTCTTAGCTTAGAAAGCTCACCGTGAGCTAAGCTAACGCACTTTGCTGAGGGAGGCAGGGCTGCTAGCGAAGGAAAGCAACAGATGACACACACGAAACCCCTGGGCACCAGGTCTGGGGGCTTCGGAGGAGACGAGCAATCTCTCAGGGTGGGTGTGAACGCCGGGCTCTTCGGCAGCCCTGAGGGGAAGCAATTTCCATTTGGAAACGTGCCTTATTGAAAACCCTTTTCTTGGCTGACAAAATCTCGCTAACAGTGTAGGCTTGCTGAGAAAGACTTTTGATTTAATGCTTTTCACAGTCCCCTTTGTGACTGTTGGATACCTGGTGGTAAACGAGCCTGGTGAGTTAGTCAGTAAAGCATCTGCCTGCAAAGCGGGAGACTCGGGTTCCATCCCTGGGTCAGGAAGATCCTCTGGAGGAGGAAATGGCAACCCACTTCCGTGTTCTTGCCTGGAGAATTCCATGGACAGAGGAGCCTGGCGGGCTACAGTGCATGGGGTCACAAAGTGTCAGACACGACTGGGTACTCATACACACACAAACACACACACACACACACACACACATACACACAAATGAGCCTGANGAATTCCATGGACAGAGGAGCCTGGCGGGCTACAGTGCATGGGGTCACTAAGTGTCAGACACGACTGAGTACTAACACACACACACACACACACACACACACACACACACACAAATGAGCCTGAGAGCTGGGTGTGCATCTCTGTGGAAGGAGGATGCTCGGAGCCCAGGGCCACCTCCCAGTCTCCTCTAACCCTGAACTCCAGTGCCCTCCTCCCTCCTCTTGGTTCCCAGGGCGTCAGAGCCTTCCTCACCCCAGGCCATGCCTGCGCCTCTTCTTTTCTTGCAGACTCTGTCTCACCCAGTAATCTCTTTATTCCCCCCAGGTTCAAATGTCAGCTCTACACCGATGATGCCAAAACAGCTACTGCTGCCTTCACCCACCTTATCTAAAAATCACCTTATTTATTTTTACTTACTTTTGTCTGCTGACTCTACTCTGAGCCTTTAGTAATGTTTGTCAGGGACTGACTAAGCCCCCACGCTACCCCAAGGACGTCCCCATGAGCAAGCACGTTGCCCAGGGTGGCAGGGCTACTGGCAGCCAGGCTGGCGGGCTCTAGCTGCCTCCAGAACCCTCGCCCGCCAGCCTCCACTGCCCGGGGAAAGTGTCCCCACGAGCCTCGCACTATATCAGGCGCCGGGACCACTGAGACGACCTACAACAGCATGTCCAACACGCCCTGGCTTCCAGGGGTTCCTTGCCTCATTGGTGAGGACGCTTCAGCACCCAGACCCCAAGAAAGAGTGTCTAACAGAGGGACATCGAATGCAGTGATTTCCATCTGCTCGCGATGCTGGCCGCACACAGCGTCCTCCCTGGGGGGTCGAAGGTGAGAAATGGAACGGCAGGAGCTCAGCCTTGGCAAGTCGACACACGCTGACTCCCAGGGCCTGGGTGAGGCAGGGCTGGCCGGGCCAGAACGCCTGGGGAGGGGGCACTGCTGGCAATGTGGTGGCGTGCAGCCACAGCATCTGAGACCCCTCAAGCAACCTTCATTAGAGGGCAGATTGCCATTTTCCGTGTGGGAAGACTGACTGGTGTCCTAC
>SJYW01050966.1:85959-124397 GCA_006410735.1 Raphicerus campestris | reverse complement strand
GTGCCCTCCTCCCTCCTCTTGGTTCCCAGGGCGTCAGAGCCTTCCTCACCCCAGGCCATGCCTGCGCCTCTTCTTTTCTTGCAGACTCTGTCTCACCCAGTAATCTCTTTATTCCCCCCAGGTTCAAATGTCAGCTCTACACCGATGATGCCAAAACAGCTACTGCTGCCTTCACCCACCTTATCTAAAAATCACCTTATTTATTTTTACTTACTTTTGTCTGCTGACTCTACTCTGAGCCTTTAGTAATGTTTGTCAGGGACTGACTAAGCCCCCACGCTACCCCAAGGACGTCCCCATGAGCAAGCACGTTGCCCAGGGTGGCAGGGCTACTGGCAGCCAGGCTGGCGGGCTCTAGCTGCCTCCAGAACCCTCGCCCGCCAGCCTCCACTGCCCGGGGAAAGTGTCCCCACGAGCCTCGCACTATATCAGGCGCCGGGACCACTGAGACGACCTACAACAGCATGTCCAACACGCCCTGGCTTCCAGGGGTTCCTTGCCTCATTGGTGAGGACGCTTCAGCACCCAGACCCCAAGAAAGAGTGTCTAACAGAGGGACATCGAATGCAGTGATTTCCATCTGCTCGCGATGCTGGCCGCACACAGCGTCCTCCCTGGGGGGTCGAAGGTGAGAAATGGAACGGCAGGAGCTCAGCCTTGGCAAGTCGACACACGCTGACTCCCAGGGCCTGGGTGAGGCAGGGCTGGCCGGGCCAGAACGCCTGGGGAGGGGGCACTGCTGGCAATGTGGTGGCGTGCAGCCACAGCATCTGAGACCCCTCAAGCAACCTTCATTAGAGGGCAGATTGCCATTTTCCGTGTGGGAAGACTGACTGGTGTCCTACACCCCGGGGCTGAGGTTGGGCGTGTGTGATGTCCTAACTCATCGTGTCCGACTCTTTGTGACCCCATGGACTGTGGCCCGCCAGGCTCCTCTGTCCATGGGATTTCCCAAGCAAGAATAGGGGAGTGGGTTGCCATGCCCTTCTCCAGGGGATCTTCCCCACCCAGGGATCGAACTTGCATCTCCTTCGTCTCCAACACTGGTAGGTGGATTCTTTACCCCCCGAGCCTCTAGGGCAGCTCTGTGGATGAGATGAAGGCTCTTAAAAAAAAAAAAAAAGCTTTAGACTTGTTACTCTGAGGTCTGGATCCTGCCAGAAGGGTGTGGTTTCTGCCCTTGCAGCCTCTCTGGAGGATTCCTTTAATCGAATGTGGAGCCCTTCCTGAAGCCAGGCTGTTGGGGGGTGGGGGGATCTGTGCCCGGCTGTGCTGAATGGAGGGACAGAGCCTGAGGGCAAGAGGAATGGAACATGGAGCACAGGGTGGTGCGGGCTGAACCTAGAAATTTCTCTAAAATAATGTGAGGTTGGAGTCAGCCCCTCCGTGGGCATCACGCTTCCTGGTCTGGTTTCTGGGCTTCTTTCCTCTCCTTCCGCAGGTGAGGCCTTGAGGTGAGAAGCCATGTCTAGTTCCCTAACAGCCCCAGAACCCGAGTGCCTGGCATGAAGCACACGCCCGACAGATACGCGCTGAGCGCAGGAAGAAGTGCCTTTAACTGCCTTTGGCAGTTTCCTCTGTGATCACTGTTTCTGGCCGCCAGGTGCAGAGACTGGAATATTCTGATGAAAGATGAGATTTCCAGGTGGTGCCAGTGGTAGAGAATCCATCTGCCAATGCAGGAGCCTCAGGAGACCCGGGCTCCATCCCTGGGTGGGAAAGATCCCCTGGAGAAGGGAGTGGCAGTCCACTCCAGTATTCTTGCCTGAAGAATCCCCTGGACAGAGGAGCCTGGTGGGCTACAGTCCATAGGGTCGCAAAGAGTTGCACACGGCTAAGCACCCATGCACACAGGCAACCACAGGAAAGAGCAGGGCACTAGGAAATCTGAAGATGTTCAGAGAAGGCTGAGAGTTGGAAGATGTTGATAGAAGTAGAGAAGAACTGATGGGACGGTTATTAGTGTGAATCACCTCTTGGAGAAGCAGGCTCTGTCCGGTCTGGCAATGGTGAGAAGCAGAGGTGAGTTTATTAAAAACCTCTGTAGGGTGCTTGGGGCTATTGGGAGACCCTGAGGCTTCAGCTAGAATTCTAACTCAGGAGGAATTCCAGACAACTTCAGAGTTACCAGACCCTAAGTGGAGAAAGGAGATTCCATTAAAATGGCCAGTGGGAATATAGTTCAGGTGGAATTATGACCCTATGTTGGGAACCCCAAAACTCTAAATACTAATACTAAATACTAATGAACAGAACATTATCAGTGATGATTAACCCTACCATTCACTGGGTGCCATTCATTTCTCCAGCCCCACGAGGTAGGTGCTATCCCCACAGTTTTCAGAGGAGGGCGCTATTGAGCCAACTGAGGACCAGCAGGGGCTGAGCCGTGGGACTAGGCTGCTCTGACTAAAGGAAGATGTGATTTTCCAAAGAGATGGAATATGGAAAAGAGGCCTTAAAAATGAGAAATGGAGACATATTAAAACTGGACAGAGGTAGAAAAATGCACTGAAGTATTAAGGGAAGCATATTTGCAAAAGCTGTGTTTGAAGGTTGCCAGTAAAAGGAATAAAAGTGTTTGAAAATGTTAAGAATTTGAAATCTCCCAGAAGTGAGGCCCCCAAGAGATAAATAGTCATATCCTCAGGCCAAGCAATTCTGAGTATTCCATAGTAGTGGTCCTGGGCTCCACGGACTGCATCTCGAGAACAGTCCTCCCAGCTTCTCTCTGAGGGCGTCTTGAGAATCATGTGAAAATTGCGATGTAAAACTTCTCATTTAAATGTCAATTACATTTAAATTAAGTTAAATGTTTTTAAAGGTATGAAGTGGAAAATTACTTTTCCTTGAAACCTAGGATTTTTTTTCCCCTCCAAAATTAGAAAAATGTTGTCTCATGAGGTATCTTTTTGCTCTTTTGTCTCATGAGGTATGCTTTTTGCATGATGAATGCTGAGATCTAGTGGTACATATTATTACCAGGCCTTTATGGTTCCCAGGTAATTAAAAGAATTATATAATAGAAACATTTAAATATGAAGCTAGCTAAAGTATTAGAGGAACACATTCTTAGACACTAAATAATTCATGCTTTTCTAAATCTTTTGGTAAAATCTAAGTAATAATAGCCTTGCCACTGTGTTTAATGACTGGTGAGCTTTCTGGAAAGCAACCTCACCTGCTTACCCCATCTCCTCCTCCTCCTCTCACTTTTATCCAAACTTTCTTGAGTCCTTGCTACCTGCCAGGCACTGTGTTAAGTATTTCCCATGTATCAGTTCAGTTCAGTTGCTCAGTCGTGTCCGACTCTTTGCCAGCCCATGAATTGCAGCACGCCAGGCCTCCCTGTCCATCACCATCTCCCGGAGTTCACTCAGACTCACGTTCATCGAGTCTGTAATGCCATCCAGCCATCTCATCCTTGGTGGTCCCCTTCTCCTCCTGCCCCCAATCCTTCCCAGCATCACAGTCTTTTCCAGTGAGTCAACTCTTTGCATGAGGTGGCCAAAGTACTGGAGTTTCAGCTTTAGCATCACNCACACGGCTAAGCACCCATGCACACAGGCAACCACAGGAAAGAGCAGGGCACTAGGAAATCTGAAGATGTTCAGAGAAGGCTGAGAGTTGGAAGATGTTGATAGAAGTAGAGAAGAACTGATGGGACGGTTATTAGTGTGAATCACCTCTTGGAGAAGCAGGCTCTGTCCGGTCTGGCAATGGTGAGAAGCAGAGGTGAGTTTATTAAAAACCTCTGTAGGGTGCTTGGGGCTATTGGGAGACCCTGAGGCTTCAGCTAGAATTCTAACTCAGGAGGAATTCCAGACAACTTCAGAGTTACCAGACCCTAAGTGGAGAAAGGAGATTCCATTAAAATGGCCAGTGGGAATATAGTTCAGGTGGAATTATGACCCTATGTTGGGAACCCCAAAACTCTAAATACTAATACTAAATACTAATGAACAGAACATTATCAGTGATGATTAACCCTACCATTCACTGGGTGCCATTCATTTCTCCAGCCCCACGAGGTAGGTGCTATCCCCACAGTTTTCAGAGGAGGGCGCTATTGAGCCAACTGAGGACCAGCAGGGGCTGAGCCGTGGGACTAGGCTGCTCTGACTAAAGGAAGATGTGATTTTCCAAAGAGATGGAATATGGAAAAGAGGCCTTAAAAATGAGAAATGGAGACATATTAAAACTGGACAGAGGTAGAAAAATGCACTGAAGTATTAAGGGAAGCATATTTGCAAAAGCTGTGTTTGAAGGTTGCCAGTAAAAGGAATAAAAGTGTTTGAAAATGTTAAGAATTTGAAATCTCCCAGAAGTGAGGCCCCCAAGAGATAAATAGTCATATCCTCAGGCCAAGCAATTCTGAGTATTCCATAGTAGTGGTCCTGGGCTCCACGGACTGCATCTCAAGAACAGTCCTCCCAGCTTCTCTCTGAGGGCGTCTTGAGAATCATGTGAAAATTGTGATGTAAAACTTCTCATTTAAATGTCAATTACATTTAAATTAAGTTAAATGTTTTTAAAGGTATGAAGTGGAAAATTACTTTTCCTTGAAACCTAGGATTTTTTTTCCCCTCCAAAATTAGAAAAATGTTGTCTCATGAGGTATCTTTTTGCTCTTTTGTCTCATGAGGTATGCTTTTTGCATGATGAATGCTGAGATCTAGTGGTACATATTATTACCAGGCCTTTATGGTTCCCAGGTAATTAAAAGAATTATATAATAGAAACATTTAAATATGAAGCTAGCTAAAGTATTAGAGGAACACATTCTTAGACACTAAATGATTCATGCTGTTCTAAATCTTTTGGTAAAATCTAAGTAATAATAGCCTTGCCACTGTGTTTAATGACTGGTGAGCTTTCTGGAAAGCAACCTCACCTGCTTACCCCATCTCCTCCTCCTCCTCTCACTTTTATCCAAACTTTCTTGAGTCCTTGCTACCTGCCAGGCACTGTGTTAAGTATTTCCCATGTATCAGTTCAGTTCAGTTGCTCAGTCGTGTCCGACTCTTTGCCAGCCCATGAATTGCAGCACGCCAGGCCTCCCTGTCCATCACCATCTCCCGGAGTTCACTCAGACTCACGTTCATCGAGTCTGTAATGCCATCCAGCCATCTCATCCTTGGTGGTCCCCTTCTCCTCCTGCCCCCAATCCTTCCCAGCATCACAGTCTTTTCCAGTGAGTCAACTCTTTGCATGAGGTGGCCAAAGTACTGGAGTTTCAGCTTTAGCATCACCTAATTCTCACAAAACCTGGTTAGGTCAGTACTATTGTGCCCATTGTATAGAAGAGGAAAGTGCAGATGGAGGAGCTGGCGTGGGAACCCAGGTGAACACGTAACCACCTGTTCCTGCCTCCCATGCCAGTTCTCTGCAGGTCACTGTGACAGGTGGGCCCTGAGGACCTGGCCCCTTCCTCCTGGGGGGGCCCACTTGGACCCCTGCAGCTCCAGGCACCGCACATCGGCAGGAATGGGAACACGAGTGGACCGCAGCCATGCCAGGACTGGTAGTTGTCCCAGTAGCCCCGTGGGCTTCTTCTGGTTCAGGGCATCTACACTTTGGGGGATATTAAGACTTAGCTCATATCTGAGGGGCCTACCCTCAACCGAGAAGTGCTCTAACGTGTGAAAAAATGACCTCATTCTCAGCAAATCGAACATCAGAAGAACTGAACTTCTTATGGAGATGTCCAGATTTGACAAACCTACTTGGCACACACTGTTTATTGAGATGGTGGCACTTGGGTGCTATCTGGAGCAAAGCGATGTATCAGGGAAGGTTTCTTACCTCCTCCCCTCTCACTGCTTCTCAGTCCCTTTCCTGAAAACGAGTTCTATCTGTTTAACTTTACAGAGGAATAAAATCAAGGAATCATATTAGCTGCAACTTCTCACCAGCTACCCATTATACACATGCACGCTCAGTCACTTCAGTTGTGCTCAACTCTTGGCAACCCTATGGAGTGTAGCCCACCAGACTCCTCTGTCTGTGGGATTCTCCAGGCGTGAACACCGGAGTGCCCTCCTTCAGGGGATCGTCCCAACCCAGGGATCTAACCCGAGTCTCTTTGGTTTCCTGCTTTGCCAGGCGGATTCTTTTCCACGAGCACCACCTGGGAAGCCCCATGCATTTCACACAAGGTAGTGTACATATGTGGATGCGACTTCTTCCATTTGTCCTGCTCTTTCCCTCTCCACTGTGTCCACAAGTCCACTCTCTACACTTGCATCTCCATTCCTTCCCTGGCCCTCTGTGATGACCCAGAGAGGTGGGAGAAAGGGAGCCTCATGAGGGAGGGGAAATAATTATGGCTGATTCGAGCTGTTGTACAGCAGAAAGCAACACGACATTGTAAAAATTAAAAAATAAGCAAATGAAAAAAAAATTTTATTAACTAACTCTGTGGGCTGAATTAATATTAATACATCTCTTGTGCATGAGGACTTAAGTTTCTTTACATGTAAAAAGTTGGATGAAATAAGCTGCAAGACCCCTTTGAGATGTAAAATTAAATGTAAAGGGATTGTGTTTTATCTGTACCTGTACAGATTCTTCTGGTCCTGAGTCTTTACGAATGTTCCACAAATTAAGATTCTGCAGCTTTTAGCTCCATTTGTGTGTGTTTTTTTTTAAACAAACTCTAACTTTTCAGTGTAAAACCAGTTAGTAACTGCAGAATTGTTGTAACCTTTACATTACAATTTAACATAACCTTGGACTGTACCCCCAACCCCACCCCTACCCACATAGTCTCATTTGTCTCCGCCCTGGCTTTGCCACAACCTGGCACAGTGCTGAGCATCTTTGGGCATCAAAAGAGGGGGCTTGACCAACAGACAATGCCTCAAAAGGGCAACTTTATACATTTATTTCCTCAAAATGTCTAGCTTTGTTTTCCATGTATTTTCAGGTCCTGCTTCCAGTGTTGAGGAAATTCTGGGCTTCTAGGAGGAGACACAAGCTGGCATGGGAGATGCATTTTGAAGCAACTTATACCCTGAGATAGATCTGCTGATCAGAAGGCCCTCAGGTACCCAGCCCTCCCAGAGTCAGGGATTCCTGCGGCTCAGGCTGGCTCTCTGTGGACAAGCTCTGGCTTCCCCACTATGGATACAGAACAGAAGCTAGACAGAACAGAGCTAGACACAGACGGGCAGAAGGGGAGTGTGACGCTCAGAAGTCATCCGTACATAGGGCTTTCCCAAACCCTCGGAGCATGCCGACTCTGCCCAGGCCTTCCACCCTCTGAATACCTGCTTCTCCAGCTGCCTGGGGGGCAATTCGGGACATGTGTCTGGGATTCCACAATCCCTATGTCTCTTCGGTTCAAGCTTTAATGATCCGCTGCAAACATCCAGGTATGGCAGGGTGCAGCTGGGAGTGGATAAACCCCAGTCCTTCCTTGAGCACACGGGCACTGGCTGAGGGTGCACCCTGGGGCTTTTACGCTTCTCACTGACGTATTTTCCGTGGGTGAGTTCAACTAGAGCAGACAGACCTATGTCGTATCTGCTTTCTGTATGTTTCCTCATTATATTCTCTTTTCTTTAAATTTATTTATTTAATTGGAGGCTGATTACTTTATTGTGGTGGTTTCTGCCATACACTGACATGAATCAGCCATGGGTGGACATGTTTCCCCATTCTGAACCCCCCTCCCACCTCCCTCCCATCCCATCCCTCTGGGTTGTCCCAGTGCACTGGCTTTGAGTGCCCTGTTAAAATGTTTATTATTTATTTGACTGCACTGGGTCTTAGTTGTAGCACATGAGATCTTAGTTCCCTGATCAGGTATTGAACCCAGGCAACCCTGTATTGGGAGCCACAGGACCCCAGGGAAGTCCTCCATTTTCTAAAATGATCCACTATTTATAACCACTAAAAAAAAAAGTAACAATCAGCTAGCAAATGGTTACTGAGTTGTTCTAAGCAGTCCCAAGTTTCCAGTATTCCTGGTATTGCGCTGTTGGTGGTGTGCTGTGGAAAGGACATGGGATTCTTAAGCTAATGGATCTGAAATCCTGATGCTAACTGCCTATTGCGTGATGCAACCCAGGCAGGTTTCTGGGCCTCTGCCATTGGAAATGCCATTAAAGGTTCTTTTCCACTCAAATATTAGGGTTCTATGGCTAAAAAAACCTGTCAAGAACTGAAATCAGTTGTGCTCACTCTACACAAAATTAGGACACGCTGGCAGGGCTTCGCAGTAGAAACTCTACACGTAATTCATAAGAACTGGCCCTCTTATAGACCCAGCTTAGGCCCAGAGCTGACTGGTGACCCTAAAGCACTGAGAGACTTCGGAGTACCACATAAACACTCCCGCCACTAGAACTGGGTCAGCAGACTTCTTAGACTCCAAATACAGTGTGTCGTTTTCTTGTTTGTTGCGGTTGTTTGTACAAACCATGCCAGCACTTTACTGAGTCACCACGGTCTAGTCAGCGGGTCCTTAATTACCTTTCTGAACACAGGCACGCAAAAGAACAGGTCAGAGTCTAACTGTCAGGACCGGCTGTGGGGGTCCACTGCAATAGGAACTATAAGGCATTTTGTTGAAAAATTACTCAGAATTTCAAGATGGCAAGAGCAGGACATGAAATCCGCTTTGGATCCCCATACCAACCTGTTAACTATTAATATTTAAGGTCTGGAAATGTGATTTTTCTAATTTGTGACAGATGACTATCTAGAGATTCCCCTGGGTTGCCTGAAAGGACTTACAGAGGGCTGCTAAGAGCAAAGTTCAGGGAGGAAGTTGTGATTAATTAGGAGTTAATGGACCTCCCTGGTGGCCCAGTGGTTAAGAATCCGCCTGCCAATGCCGGGGACATAGGTTCAATCCCTGCTCCAGGAAGCTCCCACGTGGACCCATGTGCCACAGCTACTGAGCCTGCACATAGAGCCTGTGCTCCCCAACAAGAGAGAAGAGCAAGAAAGAAACTGAGAAAGTGAAGTCGCTCAGTCGTGTCTGACTCTTTGCGACCCCATGGACTGTAGCCTACCAGGCTCCTCCGTCCATATGATTTTCCAGACAAGAGTCCCGGAGTGGGTGGCCATGTCCTTCTCCAGGGGCTCTTCCCGACTCAGGGATCAAGCCCAGGTCTCCTGCACTGCAGGCAGACGCTTTACCCTCTGGGCCACCAGGGAAGCCCAACGAGAGGAGCCACCGCAACGAGAAGCCCAAGCACCACAACTGGAAGAGCAGCCGCTACCTGCTGCAACTGGAGAAAACCTGCATGCATAAAGGAAGACCCAGCACAGCCACCAGGAGCACGCGTGTGGCAGAGTGGCGGGTGTCAACCCTGCCCATCCTCGCACGTGCTGTCTTCCACAAATATCAGGAGCTCTGTTTTTAACCTCGAGAGTACCAATTCTTCTTTTTTTTTTCTCTCTTTAATTTCCTAATGCTTTGAAAAATCTAATGAGAACCAGGGTCCCTGCCACCCTCATGCACTCACAGCCAGCCTTTTACATACAGCTTCCTGTGGCCTATTCCTAGTTAATAGTGGACCTATTGGTTTAGTTTGCTGAAAACTGAAGTGACTCATTCTGACAACTGATTTTCCAAGTTCAGTTGTTCTAAGAAGGCGGATAGGCAGGTACCTACCTTTGACTGGCTTTGCTAAAAGTGCCATTCTCAGGTCCTGAAGGGACACACCCAAAACCACAGCCCGCTTGGGAATGGCACTCGGCTCGCCCCGGATAACCACCACAGGTCATCGGGCACAGGTCAAGAGCTGCTTTCTGTACAGGAAGGGCCTCTGTTTATTTGGGGTTTTCCAAGCTAAGGGCTGTGATCAAGTAGTGGGTCATAACATTAATGCAGTTGGTCTAAATGAACTCTTTTTTAGCACTGAAAAAAGAATAGAACAGAAAATATCAAGGCATTTCATATACTTGTTATGTTTCATTAAACTGTCTTGCGTATTTGTGTACATTGAGTTCCCATGTGAAATACATTCCTTACTGTGAGTTGAGAAGGCAATGGCAACCCACTCCCGTACTTTTGCCTGGAAAATCCCAGGGACAGGGGAGCCTGGTGGGCTGCTGTCTCTGGGGTCACACAGAGTCGGGCACGACTGAAGCGACTTAGCTTAACAAGTTTGAAAACTATTGATTTATTCAAATTTGTAGCTGGCACCTAACAGGCCCTCAAACATTTGTTGAGTAAATAAACACACATATATATATATATATTATACCACTTCCCTTGTGTGGCTCAGCTGGTAAAGAATCCGCCTGCAATATGGGAGAACTGAGTTTGATCCCTGGGTTGGGAAGATCCCTTGGAGAAGGGAAGGGCTACCCACTCCAGTATTCTGGCCTGGGGAATTCTATGGACTGTAGAGTCCATGGGGTCGCAGAGAGTCTGACATGACTGGGCACGTTTCACTTCACTTCATATATTATACCTGTAACAGAGCCTAAATACATCATGAGTCATTTAAAACTGTTATTTCCACCCTCCCAGAGCTGTATCAGGGTCCCTGATCAGACTTAAATCTCTTTTTTCTTGGCGTTTAAAATTTTTCATTTGTACTGCTGGGAGGTCTGAGAGTATAAGAAATGAGTTTTGTTTAGCTTAGACTTGGGGGAAAGAAACTTTTTTTTTTCAGTGGAGAACAGTAGCCTAGTCATTGAGCTAAAAAAGTAACAGGCTTTTCTCTTTTTAAAGAGAGAACGGTAGTGTGGAGAGGTGAAGCAGAAGGCAGGGGAGTATCCAGCTTTCCTTTTCTCCTCCCTCCCTCCCTTTTATCCTTGCCTCCTTCCTTCAGTTCGGTTCAATTCAGTGCAGTCCCTCAGTCATGACTCTTTGTGACCCCATGGACTGCAGCACACCAAGCTTCTCTGAGAGCTTGCTCAAGTTCATGTCCCTCAAGTCGGTGATGCCATCCAACCATCTCATCCTCTGTCTTCCTCTTCTCTTCCTGCCTTCAATCTTTCCCAGCATCAGGGTCTTTTCAAATGAGTCAGTTCTTTGCATCAGGTGGCCAAAGGATTGGAGCTTCAGCTTGAGCATCAGTCCTTCCAAAGAACATTCAGGACTGATTTCCTCTAGGATAGACTGGTTGGATCTCCTTGCAGTCCAAGGGATTCTGAAGAGTCTTCTTCAACACCAGTTCAAAAGCATCAATTCTTCGGTGCTCAGCTTTCTTTATGGTCCAACTCTCACATCCATACATGACTAGTGGAAAAACCATAGTTGACTAGATGGACCTTTGTTGGCAAAGTAATGTCTCTGCAGTAGAAACTAGAATCTAGAATCTAGGTTGGTCATAGCTTTTCTTCCAAAGAGCATGTGTCTTTTAATTTCATGGCTGCAGTCACCATCTGCAGTGATTTTGGAGCCCAAGAAAATAAAGTCTCTCACTGTTTCCATTGTTTCCCCATCTATTTGCCATGAAGTGACAGGACTGGATACCATGATCTTCATTTTTTGAATGTTGAGTTTGAAGCCAGCTTTGTCACTCTTCTCTTTCAGCTTTATCAAGAGGCTCTTTAGTTCTTCTTCACTTTCTGCCATAAGAGTGGTGTCATCTGCATATTTAAGGTTATTGATATTTCCTCCCAGCAATCTTGATTCCAGCTTGTGCTTTATCCAGCCCAGCATTTCTCATGATGTACTCTGCATATAAGTTAAATAAGCAGGGTGACAATGTACAGCCTTGTTGTACTCCTTTCCCAATTTGGAACAAGTCCTTTGTTCCATGTTTGGTTCTAACTGTTGCTTCTTGACCTGTATACAGGTTTCGAAGGAGGCAGGTAAGGTGGTCTGGTATTCCCATCTCTTTAAGAATGTTCCACAGTTTGTTGTGATCCACACAGTAAAAGGCTTTGGCCTAGTCAATAAAGCAGAAGTAGGTGTTTTTCTGGAACTCTCTTGCTTTTTCTATGATCCAACAGATGCTGGCAATTTGATCTCTGGTTCCTCTGCCTTTTCTAAATCCATGTTGAACATCGAGAAGTTCTGGGTTCATGTATTGTTGAAGCCTAACTTGGAGAATTTTGAGAATTATTTTGCTGGCATGTGAGATGAGTGCAACTGTGTGGTAGTTTGAACATTCTTTGGCATTGCCTTTCTTTGGGGTTGGAATAAATACTGACCTTTTCCAATCTTGTGGCCACTGCTGAGTTTTCCAAATTTGCTGACATATTGAATGCAGCACTTTCATAGCATCATCTTTTAGGATTTGAAATAGCTCAGCTGGAATTCCATCACTTCGACTAGCTTTGTTCATAGTGATGCTAAGTTCCACTTGACTTGTGTTCCAGGATATCTAGCTCTAGGTGAGTGACCACACCATCATGATTCTGGGTCATGATCTTTTTTGTACAGTTCTCCTGTGTATTTTTGCCACCTCTTCTTAATATCTTCTGCTTCTCTTAGGTCCATATCATTTCTGTCCTTTAGTGCCCATCTTTGCATGAAAAGTTCCCTTGGTATCTCTAATTTTCTTGAAGAGATCTCTAGTGTTTCCCATTCTATTGTTTTCTTTGCATTGATCACTGAGGAAGGGTTTCTTATCTCTTCTTGCTATTCTTTGGAACTCTGCATTCAGATGGATATATCTTTCCTTTTCTCCTTTGCCTTTTGCCTCTCTTCTTTTCACAGCTATTTGTAAGGCCTCTTCAGACAACCATTTTGCCTTTTTGCATTCCTTTTTCTTGGAGATAGTTTTAATCACCACCATACAATGTCACAAACCTCCATCCATAGTTCTTCAGGCACTCTGTCTATCAGATCTAATCCCTTGAATCTATCTGTCATGTCCACTGTAAGGGATTTGATTTGGGTCATACCCGAATGNAATCACCACCATACAATGTCACAAACCTCCATCCATAGTTCTTCAGGCACTCTGTCTATCAGATCTAATCCCTTGAATCTATCTGTCATGTCCACTGTAAGGGATTTGATTTGGGTCATACCTGAATGGTCTAGTGGTTTTCCCTACTTTCTTCAACTTAAGTCTGAATTTGGCAATAAGGAGTTCAGGATCTGAGCCACAGTCAGCTCCCGGTCTTCTTTTTGCTGACTGTATAGAGCTTCTCCATCTTTGGCTGCAAAGAATATAATCAATCTGATTTCAGTATTGACCATTTGGTGATGTCCATAGTCATCTCTTCTGTGGTTGGAAGAGGGTTTTTGCTATGGCCAGTGCGTTCTCTTGACAAAACTCTTAGCCTTTGACCTGCTTCATTTTGTACTCCAAGGCCAAACTTGCCTGTTACTCCAAGTATCTCCTGACTTCCTACTTTCACATTCCAGTCCCCATATGATGAAAAGGACATATTTTTTTGCATTAGTTAGGTCTTTATAGAACTGTTCAACTTCAGCTTCTTTGGCATTAGTGGTTGGGGCATAGACTTCAATTACTGTGATACTAAATGGTTTGCCTTGGAAATGAACAGAGATCATACTGTTGTTTTTGAGACTGCAACCAAGTACTACATTTCAGACATTTTTATTGATTATGGGAGCTACTCCATTTCTTCTAAGGATTTTTGCCCACAGTAGCAGATATAATGGTCATCTGAATTAAATTCACCCATTCTGATCCATTTTAGTTCACTGATTCCTAAAATGTCAATGTTCACCCTTGCCACCGCCTGTTGGACCACTTCCATTTTACCTTGATTCATGGACCTGACACTCCAGGTTCCTATGCAGTATTGTTCCTATGTAAAATTGGAGAAGGGAATGGCAACCCACTTTAATATTCTTGTCTTGAGAACTCCTTCCTTCAGCAAATGTTAACTGAGCAGCCACAGGCCAGGGAGACACGGGTCGCTGAGAACTCCTGGTGGGAAACAGACAGTGCTGCACTTAGGGAGCTTACTCATCTCCTGGGGGCAGAAGTGAAGAAGTGAAGTCGCTCAGTTGGGTCCAACTCTTTGCGACCCCATGGACTGTAATCTACCAGGCTCCTTCGTCCATGGGATTTTCCGAGTAAGAGTACTGGAGTGGGTTGCCATTTCCTTCTCCTGAGGGCAGAGACTGTCATAAATAACCAATCAGAGCATTGAAGGAGCACAGAAAGCCCAGGGAGGAATGTGCCTCCCTGGGAACCACCCCAAGCCCGCCACGAGGGGTGGCCAGGAGTTCACAGAGAGGATGTGGCTTTTTCCAGGAACTGAGAGGAGGCCCTTGGGGCTGGAGACCAGGCGGTGAGGCATGAGGCGGGCAGGCTCGGATCTGTGGACCAGACAAAAAAGGATGTTGGCTTCCTGCCTATGAGCCACCAGCAGTGGCTCTTTTAAGGAGAGAGGTGGTGTGATCAGATTGTGTTGGGGACGGGAGCAGGTGGACTGGATAGTGAGAGGAGTGGATGGTGGGGGTCCACTAGGAGACCCCCATCCAGGCAAGGTGAGAGGTGATGGTCGCTTGCAGTTGGCCCCACCAGTGGAGATGCATCCTAGGAAGAAACATAGGGTGTGTTTGCCTCGTACAACCAATGGCAGTGTGGGGACTTTCAGCGAGGTGGGGCTCCTGGGGGATGCTCATTTGGGGTATCTCTAAGCTCCCCAAGTGCCTGGAAAAGCCATTTGCAAGTCTGAGGCTCTGAAGAGAGGTCTGAGCTGGAGACCTGAGAGCAAGACACAGACTTCAGGAAAGCAAAAGGTAGTGAATGCGAGATCAGAGATGAGCACATGGACCCCCCTGAGACACGAAGCCGGGGGCCACACACAAACGGGCTCACAGGCACACGCATGGGGAGAGAGACCAACAGAAACAGACTTGCCCGGAGTAACTGCTTGTGGCTTTTCCGGGTATTGAAGAATAGTATTTTTAAAGCCGAGTTGCAGTTTGACAATTACAGGCAGAAATGAGGTGAGCATTCTTGGTCAGATAAAAATAAAACATGGCCCAAGATCCTCGCCTCTGGGTTAGGTCCAGTTTACCTTTGCATTAGAAGTAGACCTGAGTGCCGCTCATAGGCCCTGTGGTTGAATTCCATGGCAGGGACCCAGGACAGGCTAAAAATACGCCTGGGTGTCCCAGAGGGCGTGCTGTTGAGACTTGCCTGTAGGTGAAGGACACATTTTCCAAAACATGGCACTGGACATACAGTCTCTTTCTTTTGTTGAACACAGTTTTAAAATACATAAACAGATGTACAGAATAAGAAAAGACATGTTTTAAGATTTACTTTTAAATGCATTAATTAACATTATTAGAGTCTTCTAGCAAAGCATTTTTCTAAAGTATACATGGACTTACAAGGAACCTATACATGGAACCTAACCCAAATATCCAGAAAGCACCCCCAGGACTGGCCCTGCAGGTTCTACTTCCCGTAAGCGTTATATTTCTCATCCTACAGGTATAAATTAGCCTCTGACTATGACCTGGCTGCCCCTGTAGTCTGAATAGTCACAGAGTCATGTGCTGAAGATNACAGCCAAGAATCCTTGAACTATATGTTTTAAATAGGTGAATTGTATGATATGCTAATTATATCTCAATACAGCTGTTAAAAATATTTATTGAGTCCTTACTAGGTGCCAGGCAGAGTTCTAAGCATTTGTGCCCACATTAACTCATTTTATTCTCAAGATCACCCAATGAGGTAAGCCCTGTTGTATGGATATATTCCCCCATTTTACAGCTGAGGAAACTGAGGCAGAGTTGCCCAGGGGACTGTTCTCAGCTTAGCACATAAGGAAAATGAAGCACAGGTTTTCAGTGCTGCATCTCTGCCCATGCAGCGAGTGCAGAGTGAAGAACTGCAATCGTGTACCGGACTGTTGCTCTCAGCCACTCACCATGCTGTTCTAGAGGTAAAGGAGGGGGGTCACTATCCCAGTGGGTTACAAAGAGAAAGCCCCAGAAACGCTGTCTAGATGACCATCCGCACTAATTCACTCTGTGACTTTGGTTAAGGCAGAGCATTACTGAGCCTCCGTGCCTTCATCCCTTCAACCATGTCTTAGGCTTGATGCAAGGAGGGGTTCTTAAAGGTACTAATGAGGATCTGTGGACAACCTTTAGCATTAAAAAAATATATATTGTAGCAGCATCCTATCTGTTATCAGGCCTTGCCCGCTAACGAGACCACAGGGCGTCTTTGCTCTTGGCTGGAATTAACATCCATCCAGGGCGGTAACCCTGGTTACCTCAGGCTGATGAGAAGCTCTGATTAGCAGTTACATATCTGTCTCTGCTTAGCAAGAGCAAGAAACTGAATCCTGCATTGAGAAGTGCCGTGTGGTGAGATAAGCCTGGTTCAGAGCCCGTTTTGGGGCCACTGGGTGGGGGCGGCCAGCTGCAGGTCGGGCAGCTTCCACCTTTCTGTCAGACAGTGATTCTCCAAGGTCACTGGATCCCCAGGGGGCTTGTCCTGTGCTGGACCCCCAGCTTTCTAGTCACTCAGATCCTAACGAAGGAAGCGTTCTCTTGCTACCCAGGAATTCCCTGCGGAAGGTGGGAGCCCAGGTGGGCAGGAGTGGGGTTGGGGAAGCAGCCACCGTAGCCAAGCTGGGCGAGTGCTTTGCTGTGAGGAAGAGAAGCCGGGCCCTCCGTGCCCTGAACCACGAGTTTTCCTCTTACTGCAGGCAGAGGGCAAGGCTGGGCCCCTGCTCATCAGCACCGTCCTTGGCTGTGCCTGGAGAGCTCTGAAAATAAGCCAGGTTAGGAAAATGGACTCGGGTCAGCTCCAGCGCTGGTGTTCTCTGGCACTAAGTTTCCCAACTCTACTAAAATGTTCTCCACTGACTGAAGTGGTGCCTGTAGGATCGGCCTATGCTAGAGCCTTAGGACAACTGAGGCAGGAAGAAGCCCTCATACATTTATTTTATAGATGAAGAAGCTCTTTGGGTTTGTTTAGAGAGCTGCCTCGACCACCACTGTTGGCCTGGAGAGAGGTGGTGGCCTGCCGTCGGCTGCTGCTGCTGATCTGATAGGATCATTTTTATCCATGCGCAGGAATCAGCAAGGACTGCTGCTGCTCCCTGCAACTGCTGGACTCAGTTTGGGTGGAATTTATCTTGTGATCACAGCCTCGGTGTTCCGCTTGATTCAGCTTGGCTGGGGTGATGCTCAGGTCTTTTGTAGAAGAGTGCACGGCCCTGGCCAGTTAAAGAGTGGCCTGCCCTAGAGTGGCCAGAACATGCTGCTCACTGACTCATTCGTTAACTCACGGACGTAGCAGACCTTGCCCCAGGAACCTGGGGAAGTACCAAAGCAGCTCTTGTGAATGTGTTCCTGACCCAGAAAGAACTGACGGGTGTACTGAGGAAGGTAAACGCATGTACTCATCAAGGCAGAAAATATTTGGACCAGTGGGAGGGCTGGGGCACTTGAACAAAGAAGGAGCAGCTATGGGATTGCTAGAGGCCCCACGGGAGGTTTTCTGGAGGAGATAGCATTTGAGCTGCCCCTGAGGGATAAGTAAGATTTGGGAACTGATACGGTGTACTTTCTGTCAAAATACGGCCCACTGAGAACAAAAAAACAAAGCAGTTGAGACATTCCCAGTGCCAAGACTGGAGGCTGGCGCTGGACAATGAGTCAGGAGGGGGGTCCTTGAAGGTTACCAGGGTAATCACTCCCCTCTTCCCCTTCTCCAAACGGTGGGGCTGATGAGACAGACGGTCAGCCGCTTCCTGCTCTGACTTCTGAAAATCCAGTCCAGGCTGCTTGTTTTTCAGGAGCACTCTGTGTGCAGCTACATGCATTAGGTGCTGAGCATGAGCACGCGCTGTGCTGAGTGCTTTGTTTGCACCAGAAACACCCAGTGAGGCTTAGAGATCAAGTTGCTTGCTCACCAGGTTCGTCCAGCCACTTAGCAAATAATGAAACGTCTGTGTGCCAGATACTGCCCTAGGCATAAAACGCTGAGCAGCGCAAACACACCCTGCGCACCTGTGGGTTATAAAGTTTTATGGAGGAGAGGGACACTGAACGCACGAACGGATGTTCTTATAAACTTCAGAAAACCAGTAGGTCTGTAACAGATTCAGCGTGTTCTGGTAAGGGGTAGTCGGACTCAGATGCAGATTGTTCAGAGCCTGTTCCATACAGATTGCCCGGCCTCTTACCAGCTGGGTAGTCTTTGCAGGGCCCCTGCACAGTCAGGGACAGAAGTCGGGTCTCCACCCTCCTAGGTCACAGGCTCCCTGCCACTCGGGTTACTGTCTCAGGATACACGCCTGTCCGCACAACTGATGGGAAAACATGGCTGACTCCCGCATGCCCTCTTTGAGGGGAGGTTGGTCCTAATACCCAACTCCCCTTTCCATCCACCTTCTAGGAGCTCCCAAGTCCCAGGTCTTGCTAAAGTTGATAAGCTTTCCTCAAATGTCATGTCATGGAAAACTCCTGCTGAAATCTGCCGGCTGCAATCACAAAGGGCATCAGCGAGAAAACCTCTTCCGTGGAGTGTCTGTGTTCATGGTAACATAACAGGGTTATAATCCAAGATATTGGAGTCCGGTACATATAGGCCAGTATCCTGTTGCAGGCGTCCCTGGGCCCTGCCGCTGCCCGCGACAAGAGGATGCTGGATATCCAAGTTCAGTGTCTCTGGCTAAAAGCAGCTCTAGGAAGCTTCCCAGCTGGGGGCCGAGAAGGGCAGGGAGCCAGTGTGTTCAAGAACCAAAGGTGCTTTTCCTCTGCTGGGGTTGTGCTCAGGGAGAGGCTCATGGCACTGCAGCCCCCCAGACCCCTGCCATGGACCTTGTTCTCTGTGCTTCCACGTTCTCCCTCGCGTGACAGTCCCTCTGTGCCCAGTCCGCTGGCCCTTTCTTCCCTACTCACCCTCCTTTGCTTGCCTACAGCCCTTCCCCCAGTACAGCCCTCTCATCTCTCTGCCCTGGACATCAGCATCTTCAAAAAGATTTTCTAAAGAGCAAAACTGTAATTTATGTTTGTTAACTAAACAAATTAATCAGTGAGGCCTTTTTATTATGTAATATTTTGTCCATAAAAAGAATAAATGACATCAATATAAGGTATTAATAAAATGCCCATTCTTCCGAGTTAAATCTCCTGTACAGCCCTTCCCCAGGGTAACAGCCTCTCCAACTGGCCATGTTTCCTCTTCCCGGTCTTTACAAAGAGGTCCCACTTGGTCATATGGTTCTAGAAACACTGCAAAAGCGTTTCTTATCAGAGATAATCTTAGGCAGTGACTCCTCATCGTCACACACGCACACTCACTGCACTGTCCAGAGTCCACGGGCTGGCCGTCCTGAGCAGAGCAGAGCCCTGAGCTCTGTCGCCTGCCTGCCTGCGGCGCGTGGTTTCCCTCACCTGGAATAACCTGTGCCCACACGGCCCACGGCTTTGCCTGTCACGCCCACCTCCTCTTCTAGGCCCCGGAGTGCCATGGTTTTCCAGAAGCCTCACCTGATTTCTCCAAGCTCTGCTCCCTCCTCCTCTGAGCCCCTTTAGAACATGGCTGGTTTTTCCTTTTCTCTTGAGGCAACTGACATATTGCTGCTTTCTGTTAAGGTTCGTTTTTCCCAGATCTTAGCTCGCACAGTGGATTATAAGCTTCTTGTGGACAGCCCTGTGTCTGAGTTTGCAGGGCCCAGCAGAGCGCCTTGCACATAATGGATGCTTAGCGTGTAACTGGACCACAGGGACTTGAACAGCCCTCCTCCAAAGCCCACCACACACCCTCTTCCCTGAAATCCTATAAAAATAGTTACCCCTGTGTCTCCCTAGGAAGTTAGGGGCTCCTTAAGGAAGTTAGGGTCGATTCTTGGAAAATGCTGGCTGGGTGAATGAATATTTGCAATTATTCTGCCCAAGATTGAGAATTACATTCAGTGCTTCCTAAGGCCAAAAGTCATTTAACCTATGTCACTTCTTGATAATTAACCCCCATGTAGTGATATTCGGAATTAGAAATGAAATAGCATGTAAAGTTAAAGCGATTTTGATGTCAAATGTGCATTTTCACAAGCACCAGTTGAAGATCGTGGTTCTCTGTCATTCAGAAAGTTTTTTTGTTGTTGTTGAAGTATATTTTATTTACCATGTTGTGTTAGTTACTGCTGTACAGCAAAGCGGTTCAGTTATACATGCGCGCGTGTGTGCGTATGCACACATTCTTTTTTCAATATTCTTTTCCATTATGGTTTATCATAGGATACTGAATATAGTTCTCTATGCTACACAGTAGGACCCTGTTGTTTATCCATCCTGTATATAAAAGCTTACATCTGCTAACCCCAGTCTCCCACTCCATCCCTCCCCCACCCCCCTTCCCCTTGGCTATCACCAATCTGCTCCCTGCATCCGTGATTTCAGTTCTGTTTGATAGATGCGCTCATCTGTGTCATAGTTCAGATCTCACATCTAAGTGACACCACATGGTAGTTGTCTTTCTCTCAGACTTACTTTGCTTACTGTGATCATCTCTAGGCCCATCCACGTTGCTGCAGATGGCATTATCTCATTCTTTTCTGTGGCTGAGTAGTATTCCTGTCTGTGTGTGTATGTGTATAGATATAGATATATTGGTTGGCCAAAAAGTTCATTTGGGTTTTTCCATAGCAGCCTGTGGAAAAACCCTAATGAGCTTTTTGACCAACCCAGTACGTGCCACATCTGCTTTAGCCATTCATCTGTCAGTGGCCAGTTAGGTGGTTTCCATGTCTTGTCTGTTATGAATAGCACTGCTGTGAACATAGGGGTGCATGTATCTCTTTGAATTATAGTTTTGTCTGGATATATGCCCAGGATTGGGATTGCTGGATCATATGGTAACTCTATTTTTAGTTTTTTGAGGAACCTCCATACTGTTTCCCACAGTGGCTGCATCAACTTACATTTTCACCAACAGTGTAGGAGGGTTCCTGTTTATAAAGGTTTGAAGTCTCTCTGTAGATATCTTTGGTGATAAGGGGTTCTGAAGGAGATTTTGTCTGCACGTCTCACTTGTTGGCATCTTTAACAAAACACCAGCTGCCTTGTTTTAAATGACCCTGCTAAGAAGAACATGTACAGTTCTTTGAAATGGTTTTTGACCTTTTGGTCAAAATGGTTCTACCTTTAAATTGTACCATCATTAACAGTGGTTAGAGAGTTTAACATACAAAAGCTTCCACCACCCATAACTGCTATTTCTGGTTTTCGCTGATACTTTCCAACCCTTGTCCATATGTAGCACGGAAAATTTCATTTCTGCCAGGAATGAAATTGAAGCAGTGATGTGATCACATTGTAGACAAACTTTCTGAATACCTACAAAATCCTGTGCTGAGAGTGGTGTGTGCTCAGTTACCCTGTGTGAGCCCATAGACTAGCCCACTAGGCTCCTCCATCCATGGGATTTTCTAGGCAAGAATACTGGAATGGGTTGCCTTTTCCTCCTCCAGGGAATCTTGCTGATCCAGGGATCAAACTTGCGTCTCTTGCGTTTCCTGCATTAGCAGGCGGGTTCTTTTACCACTGAGCCACCGGTTCAGGATGCAGAGAAGAGCTTGTCCCCTGAACAGATGTCTGCTCGATGTCTGCTGTGTGGCTGGAGCTGCTCTGCTTCCCAGGGTGCCACCATGAATAAGGCGGAGCCCCAGCTCTCAGAGATGGGGAAGCAGGCACTAAAGAGGTTAAAAAAAAAATAGCATGTTGCCTGTGAAGAAAGACAAAGCCAAGTAAGAGAGATAGAAGGAGCTTCTATTCTAGGTGGGTGGCCAGAGACATCCCCTCCAAGGTAGCTTTGAAGCAGAGATTTGAAAGACATCTGGGAGTGAGGGAAATGTTTTTGGCAGAAGGCGCAGCCAGTACAAAGTGCAAAGGCCCTGAGGTAGGGGCATTTCTGATGTGTTTCAGGAACCAGCGGAGGTGTGGGTGTCTGGAGAGTGCTGGGCATGGGATGGGGAAATAGGAGGTCAGGCGAGGGTGCAGGAGGCTGGGGTTGGCCGTGTCAGAGGCTGCAGTAAGGACTTGGACTTTTATTCTGAGTGTGATGGTGCCTTTGGAAAGCACGGACTTCACTGGGGAGAACAGCCCAGGGATGAGGAGTGGGCCCCGGGAGCTGACTGGGGGCCTGAAGGAGTTGTTTGAGAAAGAGGCTCTGGTGGCCCAGACCAGGGCGATGGTGATCTAGGGCTAAGGCAGCAGAGTGGCCAGGTTCTGAGCGTGTTTTGAAGGTGAAGCCAACAAGATTTCCTTTCCTGCTGAATGTGAGTGTGCAAGAGAGAAGAGTCGAGGGTGAATTCAAGATTTTGACCTGAATAGCTGATAAGATGGAGATGCTGCTAAATAAGACCACAGGAGAAACTGGTTTGGGCAGCAAAATCAGGAGTTTTGTGTGGTCGTGAGAAGCTGGGCGAGCCTTCTCCTAAGTTTGTGGCAGACAACCCCCAAATGTGGCCTCAGCATCTCCTTGACACTGTGCTTCAACCCACACCCAGGAGGAAGACTTTGCTTTCCTGATGTTGACGGAGAATCCAGTGAGGGCGTGCTGGCTAGGGCGGTGCTGAGGGACAGGTGGGATCTGGAGAAGTTCCAAGGAGGAGAGGAGCTTGCAGTGAGCTTTCATATCAGGCGGCTATGTTTGCAGGTGACAGAAAACCCAACTCAAAATGGCTTAAACCATGTAGGAAATGACTAGCTCACATATCAAGAAGTCTGGAGAGCAAGCAATCCCAAGGTTGCCCAGTGCCACCATCAGGGACCCACGTCTTTCTCTCTTTTCGTTCCGCCAGCCTTTGCACTTAGCAGGCACTCTCACAGCTCCAGGCATCCTGGCTTCTCATGCCTGCATCCAAGGGCATCCCAAGGAAGGAATTATTGAAGAACTCAGAGGCCTGGGCAGTTAGAATAGCAGGTGCACTTACGCAGAAGGTGGACCATCCTCAGCTTAAACCCTGTGCTGGGGTCAGGTGTTGTCGATGGCTCTTGGGTAGAAGGTGGAGCATGCAGGACAGTGTCTTCCTTTGGAAAACACATCCTGAAACTGTTTTTGTCGTTCTGCCTTCATTCAGGTTGTGTATCAGACCCTTTCAGTTGCGAATGATAGACATCCCTACCCATCACTGAAAAGTATGGATCCAAGGACTTGAAAGATGCCGATAGCACTAGTGTCTGTCTTCTCTGCCTTCCTCTCTGTTAACTTTGCTCTCAGATGGGCTCACCCCTCAGGGCCGTGAGATGTGGCCCCAGCTTCGAATCCCGTGGAAACTGTGTTTCCTTACTGGACATCCCTGGAAAAGGCTGACTGCACATGCTTCTGACTGGCCTGTGTCCCTATCCTTGAACGAACCATGTGGCTCTGGGGAGTGCAGTGTGCCCAGACCCCACCTTAACGACACTGAGCAAGAATGCGTGAAAGATGGCACTCCAAACCCTTGATGAAAGAACAGTCGGTAGTCCCAAGCCACAAACATCAACCCAAGATTCTACCTCCAGGTTCAAGAAATGTCTCACATATTTTGTTTTGACATCCCCTTGTGTGTTTACAGTCTACAGCAGGCTATCTCAGACATGTCAGTCAGTCCTCACAATACCCCTGTAAAGGTGGTGGGGAGAGATTTGGGGACTATCCCACGTTACAGAAGGGGGTCAGAGAACTTAATGACTTACTCTGAGTTGTCCAGGTAGTAAAGACCTTTGAATCCAGGTCTTCTGACCCCAGGTTCAGTGTTCTGGTCTACTCTGCCAGCAAAATTGCCCGTTACATTGAAGACTCACTGTGGATCTGTGTGCATATTTGATGAAAGAAGTTCTTTAAACTGCACAAATGAGATCAAGTTGAAGAGTCAACTCAAGGATTCCCCACCACTTGAAGGCTGAAGATATGTAAATGGTAAAAGAAAGAATGTCATTAAGCTCAAGGGCATGTTTTAATAACACTTAATTAACTTCTTTAAAATAGCAAATCTTTTCCCCTTCTGCTGAGATAGGCCCTGGGAAGAATGATTGTAATATCCCAGGTGGCTAAGGACCAGGAGGATTTTCCTCGCAGCCTCCTTTGTAAAGAAAAGCTTGGGGACTTCCATGGTGGTCCCGTGATTAAGAATCCACCTGTCAGTGCAGGGACATGGATTTGATCCCGGGTCCAGGAAGATCCCACATGCCATGGAGGAAGTAAGCCTGTGTGCCATAACTACTGAGCCTGCGAGCTGCAGCTACTGAAGCCCATGGGCCCAGAGCTGATGCTCCTCGACTGGGGAAGCCACTGCAATGAGAAGCCCGTGCACCACAAGGGAGAGGAACCCCCGCTCGCCGCAACCAGAGAAAAGCCCGTGCAGCAGCAGAGAGCCAGCACAGCCAAAGATAGATAAATACGTGGAACTATTTAAAAGTTAAAAAAGCTTGGCTGTAGCCGAGTCTCCTCTCGCTCCCCAGCCTCGCCCTGCCCTGGCCAACATGCAAACCATTGTCAGCTTAGGGTGCTACAGATCATGGGCCAGAATTCAGTCTGCTCCCAAGGCTGGCACCCCGAGGTTTTTCCTGCAGGAGTTGATTCCACGCCAAGTGGGGTTATCTGCCCACCCCCATCTCTCCCTGAGCTCCAACTGCAGCCCATCAGCTAAGCCACCACTTCCTCTCGTGAACAAGTGGCTCCAGGGTGGATTCTGAGGCACCCCATTAGATTTCTGGGTTTTTGGAAGTATTTTGGGGGGGATCTTAGATGGAACCAGAAGGCTTCAGGCTGGAAGGCATCACCTACACTCTCCAATTCTCTGAGGCCCTGTTGTACAGACAAGTTAGACTTGTTCCCTCCAGGAGAAGCAGTGGGCAGATAAGTTACAGGGAGGGCTAGGAATCATCCTCCCACTCGCACAGTAGGGTCACGCGGGGGATAGAGGGAACTCTAGCATCAGATGAGCTGAACAGGCCGGAAATGTGTTTATGATTCACTGAGCACATAAATGAAGGCCCAAGGTAATTGTAGGTCCTCCACTGTCTCCCCACTGGTTATTAGCCTCCGGATGACAGAGCAGTAGTGGGGCCAGCTCTCCTGACTTCTTGTCCCCAGGTTGGCCCCCCGATGCCAGGCTGCTGGCAGGACCCCTCCGATGAGGGTTAGGGGAAGCTGCGAGTCCTGGGCTGGGCTGGCAGCCTCGGGCCGCTAGGCCCTAAGGGCACAGCAAGTTGGGCTGGCAGCACCTCAGTAAGAGCGCAGGCTTTGGGGAGAAACAGAAGCTGGCACCTTCCACCTACTACCTGTGTCACCTTGAGCAAGTGAGCTCATCTCTCTCAGCCGCCACTTCCTCCTCTCTGACATGGGGGTAATCTTCGTATCCTCCTCAGAAGCTGTGGTGAGGATGAAATGAGACCGTGTGTGTGAACCACCGAGCACGACGTTTCGCACAAAGGCAGTGTGTTCAGGCAGTGAGGCCGCTGACCTCTTCCATCCTGTGTCCCAGTCCTGCCCAGGGTCTTGGGAGCAATGCCCGGGTACCAGCCTGCTCTGAGGAGCATGGCCTCACTGAGCCGGCCCACNAAGAGGTTACGGAGGAGCCAACAGAAGAGCTACTGGCTCCTACAAGATGGGGACCAATGGCGAAATACAGGAAATGTGAACTGGTCGGAAGAGACAGGAAAAACCCAATGTACTGACAACCAGGAACAGTCTTAATCTGACATAAGAGGAGATGAAAAGTCTTCCAGGAAAGAATGTCATCTTATGGGCAAGTGAGTTAGGAAGGTTACTTGGAATTCTGCCATCTGTCACTTGAGCTATAACAATGAATCACTGATAATAAGTGACTTAATTAAAGCTCCTCACTTTGAGAATGACTTGAGTTGCTCATAAGAAAACCGGGAATAAGTTAACACCAAAAATACACACCTCAAAGTTTCATTTCCATTGTTTAGAGCTGGCTACATCTTGCTCTGCGTTTCTGTCTACTGATGAATAAGACCTTTTATGAACAAACAGCAGTCTTCCCCACAGCCATGAAATGGATTCCAGTTTCTCTACACTCTTACACAGCGTGAGTTACATGACAATGACGGTAATATGACTTGAAGTTATCTGTCATTTTCCAAGTTTCAGTAAACCCTTGGTACACTGCGATAAGATTATCCGTGACAAGAAAAACCTCCTAGTTTGTTTTCAGCTAAAAGATCTCACATCTATATTTATTCATTTCAAGTTAAGAGTTGGAGACACAGTGGCAAACGAAGCTCTCCAGAGAGGTCAGTGGATGGGCGAGGGTGAAAACATGATTAATGACTTGAATCCAAAAGTACTAATTAAGGTGGATGAACTTAGAGCCTGTTATACAGAGTGAAGTAAGTCAGAAAAATAAATATCATTAATGCATATATATGGAATCTAGAAAAATGGTACTGATGAATCTATTTGCAGGGCAGGAACAGAGATGCAGATGTAGAGAACGGACTTGTGGGCACAGTGGGGGAAGAAGAGGGTGGGCTGACTTGAGAAAGTAGCATTAACATATAAACACTATCATGTGTAAAATACACAGCTAGTGGGGAGCTGCTATATAACACAGGGAGCCCAGCCTCACACTCTGTGAATGACATAGAGGGGTGGGATGGAGGAGGCAGGGGGGCTCAAAAGGGAGGGGATATGTATATACATATACAATTATGACTGATTCGCACTGTTGTACAGCAGAAATCAACACAACATTGTAAAACAATTATCCCCCAATTTTTTTAAGAAAGTACTAATTAGGTTCCTTGATACACTTTTTAGTTACAGGACCTGTTGCTTAAACCAAAAAGGATAAATCTCCAGACCCTAGGAAGAAAGAAACTGAAATAAAGGTTAACACAAAGGGACAGGAAACCCTCAGGAACAGAACATAACCCATGCGCCGCTACAGAAAGCTTAGGGGCAGCCCCCACGTGAACTGCAGACATTATACAGTTTCCAATAATCAGGCAGCAGGAGGAGATGAGATGGTTGGATGGCATCATCGACTCAACAGACATGAGTCTGAGCAAACTCCAGGAGACAGTGAAGGACAGGGAAGCCTGGTGTGCTGCAGTTCATGGGATTGCAGAGAGTCAGATACGACTGATTGACTAAACAACAACTTTTTCCAAAATGGTATTGGTAATCAAACTGGACATGTTTTACCTTGTCTCCTGCCTCAAACTGCATTTAATTGATACCTAAGTGTGGAGAGAATGTCTCATTTGAATCTGTTATTTCCACTTCATTGCTTTCCCTCTTTCAATCATACCAGAAGTCTATCTTTTGGCTGTTTATTTGCCAAAGAATTAGACCTGGTACCGTTTTTATTTTTCTGTTCTCTAGGTCATTAATGGTTTCCTTCCTGTTTTTCTAAAGTGTGTTTTGCTATTCTTTTTTTCTGTCTTCTTGAGATGGCCGCTTTGTTCCTTTACTGGCTTCTAAATCCAGTTTTGTTTTGTACTAGACTTTTTCTAAACTTTTCATTTCATTGGCCATCCAACATCCAAGTAAACTTCCTGTTTGTAGAGAATCCCAGAATAGATGGGAGGTGGGCCCCACCCCTGGGAGGGTGGAGCAGCTACCTCTTCCCCTCACTGGTCACCCGAGTGTAGAAATGAATCCACAGGCGCTCCCTCCCACCCCGATCTCTGCCTCCAGAGGCCACGCTTGCTGCAGACAAGAGTCACGGCTCCAAGCCGATGGCAGCAGCAGAGTCAGAATCAGTGGTGGCTCCGCAGACGTCCTGCTTGTAGTGCCTGTGCCTCCTGGGACCATCCTATCGCAGGTGTGACTCGCTGCGCTCAGCCACCCAGCCTCCCCTGGCTCCTCCGGGCTGCTGTGCCTGGTTCTGCAGCCTCCAACTTCATTTCAACAAGCTACCTGATAGCTTTCCAAACCATTCCTTCTCATGGAGTTCTATTTTGCATTGTTTTTATTGTCGCTTTCCAACTATTCCACCATTGCCATTTTGGAATTTCTGTCACCCACGAGCTAATGAAAAGGTTCTTAAAAAAAAACACTGCAATTTGGGACTTCCCTGGTGGTCCAGTGGTTCAGAACCTGCCTTGCAATGCAGGGAATGTGGGTTCGATTCCTGTTTGGGAAACTAAGATCCCACATGTCATGGGGGCAACCGAGCCCGTGTGCTTAAACTACAGACCTGCATGCTACAACAGAAGATCCCACTTGTCACAACCAAGACTCAATGCAGTCAGATAAATAAATAAAAACCACTCCTGAAAAACCATTACAGTTGGTTAGGTTTGTGTCTTTATATTTTTTGTGGTTGATTTCTATTGCTGTGTCATTAGATGACATACTGTGAAGTACCTAGTAGCTTTTAGGAGGTTAGGGATTTTTGTGCAGCTACTCTTGATTAATTTTGCTAATGCTCCACAATCAGTTAAAAAACATCAGCATACTTTGCCAAAACAGTTCAACATGTATTAACTGTATATTGATCTTTTCTTACTTTTATTTTGCTTACCTGAGCCAACAAAACCAGAGGTACTGTTTCTCACTAGCATGATGTCTATACCAAACTTTCCTTGCATTTTCTAACAATGTTTACCTTAGGTATGTTGATGCAATATTTTTTGATGTATATACACTGATGACTGAATTTTTAAATAAACTCTTCACGCATGTAAAATTACTCTTTTTGATCCATGTAATATGATAAACACAATATCTTCTGTGCTGAATTCTCTTCGGTCTGTTCTTAATAGTGATTCTTGGGGACTGTATTTTATTTTGAAGCATCTAGATACTAGTACAGCGCCTGACGCATAGAAGCTCATTACATGTCAGTAAAAAGCAAGGATACTGGAAACCAGGAGGGGCACCATAAATCCCTGGGTTCTTTTGGTCCCTAAGACGATAAAAATGCTAGCTTGCTGCATTCTCTTCAAATGATCTGCTTTTCTATGGAAAACGAATACCCTCTCAGCATACCCAAATAGTTAAAAAGAAGTTCCAGAGTGCTGCCCTACACCAGAAGGTAGCTAGGATTCTAGATCTCAAATATACCAGACCTCTTAACATTGAGTACAGCTGTGGAGCAGTGACTGGGCTCAGCAGAGTGTGCAGAGCCAACAAGACATCTGCAGTTCCGGCTCAGAGACCCGCATCACAGAGGAAGCATCTGGACAGACAGAAGGGGGCACCTGGGGGCAGAAAGAAGAGCAGAGTAGAGAGCTCATGGGAAAGAGTGAGCATTTAAAGACAGCCAGTAAGGCGCTTCCCTGGTGGCCCACTGGTTAAGACTGCCTCCCAGTGTGGGGGGGTGTGGGTTCCATAATTGGTCCAGAAGATGGGACTCCATCTGCCTCTTGGTCAAAAGGCCAAAACAAACAAACCAAAAAAAAAAAAAAAAACCCAGAAGAAATATTGTAACAAACTCAATAAAGACTTTTAAAATGGTCCACACCAAAAAACACCTTCAGTAAACAAAAAAAAAGCAAGAACAATTAAACTCTTCCAAAACAAAAATTGCTGGGCATGGGCCCCAGCAGAGGGTGTCTGGACGCTCTCTGTGCTATCCACACCAGAAGGGACAGAAGGGAAGGGATAAAAGGGGCCAGGGCACCTGCTGTGCGAGGGAAGAGGCCTGCAGGGCTGACGATGCGAGGGCTTCCTGTACCACCTCCTCTGGCCTCACGGCACCTCCAGATGTGGCATCTCGGAGAAAGATGGGCTCCCCTCTGCCCAGAGGAGGCGGAAAGCTGGGGATCCGGGTTCTGCTGCTTTCATGCTGAGCTGGTCAAAATCAAACAGGCTTGCAAACGCCTGCAATGCTCCTTCCCGGTGTTTGGCAAACTTAATTTAGTTCACAGTGTGTGAATAAATTACTTTCAAGTAAGTCCTTTTTTATTACAGGTTTAGGTTGTGTTAAGAAAAAAATACCCAATTCCAGGGAAAGCTGCTGGCTACCCCAACACTGGCCCACAGTCCACCAAAGGGGAGACTTCCCTGAAAGGGTCCACCCTGGCCGACAGGGGGTGGGGGGGGCAGGCAGTGGGAGGTGGAGGGTGCCCACTTGGGGCTGGAAGGTACAGAGTGAGTCTGAGAAGACCTCCCCAGGGCAGTTTTTGCTTTCCAACTCCATCTGTTATTCTCGTTTAAATGACCTGTGGGCTCCTAGGGGTCTGAGCAAACAGAGATGACCCCTTAGCCCCAGCTGTCAGTTGTATAAAAATGTTTCATAACATCAGAAATTGCCTGGATAAACATAGGACCCCACTCTGTTTCAAACATGCAGAAGCAATTTGATGGCAACACAAAGAGACAACGGGAGAGAAACAGAGATAAAAAGAGACAAAGTCAGAGAGAGAGAGAGAGAGAGAGAAGGTATTCATTCCTGCAGCTGCAGCTCATGGAAGCCTCCCAGATTACAGGAAAACAAGGGGGCTCCCATCGCTCTGTGATGACAATCTCATTCTACAGTTTCCTGGGAGCACTGCGGCGGGCCTGCTCCCATTACACACGGTAACAACACTTCACTGGCAGGCTCCTTGTGAGTCCTCGGCATGCACCAGGTTGGTGCGTGCTGGGCACTGTCTCGCTTCCTCCTTAGAAGAAACCTACAAGGCAGTACTGGGATCATCCCATCTTACAGATGTGGAAACAGTTGAGGGTAACCTGCCCAGGTTCCAATATTATCCAAGGGCACGACCAGGACCTAGTCCTGGGCATCTGTCCTTAGAGTCGTGTCCCAACCTCCTGGCTCTGCTAACCTGTTCTATGTTAGCAACAGAGTGTGCTCCCCAAAAAGCTTTTCCCTCAGCCCTCGACTCAAACTACAGAGCCCCGACGACTCTGCTCTCATTCCAAACTTAACAAAGAAAAATACACTTCAGGAAGCTGCACTTTCCTCTCTCCTCTACCAGTGCAAAGTGATGTTGATTTGCATGCCTAGGAAGGCCCAACCTGAGCCCATTCATTACCATGGAAGGGAAGCCACATGTTTGAATGCTGGCTTTCAGCACATCATTGTACTTTTTTCCCCTGGCTGCAAAAAGTAGAATTCAATAAAAACTTGCCATCTAAAAATAAAGTAGTGGCAAACTCTGCAATTATACTTCTCCGTTGGAGACAACTGCTTTCCAGTCTGTTTTCCCTAATGGACAAGGTCCAATTTGTTGGTCAGCTAATGGGTCACACCCGAGGCCCAAATGTAGTGTAATGAACTCGAAAGCCAAAACGCTGTAGGTCGGAGCCGCTGTGTGGTTGTTCCCCGAGTGCAGCAAGTACATTTACTTTCCATCAGCTGTGCGCTATTCCCGTCACCGGTCCCCCACAGGGCAGGGCCTTGATTACAGTTTGCCCACTTTCAGCCCAAGGACCGTCAAACGGAGCTTAGACGCAGATGCTGGCGATGTGCTCCTTGTCTAGGCCTCTCCTCTGAGCCCACCCCAAACCTTCCCCCTTCCTCTCCTTTCCCTTCGCGGCTCGGCACCCTCCCATTACAGGACAGCATCAGGCTTGCTGGTGGAGTTCTGGGTTACCATGCTGACTTGGAGTTACCGGAAAGGTTGCTCAGAATCTATCAGAAGGGCTCCCAGACACTACAGACTGATGCCTCTTACTGTCTCACTGGGAGTTTCTGGTAGCTCAGTTGGTAAAGAATCTGCCTGCAATGCTGGAGACTGGGTTCGATTCCTGGATTGGGAAGATCCCCTGGAGAAGGAAATGGCAACCCACTCCAGTATTCTTCCCTGAAGAATGCCATGGACCGAGGGGTTTGTCAGGCTACTGTCCATGGGGTTGCAGGAGCTGGACATGATTTAGCAACTAAACCACCAGAGAAGTATACCATTAACTAGATGAATAATTCTGCTAAGAGGATTTTACATCTAATACATCAGGGTTCTTAAACTTACGGTGGAGGGAACAGACAAGAGAATTTGATGAACTTTCAAAAGGTGTTTTATGAAATAATTGAAGAGAGTTATAAAACACTATGAGACAGAAAGGAATGTTTTATCATGATTAGGAATCTACCCTACAGATGGAATGTAAATGAACAAATAGAAACAGTCAGTTATCTAGCAATGGGTAAACACAATTATAAATGATTAAAAAAAAAAAGAGAGAGATGTCCCATAAACTCTTCAGGTCTGTAGGTAACCATTCCCTCCCTGTAAATGCCAACTGGAACAAGTCATTAGACCTCCAGGAGAAGATATGCAAAATAACAGATTTTTAGGTGAAAGAGTATAAGTTACATATTATCTTACCATATAATATTCCATCATGTAATCCCAAAATTACAACCCAAGAAAGGATCCTGTGAATCCCTATGGATTGTTTCCCTGAAGATATTTAAGCCACCGGGCTGCTTTGGCTTGAGTGTCCTCAAGATGGGCATGGGATGGTCACTGGGGTTGGAGTCACCCGGAAGGGCATCAGAAATCATACAAAGGCTGTCTCATGACCTTGTAAACCTTGGTGTGTGTCCTCACATAGAGGACCAGGGACGGGTTTGGTCATCAAACATGCAGAGGGCTACAGTAGACCCAGACATCGGTCAGAGAAAGCCAATCAGAAGTGTCAAGGGAGCAGTAGTAACAACAGAGTAACAGCTAACAACCGCAGAGAATTTACCAAAAGCCAGGCATTAGGCTGAGTGCTTTGCACACTTTAACTCATTTGCTCTCTCAATCGTCCCGAGAGGTGGGCACTGCTACTGACCTCATTGTAAAGATGAGAAAGCCCAGGCACACAGAGTTGAGGCAGCCTGCCTAAATCATGAAGCTAGTATTTGCACCCAGGTCACTGGGTGCCAGTTTTCAGGCTCTTAACTGGTTCTCACTACACAAGAAAGGAGACAACAAAATTACACGATGTTTTGCTGGGGAGGCAAAGGCTAAGAGTCATTTTTCCAAGTGGATAAAACTAAGAAAAGGTCTGAGAGGGAAGACTTCCTACCAAACTGTAGATTAAAAGTTATAGTAAATTTTGAGCCAATAAACAAAAAAGCTTTGCACAGCAGGAAACACAATATATAATTTTTTTTTTTCTGAAGAAGAATCAAGACCACAAATTCTAATAGGTTCGGAAAATGTTAGCAGTCGACTATGTGTTACTAAGGGGAGAACAAGGTGTGTTCTGAGGTGTTCTGTCTTTTCAGGTGTGAGGTTTACAGGATTTCCATCCCTGTTTTCCCAGGGAAGTCCCTGGTTATTTCTGTTAGAGACGGACTATGGGACTGAAAAAGTGTGGGTCTGCCCCCACGTGGCAAAGCTATGGTCCCTTTCTCATTACCCTTCCTGTCACTTGGGGCTTCCACCATCTCCTTGCCAACCTCATCTCTGAGATGCTGCATCCCGGGGCAGAGTAATGGTCTGCAAGTGTGGGTAACATCTCTTGGTGTGATGGGATGAGTTTGCCAAGTAGTCCCCAGGGGCTGGGACCCTTATAGAGGCAGAAATGCTGTGCTGCGGCGCCGGCAAGCGAGCAGCAGGGCCAAGCCTTACAGCTGAGGCCCTCTGCGCGCCACTGTGCTTCCTTCGCCCGTTACCTAGCCTGTCCTGGAGGAAGCAAGCTGACAGCGAGGGCAGGTCCTGGTGGTCTCTGGGGCCACCTAACAACATAACTGTGGGCCCAGCAGTCTCTGGGTCTTTGTCCCTTTTCCTCTCCTTGGGCTTCCATGGCCTCCAGCTCTCCAAGCAGAATGCCTTCTGAAGAGCTGGGAGAATCTGGCTACACACGTGGCCAGCTCCCCTGGCAATGGAGGGTCTATGGGTGTCATGGTTTTATTTCAAGTGTCTGCTGATCTGGAACCTCCAGGGGACAAGAACCCCCATTTCTGGCGTGTGTGGTCCCTGGGAGGAGAAGACCTAGGGCATTGTGCTGTCATAGAGATGTGTTGTAGAATGTAAAAAGAAAAAAGATATCCCACGATGCTAGGCTTGGTGAACGGGATCAGCGGCAGACCGTTGATCAGATCAGAGGCAACAGGACTGAAATAGCTATTACCCAGTTGCTTAGTTTTGAAAGATTAAAGAGACACACACATGTTGCCTCTCTTTAAGTACAAGGTCTGGTCAAAGGAAATCAGGCTACTCCATCAGCTGCAGACATTTTAGCACAAGCCTTAAATGGAACAGAGGCAATTTTGGCTCTGACTCACCTACGCAGTTATCGCAAAGGCTACAGTGAGAGGCACGAGGGGGCCGGAAAATCTTGCAGGTGAAACAATATTTAAGTTTCACAGTCTGGCCATTGATGATGACTTCTTTNCATATAATATTCCATCATGTAATCCCAAAATTACAACCCAAGAAAGGATCCTGTGAATCCCTATGGATTGTTTCCCTGAAGATATTTAAGCCACCGGGCTGCTTTGGCTTGAGTGTCCTCAAGATGGGCATGGGATGGTCACTGGGGTTGGAGTCACCCGGAAGGGCATCAGAAATCATACAAAGGCTGTCTCATGACCTTGTAAACCTTGGTGTGTGTCCTCACATAGAGGACCAGGGACGGGTTTGGTCATCACACATGCAGAGGGCTACAGTAGACCCAGACATCGGTCAGAGAAAGCCAATCAGAAGTGTCAAGGGAGCAGTAGTAACAACAGAGTAACAGCTAACAACCGCAGAGAATTTACCAAAAGCCAGGCATTAGGCTGAGTGCTTTGCACACTTTAACTCATTTGCTCTCTCAATCGTCCCGAGAGGTGGGCACTGCTACTGACCTCATTGTAAAGATGAGAAAGCCCAGGCACACAGAGTTGAGGCAGCCTGCCTAAATCATGAAGCTAGTATTTGCACCCAGGTCACTGGGTGCCAGTTTTCAGGCTCTTAACTGGTTCTCACTACACAAGAAAGGAGACAACAAAATTACACGATGTTTTGCTGGGGAGGCAAAGGCTAAGAGTCATTTTTCCAAGTGAATAAAACTAAGAAAAGGTCTGAGAGGGAAGACTTCCTACCAAACTGTAGATTAAAAGTTATAGTAAATTTTGAGCCAATAAACAAAAAAGCTTTGCACAGCAGGAAACACAATATATAATTTTTTTTTTTCTGAAGAAGAATCAAGACCACAAATTCTAATAGGTTCGGAAAATGTTAGCAGTCGACTATGTGTTACTAAGGGGAGAACAAGGTGTGTTCTGAGGTGTTCTGTCTTTTCAGGTGTGAGGTTTACAGGATTTCCATCCCTGTTTTCCCAGGGAAGTCCCTGGTTATTTCTGTTAGAGACGGACTATGGGACTGAAAAAGTGTGGGTCTGCCCCCACGTGGCAAAGCTATGGTCCCTTTCTCATTACCCTTCCTGTCACTTGGGGCTTCCACCATCTCCTTGCCAACCTCATCTCTGAGATGCTGCATCCCGGGGCAGAGTAATGGTCTGCAAGTGTGGGTAACATCTCTTGGTGTGATGGGATGAGTTTGCCAAGTAGTCCCCAGGGGCTGGGACCCTTATAGAGGCAGAAATGCTGTGCTGCGGCGCCGGCAAGCGAGCAGCAGGGCCAAGCCTTACAGCTGAGGCCCTCTGCGCGCCACTGTGCTTCCTTCGCCCGTTACCTAGCCTGTCCTGGAGGAAGCAAGCTGACAGCGAGGGCAGGTCCTGGTGGTCTCTGGGGCCACCTAACAACATAACTGTGGGCCCAGCAGTCTCTGGGTCTTTGTCCCTTTTCCTCTCCTTGGGCTTCCATGGCCTCCAGCTCTCCAAGCAGAATGCCTTCTGAAGAGCTGGGAGAATCTGGCTACACACGTGGCCAGCTCCCCTGGCAATGGAGGGTCTATGGGTGTCATGGTTTTATTTCAAGTGTCTGCTGATCTGGAACCTCCAGGGGACAAGAACCCCCATTTCTGGCGTGTGTGGTCCCTGGGAGGAGAAGACCTAGGGCATTGTGCTGTCATAGAGATGTGTTGTAGAATGTAAAAAGAAAAAAGATATCCCACGATGCTAGGCTTGGTGAACGGGATCAGCGGCAGACCGTTGATCAGATCAGAGGCAACAGGACTGAAATAGCTATTACCCAGTTGCTTAGTTTTGAAAGATTAAAGAGACACACACATGTTGCCTCTCTTTAAGTACAAGGTCTGGTCAAAGGAAATCAGGCTACTCCATCAGCTGCAGACATTTTAGCACAAGCCTTAAATGGAACAGAGGCAATTTTGGCTCTGACTCACCTACGCAGTTATCGCAAAGGCTACAGTGAGAGGCACGAGGGGGCCGGAAAATCTTGCAGGTGAAACAATATTTAAGTTTCACAGTCTGGCCATTGATGATGACTTCTTTGGTTCTGGGAGGTGGGCGGTACCCCCCTGAACTGGTGCCGTTTGCGATATCTGTGGAGAAAAGAAAAAAAAGAGCACAGGCGCTTAACACAGCAGGTGAACTCTGCAGGATCCTGCCCCCAGGCGGCCTGGAGGCTACATTTCCAAGTGCAAGGCCCACAGGCACCTCACCCCTGACACACAAATGCGGGAGGACACAGAGCGCTGGCCATCCCACAGCCTTTAGGCTTCTTTGGAGCCTGGGACTGCAATCAGGAATCCAGGCAGAGGGAGAGACCACGTGACTGAGCTCTGGCCAATGGGGTGCTGCACACGTGGCCTCGCCCAGCCAATGGGAGCCTCCCCTGAGCCACACCCACTCTTCCCTCATCCATCCCAGGTCACCTTGGAGATACAAACTGGGGGCCCCGGAATGACTATGCCCTGTGACTACCTCATTGGGCCATACTCTTACTTGTGCACCAAAATCCTTCCCCAGTTAGCATTGTCCTAATTAACGTTGTTGCTCAGTCCCTTCCCTGGAGAAGGAAATGGCAACCCACTCCAGTATTCTTGCCTGGAGAATTCCATGGACAGAGGTGCCTGGTGGGCTACAGTCCATGGGGTCGCAAAGAGTGACACACGACTGAGTGACTAACACACTTTCAGTTCCTAAGTCTCTGACTCTTTGCGACCCCATGGACTCTAGCCCACCAGGCTCCCCCGTCCCTGGGATTCTCCAGGCAAGAACACTGGAGTGGGTTGCCATTTCCTTCTCCAATGCAGGAAAGTGAAAAGTGAAAGTGAAGTTGCTCAGTCCTGTCCGATTCTTCGTGACCCCAGGGACTGTAGCCTACCAAGCTCCCCCGTCCATGGGATTTTCCAGGCAAGAGTACTGGAGTGGGGTGCCATTTCCTTCTCCACCTGCATTGGCAGGCAAGTTCTTTACTACTTAGCACCACCTGGAAAGCCCCAACTAAATCGTTAAATGTACATAAAAAATTTTTTTTCTGCAGTTTATTGTCTGACCAGCATCTTTAATTTTTTTAGAACCAGTTTTCAAAATGTTGAAGAAAATACTATTTTTTAAAGTTCCTTTTAATCTTGTAACCTTATAATCGTATAACCTCCCCGAGGTCACATGAGAATCACCCAGGAAGCTTCTCAAACTCCCCTAGCACAGAGACCTGCCCCAGATCCAATAAATCAGAATCGCCCCTGGTGACTGTAATGTGTCGTAGGGCTGAGAGCCCCTGCTCCACAGGAAGATAAAAACACTCTTTTCATCTAGACCCCTCACAGCTATAAAGAATTGAGGGCAGCTAGCAGTGGAAACAGGAGGCCACGAGTCTATGAAGAAGAGTGAGAATATCCGTGAGGGCTTCAGCTGAGACTCCGCAGCTGATAAACAGGTGGAGCAGAGCCTGGTGGGTAGAGGGAATCTTGGGAAACTTCATGGTGTTCTTCAAAAACAGAGATGGAAACACTAAAGGTAGCTGTTCATTTAACTCAGAAACTGTCAGACAGTGACAGCTGCAATATACTTTTGGTAAATTTCCAAAGTGATAGGAAGGAGTCCCGCGACCCACTCAGCTCTCCCCCACCCCCTACCCCACAAACTCAACCTGGGCAGGAATTGCATGGAGAGCTTTCAGAACGACTGATGCTACTGACCCACCCTCAGATATATATATATATATTCTGATGTCCTTGGAGGGGTGCAGCCTGCCATCAGAGTTTTCAAGAGCTCCTCATGTATGGAAACTTACAGCCAAAGCTGAGAACCTCCATTGCAGGGCCTGGTCACTGCGGTCCACACAGAATCCACACCGACTGAGAGCTTGTCAGAGATGTGAGCTCTCTCTCCGTTCTGCCCATAGCTACTGAGGTCACTGTGCCCCCTCCCCACCAGGGGGGAGAGTGTCACACATCTTGAAGTTTGAGAACCTAGCTCCTGGATGCCTGTAAACACTGCCCATCCACACTTCACGTGCGCCTCTTAACCTCATGTGCCTCTTTGTTCTGCACCCCTATACACTCATGTACATGGTAGAGAGCGAAATTTACAGAACACAGAAACCTAGAAAAACTTTGTGGGCAGGAGGGGGCTGCTTCACACAGCACAGTCAGCGCCCCAAGCATTTCATGGAGAACCTGGTGACCAGGAACAGCCAACGGTCTCTGCAGAGCGGCACCCTCGGTGCCTCCAGGCTGCTCTCACTCACAGAATTCACAAGTCATGATTTTAGGAGGTGCCCCATTTACTGCAATCTTCTTTTTAATCCCCCTCTCCTCACTATCCAAGACCTTATCGTGCTCTTTGCATCTTCAGTTCAGT
>SJYW01050966.1:70833-83764 GCA_006410735.1 Raphicerus campestris | reverse complement strand
CTTTTAATCTTGTAACCTTATAATCGTATAACCTCCCCGAGGTCACATGAGAATCACCCAGGAAGCTTCTCAAACTCCCCTAGCACAGAGACCTGCCCCAGATCCAATAAATCAGAATCGCCCCTGGTGACTGTAATGTGTTGTAGGGCTGAGAGCCCCTACTCCACAGGAAGATAAAAACACTCTTTTCATCTAGACCCCTCACAGCTATAAAGAATTGAGGGCAGCTAGCAGTGGAAACAGGAGGCCACGAGTCTATGAAGAAGAGTGAGAATATCCGTGAGGGCTTCAGCTGAGACTCCGCAGCTGATAAACAGGTGGAGCAGAGCCTGGTGGGTAGAGGGAATCTTGGGAAACTTCATGGTGTTCTTCAAAAACAGAGATGGAAACACTAAAGGTAGCTGTTCATTTAACTCAGAAACTGTCAGACAGTGACAGCTGCAATATACTTTTGGTAAATTTCCAAAGTGATAGGAAGGAGTCCCGCGACCCACTCAGCTCTCCCCCACCCCCTACCCCCCAAACTCAACCTGGGCAGGAATTGCATGGAGAGCTTTCAGAACGACTGATGCTACTGACCCACCCTCAGATATATATATATATTCTGATGTCCTTGGAGGGGTGCAGCCTGCCATCAGAGTTTTCAAGAGCTCCTCATGTATGGAAACTTACAGCCAAAGCTGAGAACCTCCATTGCAGGGCCTGGTCACTGCGGTCCACACAGAATCCACACTGACTGAGAGCTTGTCAGAGATATGAGCTCTCTCTCCGTTCTGCCCATAGCTACTGAGGTCACTGTGCCCCCTCCCCACCAGGGGGGAGAGTGTCACACATCTTGAAGTTTGAGAACCTAGCTCCTGGATGCCTGTAAACACTGCCCATCCACACTTCACGTGCGCCTCTTAACCTCATGTGCCTCTTTGTTCTGCACCCCTATACACTCATGTACATGGTAGAGAGCTAAACTTACAGAACACAGAAACCTAGAAAAACTTTGTGGGCAGGAGGGGGCCGCTTCACACAGCACAGTCAGTGCCCCAAGCATTTCATGGAGAAGCTGGTGACCAGGAACAGCCAACGGTCTCTGCAGAGCGGCACCCTCGGTGCCTCCAGGCTGCTCTCACTCACAGAATTCACAAGTCATGATTTTAGGAGGTGCCCCATTTACTGCAATCTTCTTTTTAATCCCCCTCTCCTCACTATCCAAGACCTTATCGTGCTCTTTGCATCTTCAGTTCAGTCGCTTAGTCGTGTCCGACTCTTTGTGACCCCATGAACTGCAGCACGCCAGGCCTCCCTGTCCATCACCAACTCCTAGAGTTTACCCAAACTCATGTCCATTGAGTCGGTGATGCCATCCAACCATCTCATCCTCTGTTGTCCCCTTCTCCTCCCGCCTTCAGTCTTTCCCAGCATCAGGGTCTTTTCCAACGAGTCACTGCTTTGCATCAGGTGGCCAAAGTATTGGAGCTTCAGCATCAATACTTCCAATGAATATTCAGGACTGAGTTCCTTTAGGACTGACTGGCTTGATCTCATTGATCTCTTTGAATCTTAGACAGTTCTTACCAAAAAAAATTTTTTTAAATTCTTATAGTGAATGGGTGAATGGCACGGAACAGGGACAGGGAGAGAATGAGGAACAGCCCTTCTACTTTACCTCTCCACTGAGGACAGTCACTCTACTTGGAATAATGAAACAGCGGGACTGTTATTATAAACCAAGGACTCTGGGTGGCCTTGCCAGGCAGGACACCCTCTCTTGGCATATCCCCCACCTGCCTGGCACCTCAGGTGGCTGCCCCATGAAACGATAGAGTTCAGCAGGCACCAGAGAAGCACCAGCTTCCAAAGCATGTATAATAGGAAGAGGGTGGCATCCCAACTGATTCTGTGATGAGAAAATAAAGAGGCAACGGGGCTGTGTACTTCCTAGAGCATCAGGGTAAAAATAACTGGCTTTGAACACATCGAAGATAAGGTCGGAGCTCTTCCAGTGCCAACGGAATGCCACTGAGGTCTAAATTAATTATGACTTTAATTGTGACATATGACTAGCCTTATGTCAGCTGTGAAATCGACTGTATCTCTTTAGCTCTTGCAAACATGGAAAACTAGAAAAACTAGGAAAACCAGAGAGACAGATAGAGGTTTAAAAGTAACAATAACCCAATCAATAACACTTGTGTGACTTTAACCAGAAAAGTTTAAAAACTGCTTTGCCAAGGAAAATATTTTAAGAAGCAGGGATGACAAACTTATTCACACTAGAATGACTCCTAAAAAACCCCCGTTTTAAGTAGCGAGTGTGCTAAGTCTCTTCAGTCGTGTCCGACTCTTTGCTAGCCCATGGAGTGTAGCCCTCCAGGCTCCTCTGTCCATGGGATTCTCCAGGCAAGAACACTGNTCTGTATCTGAGATAGAATTTCAAATCAGTAGGGTAAGCATGGATCATCCAATAAATGGAATCAGGATAAACAATCTTTTATGGGGAAAAAATCTAAAGTTGGAGCCATACCTCAAATCTTACACCAAGGATTTAAATGTAAAAAAATAAAAAGATACAAGAACTAGAAAAATATACATAAACAAGATTTGGGGGTTGGGGAAACCCTTTCTAAATATATGACAAGGTAACATACATAAAGGAAAGATGTTCTGATTAAAGTTTTAAAACCTGTATATCAAATAACTCCATAAAATGCTAATTATAAATTACAAATATATTTGTTTTCATATGTAACAACGGGGTATCTTTAAAGAGCTCTTGCAAATGATTAGGAAAAAGGCAAATATTCCAATTTAAAAAATGGGCAAAAGGAATGAACAGGCAACACACACACACAGAAGGAAAAGGGGCAGTAAATACATTCAGGAAGTTCGTGGTTTGCTCCTCCCAGTTTCAAACAAATGATTTGTTTCTCCCAGTTTCAAAGAAATGAAGTCAAAGTTTAGTTTCATTTATTTTAATTTGTCTGCACCAGGGTCTTACTGATCTTCTCTGCCTTGTGTGGGCTCTTTAATTGAGGCATGAGAGATTCAGCTCCCTGACCAGGAATTGAACCTGGGCCCCTGAATTAGGGGTACAGAGTCTTAACCACCAAACAACCAGACCAGTACCCAGACATTAGTTTTAAATGATAACATTTAGCATCAGTGAGAGAAAGGAGAACAGACATCTCATTACTTTTTGTGTGAATATAGATTAATATTACCTCCTGAGGAATAAGTTGGCTACATATCTCAAAACCTTAACAATGTAATATATTCTTTGGCCCAGCACTCTTAGGCCTTTTGACCTAAGGGAAACTTTCAGGAATATTGATTGCATCACTACTTTTTATTATTAAAAACTGAGAACAACTTAAAGGTCAATAGAGGACATTGGTTAAAAGAATTATGACATAGGATCATACAGTGGACTACTACACACCCATTATAGATGGAGGCGAATGGTTCATAGCACATTAAGAAGAAGATCCGTTTCAAAACAGTAATGCACAATGTGAGNGGTCAATAGAGGACATTGGTTAAAAGAATTATGACATAGGATCATACAGTGGACTACTACACGCCCATTATAGATGGAGGCGAATGGTTCATAGCACATTAAGAAGAAGATCCGTTTCAAAACAGTAATGCACAATGTGAGCCCATGTTTCTGTGAAAATACATTACTCAGAGAAACAAAACTAGGATACATCAGATCTTAACCACGGATATACCCGATTTGTAGGATGAATGAAATACATTTAAATCTATGTAAGTTAAAATCTGTTTTTCCTTTTGTGTTTATCAAGGTTTCCACAATCAACATATATTATTACTTTGTGAAGAAAAAATTTTTTACTTTTAAAACAGAGTTTGGAAAGAGGCATAGAATATTTGTGAAGGGGTTGAGAAGACTTTGGCTCCCTGTGTGTCATAAAATGAGATGTCAATGGATGTATATGCTGCTTTGAAAAACAGTTATGAATTCACAACTTTATTCAGTAATTTTTAAAAGATGTCCTCTCTACCTCTTCTAAAGATGAGTTGTGAGAAATTTTTTAGATTTTTTTTCCTCATTCCTGAAACTCCGTAGAAGGAGGTTATTTGACTCGTCGGGGGCCATGTGTGGCTCATAGAATTTTAATTCTCCTTCTGATCTTCTGGCAGCCACAGACTAGGACATGGGGCCAAGTCACAAAATTAGCTCACTTACTTAACATAGATTATCTCAGCATAACATTTATCTCATGCTACTGGGCAGAGCATTCTTTCAGCTGCCAAAATAACTGTCCAGATTTGTGCCATGAGGAAGCAAGAGGAAAAAGTCGAGAGACCTGGGAGTCCAGAGACCAAGTTACATTTTCCACGCCCTGCCATCACTGAGTGACTGAACTCTCCTAGGTTACTGCAGTCTGTATAACAGGGGACTGGAGAGATGACCAGTGAGTTTCCTGTTTTGAGGTATAGGGCTCATGTTCCCCAACTTTCTGATTCCACTTTGCTTTGTGCTTTTCCATATGCATGTGACTAAGTTTGAATAACGCTAAATAACTTGCCTCTGTTCTCCGTGAATTCATTTCTCGTATTCCTGCTTTAGCCCCACAAGCAGATGGTAAATGGGTTGAAGGCACACCATAGGTAAGCACTTAATAAACGCTTGTTCACCTGGATCACTATTAAACCAATAACCTCAAATCACCACCTTTCCACTTACCACAATTAAAATAAAATTATTCAAATCCTCTTACTCTGGGTTGTGTCCCTGAGGACACGATGTGATTCCTTTACTAAAAATAGCACCAAGAGCTCACCCACTGATCTCTAGCATCTCACGCTCACCATGATGGGCCCACAGCAGTACTCAAAGGCCCAAACCTCTGAGTTCTCCAGGGCCAGGTCTGAAAAATGATCAAGGCCATGGAAAGTCAGGCAAGAAGAGCTGCAGCTACCTTTGCCCCTAAGATTAGCAGTAGTGATTTTGTCTGCCCTTATTGGTGGTCAACGTGACTTCAATAAAGAACTGTGCACGTGTGTGTGCTAAGTCACTTTAGTCGTGTCTGACTCTCTGTGACCCTACGGACTATGTAGCCCACCAGGTTTCTCTGTCCGTGGGATTATCCAGGCAAGAATACTGGAGTGAGTTTCCATGCCCTCCTCCAGGGGATCTTCCTGACCCAGGGAATGAACCTGTGTCTCCTGCACGGCAGGCAGTTTCTTTCCCGCTGAGCCACTGGGGAAGCCGACAAAGGACAATAAGCGCCGTGAGATAAAAATGTATGAGTGCAACAGAATTCAGGGAATGTATTTATGAGTAAACACCTTGCAGTCGATGGCAGCATAGTCTAGATTTTGACGAAAAGAAAACCAATTATGTCATTTTTCTTTGTTTTCTTTCCAAAGCGCACAACGTGACTTGTAGTCAAAGTCAACAGCTCACTGAACATCTTTTGGACAAAGGAATTCAGCATCCAATTCTAAAGACTAGCATGTACTAGTCAGTCAATAATAAAATATATATTATTTTAAAAATACACATGCACCCTATAAAAGTTTATAGAGGCCTACAATTTTCCAACCGCACAGACATATCAATGCCTCTGAATGTGATGATGGTTTTTTCCTCCCTCTGGCACATCATGTGACTCGCTCAGGTCCCCAGCTTGGCTGGCATGAAGAGTGAGTTAGAATCTGACATGTAATGCCTTTTGCCTTTAATTATCCAAGGGAAGCCCCACCCCCCATTTCCCAATAGTAAGCAGACGCCAGCCGAGACCACTGCCAAACAACAGTTTTAACTCTCAAGAATGTGATGCTTGATATATTTTTTAAATTATCTGGTCAGCAGGATAGGAATTTCTTAATTCTTTTGTCAACTGGAAAAATATAGGACAGAGAAATTCTTCAAGGTTCAGTCCAATTTCATTTCTGCGGGGGCCCTGACAGTCCCAGAGGAAAGCATGGCCCGGCCTGTTCTGCGCCCTCGAGCTGGCCTGGACACTAAGGACTCCTCCCCGGGACAGAGCTGCTCGGAAGGGCCCCTCAGGGTGACTGCACACCTGGAGCCCCTTAGCTGACCAGAGTGCCTTGTGTTTCAATTTTAATCAGGCTTCTAGAAAAGTCCCAGAATTGCAGCACAGCCCCACAAACTGGAAGAGCCCAGAAGTTTGGCTTCCAGAGGCCCTCAGCTGCTTGTCTTTGAAACAGAGCCGGTGGGTGGTGGACAATCCCCACCCCTTATTTGCTCCCCATACCAGTTCCTGCACAGCTGGACCACAGGAGCACCAGGCTGAATCTCTGGCTCCCCAAGCACTCAGTCCTGGACAGGCCAGCCAGGCGGCCCCTGCCCACTCCTGTCTTTTTTGCATCCGATAAAAAGAAATGGCCAGATTCGTTCTGGACACCCAGGCGGCGCTAGTGGTAAAGAACCCACCTGCTAATGTAGGAGACATAAGAGACGCAGGCTTGATCCCGGGTCGGGAAGATTCCCTGGAGGAGGGCGTGGCAACCCACTCCAGTATTCTTGCCTAGAGCATCCCAAGGACAGAGGAGCCTGGAGGGCTACGGCCCATAGGGTCACAAACACTCAGACCTGACTGAAATGACTCAGCACGCACACACGAACAGTGTTAATGAATGGAGCTGCTTGGCCTGTGCAGTTCCTCACAGGGTGTCTGCTAGGCATCTCTCAAGAACCAGGAACTGGAAATAAGGCAAGAGCACACGTTCTCCCTTTATGCAGAAGAAATTCCGCTGGGGGTGGGGGATGGCGAGGACTCTTCCTCTCCCATTCATGTGGTCAGAGCGGGGCAATGGAAGAGCCCACCACTTGTGGGTGCTCTCACCCAGACCTGCCCTGGCTCCTCTTCCAGCGTGGTTCCTTCCCAGCCCAGCTGAGCGGGGGTAAGTTCTTTCCAGAAAGTACTCCCGGATGCTGCCATGTTGTTCTCTGCGGGTCAGGCATTCCTCTGTCCAGGCCTTGGGTCAGTCCTCTCCTTCCCTTCCAGACTCCAGACTTATATCTGGGGCAAGCACTCTATCCTACTCTCCTAGAAATCCCAGGGTGTGCTCCAGTGCTTGGTATCTGGGAGACACTCTGTGGGTCCTGAGATGACAGATGCCCATGTGTGAGTGGTCCAGGCATCAGCCACCCTGCCTCTCTCTCTTTCACCTCCTGAGCAGCCACCTGCCAGGAACGGAGAAGTTTCTGAAGGGTCCTGGTCTTTTCCCTGACTTGACAGGTGTGGAATGTAAGGGGAGGTAGGAGGTGGAGAGGGGACGGACGATGGGTGGGGTCCTCACTCAATGGCTTCCTGGCTTGTGTATCCTCCATCCTCTGAGATCAGCATCACGTTCTCCAGTGCTGTCTGAGCCTCACACGTGTGAGGTGCTCCATACGCACTGCTGATACTTACAGGCAGTGACACTGGACACCCGGGTGGCACTAGCTGTAAATAACCCACCTGCTAGTGCAGGAGACGTTAAGAGACGCAGGTTCGATTCCTGGGTCGGAAAGATTCCCCTGGAGGAGAGCACGGCAACCCACTCCAGTATTCTTGCCAGGAGAATCCCATGGACAGAGGAGCCTAGAGGGCTACAGTCCATAGAGTCACAAAGAATCAGAAATGACTAAAGTGACTTGGCACGCAAGCACACAAAGGCAGTGGGCCTCAAGCATTACTTCGTAAAAGGCTGGCCTGGAGGATGTGCTAGAAGCAGACCCCTAGGCCATAATCTCCTAGATGCTCTGATCTGCAGGCTCAGGAGGAGGCCTAGGAATCTGCTTTGTAATGAGCAGTTTAGGTAAGACACCCAGCGGGTTCTACAGACTCAGGGTGACAGACAGCAGCTGAGACTCCCCTCTCCCACTGTGTGTGATATGCCAAGGTCAGGCAACGAGTCTAGTAAATATTGGTTGCAATGACACCAGCTAGAGTTTATGTAATGACGTTTACTTTTTTTTTTTTCCTGATTATGAAAGTAGTATATGCTCATCATAGAGAATTTGGAATATCAGAAATACATGAAGAAAACAAAAGAAAACTTACTTTAGATAATTTTTGGGAATGTGGGATTCCTGGGCTGTCCACTGATTAGGACTCTGTGCTATCATTGCCAAGGGCACGGGTTCAATCCCTGGTCAGGGAACTAAGATCCCACAAGTTACTCCATGTGGCCAAGAAAAAGGGAGACTTCCGTGGTGGTCCATGATTAAGACTCAGCTCCCAAAGCAGGGGGCCTGGGTTCAGTCCCTGGTCGGAGAACAAAGATCCTGCATGCCACACAGAAAAGCCAAAAATAAAAAATAGAAAAAATAAAATATTGTAATTCAAGGTAAAGATAAATATCTTTTTAAAAAAACTGTGGTCAATCCAACTGCAAAAACTCCTGTTTCTATTTCTTACCAGTCATTTTGCTATGCTTATGTACATATTAACATTACACAGGACATGTAATTTTATATTTTGTGTATCTTAATTTTACACTGTGTTGGGATCTTTTACACNGCCAAAAATAAAAAATAGAAAAAATAAAATATTGTAATCCAAGGTAAAGATAAATATCTTTTTAAAAAAACTGTGGTCAATCCAACTGCAAAAACTCCTGTTTCTATTTCTTACCATTTTGCTATGCTTATGTACATATTAACATTACACAGGATATATAATTTTATATTTTGTGTATCTTAATTTTACACTGTGTTGGGATCTTTTACACAGTCATTATATATTTTTGAAATTAGTGCTTTAATTACTTCCTTCATAACAGTCATCACAGAAGCATACAATAATTCATTTATCCATTTTGTTACTGGTGTACATTTAAGCTCTGAATGCTTTTTGTTGCTTAGTCGCTTAGTCATGTCCTACTCTTTGTGACCCCATGGACTGTAGCCTGACAGGCTCCTCTGTCCTTGGGGTTTTCCAGGCAAGAATACTGGAGCGGGTTGCCATTTCCTTCTCCAGGGGAATCTTCCCAACCCAGGGATTGAGCCCAAGTTTCCGGCATTGGCAGGTGAATTCCTTACCACTGAGCCACCAGGGAAGCCTAATTCTTTACACTGTTATAAATAACTCTACAGTGAGTGTCCTCATATTTATTCTTCATGTAAGGTTTAAATTTTGCTCCCTGAAGTTCCATGAAGTGGGCTCTATTTCAATTTCCTTTCAGATTGTATTCCTTCTATCATCTTGTTATTTTGGTTCTCACATTCATCTCTAAAACCTTTAACAATGAGGAAAGACACCTCCTAACGCTCCTATGAATTCCAGGCCTTTAAAAACTTTTCTTCCAGACTCCTTTCTGGGTAGAACTTGTATAACTGGTAGCCTGCTAAATAGTACTCATGTGAGGAGGACCTGGGGCTTGAAATGAGGGAACAGAATGGTGAAATTACTGATCTGAATATTACTTTGAGAATTGAGACGGGCTTCCCAGGTGGTGCTAGTGGTAGAGAATCCACCTGCCAAGGCAGGAGACACAGGAAACACAGGTTCGATCCCAGGGGTGAGAAGATCCCCTGGAGAAGGACAGGCAACCCACGCCAGTATCCCTGCCTGGAAAATTTCATGGACAGAGAAGCCTCGTGGGCTAGTCCATGGGGTCGTAAAGAGTTGGACAGGGCTGAGCTACTGAGCACACACATATTGAGGAATGAGAAGCACACGTGGGAGACGACAGCACTTTTCTTCCAAGAGCAGAGAGCATCCGAGGGGGAGGCGGCCAGCTAACCGCTCTGCACCGACGCTGTGGGCNCCAGTTACCCGAGAGACTCAAGAAATCTCAAACTGAGTTGATGCGCAGTTAGGTATTTTCCACGATCAGTGACCAACTTATTAACTAGTATGGCTTTCATTCCCACACTATCAGTTCTCTAAAGATACTTAACCTGAAGTCCATAAATCCTCCTAGGGTAATTTAAATAGTTCATTTGATTAATTATCAATGGCATGTATCATTGTCATTTTTGAGAAGTAATAAAGCTCTCTAAAATTACAAAAAACTTTAAAAAGTATTTTCTAAAGTACAATCTCTTCTAATTAATGAACTAAAATACACAGTCAAAGAAACTTACCTCAAGTAAGAAGTTTTAAAATTTGGTAAGAAAATGCCTTTTCATCATCAGTTTCTCTAATATTAAACAAAAATAGTTTCCATAACTCTAGGGATAACTCTAAGAATATGAATTCTATTAAGAGCAGAATTCTATTAAATGATACTGGTTTAATATATGCCCTTTTCAGTACACCATAAAAGTGATCCAAAAGAATNATCACCTCCCATCTCACCAGAAAAGTCTTTAAATATTGAGAAGCTACCAAGTTCATGATTTCTGTAATTCAGTCTTATCACTGACAACACACTGTATCAGATATCTTCCTTGAAGTGATAGGCTCACTTTATTCATTTTTGAGAAAGTGTTTGCAGAGAACTCAAGCTTGAATAACTATAGTTTGCCCGTCAGTCATTCTCTCAAGTAAAAACAGTGTTCCACAAAACAGAGATTTGCTCTGCCTTGCAACTCAAAAAATCATGAGTATTTTTTCTTGAGATAATCACCATACCCCATTATACAACAAAAGTGTTTTAGGCATACTTCCCATTTTGTCCTTCAGAATATAAAAAAGACACACACTCAAGAGTCAAGACTAAACAAGGTAAATTTTACTTTATCAAGACATTTTAAAGTAAAGCTGTATTTCTTTTTAACTGCAGATACATAGTGTGAAGACTAAAAGTACATATATAAGTATACAGTGCAGAAAATATAATGACTACCAGCACAATCTGGTGCTACTCCACCGTTTATGCTAAGATGTGAGGAGTTTTACCCACTTTTGCTCTTCTACCATTACTGCTTTTGCAACACAGGTAAGAAAGGCAAATGATATCTTAATATTATTATGAAGATAATTCTGACTTGAGAGACAACCAGACAGACTCCCAGCTATCTGCTGGTCTCACTTTGAGACCACTGTGTTAGGCTAATCAACTCCTGTTCTTGACTATGGAACTCTGAGGACTTAGTATTATGCTAATCAGTGCCTTCATAAAGTAACAGAATCTTCATGTACTCAGTGATCAACCACATGGCGGGTCACTGAAACAAAAATTGTTTATATAGTACGAAAGGGCATCACCGACCAGTGGTGGAAATTTTATCCAATGCCGTTAAGCCTTAAGAAAGGGTCACAGGAGTCTGTCTAAATCAGTATTCCAGGGTAGTATATGCTCCAGATCCAGTTACCCGAGAGACTCAAGAAATCTCAAACTGAGTTGATGCGCAGTTAGGTATTTTCCACGATCAGTGACCAACTTATTAACTAGTATGGCTTTCATTCCCACACTATCAGTTCTCTAAAGATACTTAACCTGAAGTCCATAAATCCTCCTAGGGTAATTTAAATAGTTCATTTGATTAATTATCAATGGCATGTATCATTGTCATTTTTGAGAAGTAATAAAGCTCTCTAAAATTACAAAAAACTTTAAAAAGTATTTTCTAAAGTACAATCTCTTCTAATTAATGAACTAAAATACACAGTCAAAGAAACTTACCTCAAGTAAGAAGTTTTAAAATTTGGTAAGAAAATGCCTTTTCATCATCAGTTTCTCTAATATTAAACAAAAATAGTTTCCATAACTCTAGGGATAACTCTAAGAATATGAATTCTATTAAGAGCAGAATTCTATTAAATGATACTGGTTTAATATATGCCCTTTTCAGTACACCATAAAAGTGATCCAAAAGAATAACAAACTAACTTCATTGTAAGTCCACCAATTAAAGGCAAAACAATAGATGCCTATTAAAAAGGCACTGGTAAGGACAGACTGAAATGAAAGAAAAAATACAGTAAAAAGAAGTAAAACAGAAGGGAAAAAATAGCCACACATGTAACAAGCATAGTAATGAAAAATATGTGATTAATTGAAAACCAAGTAAGAAGAAAAGCACAAATATGGAGGTAAGAAATTACTAATAGGCAAGATGGTCTACAAACGGGAGGAGTAAACTGTTTCAGGGACCTCCAATTTCATAAATATGGATCACTAGTTTTTAATAGAGGAACATATGACTTAGGATTTCAGAATATTTTAAAAGTGCCTAGGAACAGCAAAGTTGATGGATAATGGGATGTTCAGAGGAAAAACATGCAATATTCAATAAATACGGAATTTAATTTTTCTATAAATATAAGAATTTCATTTTAAAAATAGAATTAAGAAAAAACCTCTGGAGAGCTATGCAAAGAAGGCCAGAGTAAATAACTGTAATAGCCTATGTCTTCAGAATAATGTGTAATATACGAATATTCTCAGAAAACAGAAAAATTTGAAGACAGCACTATCTAAACTCTGAAACACTGTTTTAACCTCTATTAGCACAAACAAAACTTTAAATCCTTACAATTACCAGATGTATGCCATAAAGATAGCTAAATTCTAAACATATAAACTGCAAAGGGAGAGTTTCTTGGTCAAGAAAGGTACACAGCACAACCGAAAAAAACAAAAACAAAACCCACAAGCAACCTAATTTTCAGGGGATTGGTCAATCTCCTAGATAAGCTATATCCTATAAATGTAGACTTTAATGCATTCTAAAAGCCCAAAAGAATTGTAATAACACATCCTAAAACTATTCTGCAAAATAAATTCATAAACAATATATGCACTAAATGACAGTCATGGGAATTTAAACAAGAGCATAGACACATAGCAACTGAAATATTTCTCACACAAAATTAGGCCTCATTGTCAAAACACACCGCTATTTCACACATTTAACATTTTTAGTTGCAAGCTATGAAAAATAAAAATATCTATTTCTTTGGGAAAATTAAGTATTCAAACTTCACATTATTTTTCTTATAAGCACATAATTTTAAATATAGTCTGTCTGCTCAACTTATATCTTCACATTATCTTTCATTCTTTT
>SJYW01050966.1:50335-68190 GCA_006410735.1 Raphicerus campestris | reverse complement strand
GCCTTGCAACTCAAAAAATCATGAGTATTTTTTCTTGAGATAATCACCATACCCCATTATACAACAAAAGTGTTTTAGGCATACTTCCCATTTTGTCCTTCAGAATATAAAAAAGACACACACTCAAGAGCCAAGACTAAACAAGGTAAATTTTACTTTATCAAGACATTTTAAAGTAAAGCTGTATTTCTTTTTAACTGCAGATACATAGTGTGAAGACTATAAGTACATATATAAGTATACAGTGCGGAAAATATAATGACTACCAGCACAGTCTGGTGCTACTCCTTCGTTTATGCTAAGATGTGAGGAGTTTTACCCACTTTCGCTCTTCTACCATTACTGCTTTTGCAACACAGGTAAGAAAGGCAAATGATATCTTAATATTATTATGAAGATAATTCTGACTTGAGAGACAACCAGACAGACTCCCAGCTATCTGCTGGTCTCACTTTGACACCACTGTGTTAGGCTAATCAACTCCTGTTCTTGACTATGGAACTCTGAGGACTTAGTATTATGCTAATCAGTGCCTTCATAAAGTAACAGAATCTTCATGTACTCAGTGATCAACCACATGGCGAGTCACTGAAACAAAAATTGTTTATATAGTACCAAGGGGCATCACCGACCAGTGGTGGAAATTTCACCCACTGCCGTTAAGCCTTAAGAAAGGGTCACAGGAGTCTGTCTAAATCAGTATTCCAGGGTAGTATATGCTCCAGATCCAGTTACCCAAGAGACTCAAGAAATCTCAAACTGAGTTGATGCGCAGTTAGGTATTTTCCTCGATCAGTGACCAACTTATTAACTAGTATGGCTTTCACTCCCACACTATCAGTTCTCTAAAGATACTTAACCTGAAGTCCATAAATCCTCCTAGGGTAATTTAAATAGTTCATTTGATTAATTATCAATGGCATGTATCATTGTCATTTTTGAGAAGTAATAAAGCTCTCTAAAATTACAAAAAACTTTAAAAAGTATTTTCTAAAGTACAATCTCTTCTAATTAATGAACTAAAATACACAGTCAAAGAAACTTACCTCAAGTAAGAAGTTTTAAAATTTGGTAAGAAAATGCCTTTTCATCATCAGTTTCTCTAATATTAAACAAAAATAGTTTCCATAACTCTAGGGATAACTCTAAGAATATGAATTCTATTAAGAGCAGAATTCTATTAAATGATACTGGTTTAATATATGCCCTTTTCAGTACACCATAAAAGTGATCCAAAAGAATAACAAACTAACTTCATTATAAGTCCACCAATTAAAGGCAAAACAATAGATGCCTATTAAAAAGGCACTGGTAAGGACAGACTGAAATGAAAGAAAAAATACAGTAAAAAGAAGTAAAACAGAAGGGAAAAAATAGCCACACATGTAACAAGCATAGTAATGAAAAATATGTGATTAATTGAAAACCAAGTAAGAAGAAAAGCACAAATATGGAGGTAAGAAATTACTAATAGGCAAGATGGTCTACAAACGGGAGGAGTAAACTGTTTCAGGGACCTCCAATTTCATAAATATGGATCACTAGTTTTTAATAGAGGAACATATGACCTAGGATTTCAGAATATTTTAAAAGTGCCTAGGAACAGCAAAGTTGATGGATAATGGGATGTTCAGAGGAAAAACATGCAATATTCAATAAATACGGAATTTAATTTTTCTATAAATATAAGAATTTCATTTTAAAAATAGAATTAAGAAAAAACCTCTGGAGAGCTATGCAAAGAAGGCCAGAGTAAATAACTGTAATAGCCTATGTCTTCAGAATAATGTGTAATATACGAATATTCTCAGAAAACAGAAAAATTTGAAGACAGCACTATCTAAACTCTGAAACACTGTTTTAACCTCTATTAGCACAAACAAAACTTTAAATCCTTACAATTACCAGATGTATGCCATAAAGATAGCTAAATTCTAAACATATAAACTGCAAAGGGAGAGTTTCTTGGTCAAGAAAGGTACACAGCACAACCGAAAAAAACAAAAACAAAACCCACAAGCAACCTAATTTTCAGGGGATTGGTCAATCTCCTAGATAAGCTATATCCTATAAATGTAGACTTTAATGCATTCTAAAAGCCCAAAAGAATTGTAATAACACATCCTAAAACTATTCTGCAAAATAAATTCATAAACAATATATGCACTAAATGACAGTCATGGGAATTTAAACAAGAGCATAGACACATAGCAATTGAAATATTTCTCACACAAAATTAGGCCTCATTGTCAAAACACACCGCTATTTCACACATTTAACATTTTTAGTTGCAAGCTATGAAAAATAAAAATATCTATTTCTTCGGGAAAATTAAGTATTCAAACTTCACATTATTTTTCTTATAAGCACATAATTTTAAATATAGTCTGTCTGCTCAACTTATATCTTCACATTATCTTTCATTCTTCTTTTTCACACACTGTAACTAGAATTCCATTAATTCTTTTGGAATAATTCTTGAATTTGCTCCTTCTCTAGTCATACACCTCACCCTGATCAAGGGCCTCAACACCAAAAGCATAAATGACATCACTACTACCCATCTATCTTCCTTACCTATTCCTCAAACACTAGTATTAATAGAATATTCAGTTCAGTTTCAGTTCAGTCACTCAGCTGTGTCCAACTCTTTGCAAACCCATGAATCACAGCCCGCCAGCCTCCCTGTCCTTCACCATCTCCTAGAGTTCACTCAAACTCATATCCATCAAGTTGGTGATGCCATCCAGCCATCTCATCCTCTATTGTCCCCTTTTCCTCCTGCTCCCAATCCCTCCCAGCATCAGAGTCTAATCCAATGAATCAACTCTTTGCATGAGGTGGCCAAAGTACTGGAGTTTCAGCTTTAGCATCATTCCTTCCAAAGAACACCCAGGGCTGATCTTTAGAATGGACTGGTTGGATCTCCTTGCAGTCCAAGGGACTCTCAAGAGTCTTAAACACCACAGTTCAAAAGCATCAATTCTTTGTGGTGCTCAGCTTTCTTCACAATCCAACTTTCAAATCCATACATGACCACTGGAAAAACCACAGCCTTGACTAAAAGGGCCTTTGTTGGCAAAGTAATGTCTCTGCTTATGAATGTGCTATCTAGTATCTAGGTTGGTCATAACTTTCCTTTCAAGGAGTAAGTGTCTTTTAATTTCGTGGCTGCGGTCACCACCTGCAGTGATTCTGGAGCCCAAAAAGATAAAGTCTGACACTGTTTCCCCATCGATTTCCCACGAAGTGATGGGACCGGATGCCATGATCTTCGTTTTCTGAATGTTGAGCTTTAAGCCAACTTTTTCACTCTCCACTTTCACTTTCATCAAGAAGCTTTTTAGTTTCTTTTCACTTTCTGCCATAAGGGTGGTATCATCTGCATATCTGAGGTTATTGATATTTTTCCCAGCAATCTTGATTCCAGCTTGTGCTTCTTCCAGCCCAGCGTTTCTCATGATGTACTCTGCCTATAAGTTAAATAAGCATGGTGACAATAGACAGCCTTGAAGTATTCCTTTTCCTATTTGAAAGCAGTCTGTTGTTCCATGTCCATTTCTAAGTTCCATTAATACACTGGTGTAATTCTCAGTACTCGTAATACTATAAATAGTATATGCTCGATAAACTGAATAAGCAAATGAATTCCTTCCTCAATCTGTGGTGCCAATTAATGCCAAAATGACTTTCCTAAAATATTACTTTTAATCCCCTAATGAGGAATTTTAAATGGCTCTCCAATGTCTGTATACGCAGTCTAATTCATAACTAGTGAATTTTCAGGTTTTCTATAATCTGGCCTACTCCATGGGGTCACTTAAGAGTCGGACACGACTGAGCGACTTCACTTTCACTTCTCACTTTCATGCATTGGAGAAGGAAATGGCAACCCACTCCAGTGTTCTTGCCTGGAGAATCCTAGGGACAGGGGAGCATGGTGGGCTGCCATCTATGGGGTCGCACAGAGTCGAGCACGACTGAAGCGACTTAGCAGCAGCAGCAGCAGCAGCAGCAGCATGGTTCCCCAAACTGGATTTTCTGCTAAGGCTAGTCTCACCATCTTCCAATTAATAAATATACATAATATACGTTCCCTCAAGCTGCTCCCCTACTTTAAAACACCCTCCTCTCATCTATGGCTATCAAGTCCAATCATTCTACAAGATCTGAATAAAATCTAGCTTCCTCCCTATTTAGGTTTCCCTGACTATCCATAACTCAAGAAGCTAAACCAAAACTTCTAACTTATATATATATAAACAGTAGGGTTCCCTACTCTTTTAGGTTCCAAACCTGCTAACACACACACACACTCTCACTGAAAAGAAACATAAAATTTATGAAAACTAAAGAAAAAAAGAGAAAAGCTACTAATAAGAGATTTGTTTTCAAATACATGCTTGGGATCATTCACCATTCATCTAGGTCAGTTATATATACTCAATACTTAACACAAATATTTAACTTTAAAACAATAAAATGATATATTGCAAGATTTTGAATTGTCACATATACATTTAGAGAGGTAGAAATGCAGTTTAATTCATTTGCAAAGATTTTAAACAGACTTGGAGAAAATGAAATTAGCATTCAATTATAAGTAAACAACACTCCATTTTCACTGAACATTCAAATCAACTAGGATTTTATTGTGATTTACCCTTTTATAACCAGTCTCAGCAAAAATGGACTGGAATAGTGATGAATGTTCATTGGACTTCTATGATCATTCTATAGTATATGCCAATACTGAATCATTACGCTGCATACCTGAAACTAATAAAATGTTAATCAATTATACTTTAAAAAATACACTCTTAGAAATAATGCAAAATAAAATTTTGCTTAATCTTACAAAAAAATAAGGATTGGAGTATTGCCTCCAGTGGTCTTTCTTCACTTCTTATCCACTGCTAAGTTGCTTCAGTCGTGTCTGACTCTGTGCGACCGCAGAGATGGCAGCCCACCAGGCTCCCCCATCCTTGGGATCCTCCAGGCAAGAACACTGGAGTGGGTTGCCATTTCCTTCTCCAATGCATGAAAGTGAAAAGTGAAAGTGAAGTCACTCAGTCGTGTCCAACTCCTAGCGACCCCATGGACTGCAGCCTACCAGGTCTTATCCACTACTACTTTGTAATAAATAATCCAGGTCTTATTCAATGACTAGAACTCAACACCTAAAACTTAAGCCATCATCCTTGGTCCTTTATCATGCTAGGGAAAGGCAACAATCATGTTGTCAATGGTAAAGTGAAGTTCAAATATTTTTCTGGCTATCATTAGGAAAGTAAGTCAAATTAAGAATACATCATTTTTAAAAACTTTCCAAAAAACTATTAGCTATTCCACAAATTTTGATTTTTAATACAAGGGTTATGCTAATAAAATTTCCAATTATTGGTCTTCTTTCCCTACTATTAAAATTTTCTTAAATTATAACATCATTAAAATGAGCTATTTATTATCCAGCTTTCTTTTTTAATTCAAAATACTTTTGCCTACCTCTAATGGTGATCAAGAGACCATAGCTTCATAAAGCATAAGGAAATAAGTTCCTTCTCAACTTTAGTTACCTTCACTCTATTTTATTGTATTTACTCATTACTATGGTGTAAGTCTGGCTCTAAATGACCACTCAGAATGGCAACCTCCAAAAGCTCAAATTCCAAAAGTCCCCTCTGATCTCAACATCACACACTACTTTGTCTCACTTCTTCACTCCTTCTAAAGCAACTCTTCATCACTGCAAACTCTAGTNTAAAGAAAAAAAGAGAAAAGCTACTAATAAGAGATTTGTTTTCAAATACATGCTTGGGATCATTCACCATTCATCTAGGTCAGTTATATATACTCAATACTTAACACAAATATTTAACTTTAAAACAATAAAATGATATATTGCAAGATTTTGAATTGTCACATATACATTTAGAGAGGTAGAAATGCAGTTTAATTCATTTGCAAAGATTTTAAACAGACTTGGAGAAAATGAAATTAGCATTCAATTATAAGTAAACAACACTCCATTTTCACTGAACATTCAAATCAACTAGGATTTTATTGTGATTTACCCTTTTATAACCAGTCTCAGCAAAAATGGACTGGAATAGTGATGAATGTTCATTGGACTTCTATGATCATTCTATAGTATATGCCAATACTGAATCATTACGCTGCATACCTGAAACTAATAAAATGTTAATCAATTATACTTTAAAAAATACACTCTTAGAAATAATGCAAAATAAAATTTTGCTTAATCTTACAAAAAAATAAGGATTGGAGTATTGCCTCCAGTGGTCTTTCTTCACTTCTTATCCACTGCTAAGTTGCTTCAGTCGTGTCTGACTCTGTGCGACCGCAGAGATGGCAGCCCACCAGGCTCCCCCATCCTTGGGATCCTCCAGGCAAGAACACTGGAGTGGGTTGCCATTTCCTTCTCCAATGCATGAAAGTGAAAAGTGAAAGTGAAGTCACTCAGTCGTGTCCAACTCCTAGCGACCCCATGGACTGCAGCCTACCAGGTCTTATCCACTACTACTTTGTAATAAATAATCCAGGTCTTATTCAATGACTAGAACTCAACACCTAAAACTTAAGCCATCATCCTTGGTCCTTTATCATGCTAGGGAAAGGCAACAATCATGTTGTCAATGGTAAAGTGAAGTTCAAATATTTTTCTGGCTATCATTAGGAAAGTAAGTCAAATTAAGAATACATCATTTTAAAAAACTTTCCAAAAAACTATTAGCTATTCCACAAATTTTTATTTTTAATACAAGGGTTATGCTAATAAAATTTCCAATTATTGGTCTTCTTTCCCTACTATTAAAATTTTCTTAAATTATAACATCATTAAAATGAGCTATTTATTATCCAGCTTTCTTTTTTAATTCAAAATACTTTTGCCTACCTCTAATGGTGATCAAGAGACCATAGCTTCATAAAGCATAAGGAAATAAGTTCCTTCTCAACTTTAGTTACCTTCACTCTATTTTATTGTATTTACTCATTACTATGGTGTAAGTTTGGCTCTAAATGACCACTCAGAATGGCAACCTCCAAAAGCTCAAATTCCAAAAGTCCCCTCTGATCTCAACATCACACACTACTTTGTCTCACTTCTTCACTCCTTCTAAAGCAACTCTTCATCACTGCAAACTCTAGTCTATCAACCTCTCCTAATGACACTTCCCTCCTCACTTTAATGCTCACATTCTATTCATTTCACTTCTCACCTGAAAATGTTCCCATTCCACATATCTGAATCAATCCCTAATTTTGAATAAACTCCACAGATCTTCTGGGTCAGTTTCTGAGTGCTAAGCATCACCGAACTCAACCATGCTGACTGGCTTGCTAAAATGTGTGGTTTCCAAATCTCAAATAAGCCATCAACCCTGCACAAGACAATACTTGTATTCATTTTTAACTGACTCCCTTTGTGATTTCCTCCCAGCAGCCTTGTGAAATTTTCCACTTTCCTCTAACTTCCAGCCTTTAAATGTTGCTGCTTCCTAGGATATGTCATTGGCCCTTTTGTTTATTTTTTGAAATACATGTCCTTAATTTCTATTACAAACATAAAAGCTAATTCCCGTATTTCTCTCTATTCTAAGCCTTTCTCCTGAGCACAAACCTATGTATATCCACCTGCCCACAAGATATTTCTCACTGTTCACCAGACATTCCAAAATAAAGTTATTTTCCACACTTCCCCTCCCCTTAACTTTTCATAATGCCTTACTTACAAAAGGTACTACCATTATCATCTACTCTTTTTTAAAAATATCTATTTATATAGCTGCATCAGGTCTTATTAAGGCATACAGACTTAACTGCATGTGACATCTTGGATCCCTGGGTCAAACCCACATTCTCTGCACTGCAAGACAAATTCGTAACACAGGACCACCAGGGAAGCCCCTCTACCATCCATTCTTCACCCAAGCAAAAGCTTGATAATCATCTTAAACACATCCCTTTCTCATTCTCCATACCAAAATGGTAGCTGAGTCCCATCATGTCAGCATTCTCTCTCTTCCATATCATTTCTACATCAACGTGGTTTCTATCTCTGTTCCAGCCTCAGACTCAGTCCTTCTAAAATGCAAATGCTATCTGCTTCATTACTCCAATGTTCTTTAGTTTATATTAATGCTTCTCAAGATGGAGTAAAGTAGTGAGTGACACATTTTAAAGAAAAAATTATCAAGAATCTCTGAGCATCTGTCCATAGACATCCTAAGAGTCTTAGGCGCCTGTCTGAAAAAAGTCGCTTAAGAAACTAATTTAAAATCTATGATTTAAAAAAACCCAACATTCAATAGAGAATTACTATTGCAAAAGAAATGTTTTACTATTACCACTTGAAAAAGAATTTTAAAAACTGACATGAAAGCAAGAAAGTTAAAATTTCTAAAGATTCCCAAGAATACCTGTGGACTCAGTTAAACAAACACTAGTTATGATGCCTAATTATGTATGTTAACATGGCTGGAACACNCTTGAAAAAGAATTTTAAAAACTGACATGAAAGCAAGAAAGTTAAAATTTCTAAAGATTCCCAAGAATACCTGCGGACTCAGTTAAACAAACACTAGTTATGATGCCTAATTATGTATGTTAACGTGGCTGGAACACACAGTGCCACATATATTTGGTCAAATATTATTCTCCATGTTTTGTGAAGGTGTTTTCTGTACAAGATTAACATGTTAATCAACCGATTTTAAGTAGAGCAGATTATCCTCCATAATTGAGATGAGCATTGTCCAACCATTTGAAGACCTTAATGGAACAAACAGAATTTTCTGCTAGAAAACTGCCTTTGAACTCAGCGCATTTCTTCCCTGAGTTCACGCAGGCCCATTTCATTAAATTTTAGACTAAGCCTCCACAATCTCCTGAGCCAATTCTTTAAAATAAATCTATTAATACATCTCTCTCTCCCCCCACACACACAAGTACACACATACACATACAGTCACACTGACACAGATACAATCTTGTCAGTTCCGTTTCTCTGGAGAGGACCTGAACAGATAATCATCTCTCCAGGAAAACACTCGATCTTCTCAATGTGGTTTCTTAAGGACAGCTTGCCACTCTCCAGCTCTTCAAATTCATTTCCCATGTGCAAGAAGCATACAATCTCTGCTCTGGCCACATAAAATATCCTACAGCTCCCCAATTCCACCATTTTTATTCACATTTTCATGTTTCTTTTCATGTTCTTTTCTTTACTTAAAACGTCCTCCCTCCTACTGCCACTATTTGTGACTTCTAGTCACTTGACTGCTCCTACTCAAGGTAAATGATTATCTCTCTGTGCCAACACTGTACCGAGAACATAATTCCACTACATAGCACGTATGTCACGCTGCAATTTGTTTACATGTCGTCTCCGTTACTAGTGGGCAAAAGACTATCTTACTAAGCATCACATCCCAAACACCTATCAGGTAGTTTGTGTTCAGACTTTGCTATTAAATGAATGAACTGATCTCTGAATGAACCATCCCTTTTATCCTTCTAAGTACTATGTTTATAGATCCTGGCAAAAGAGGTCTCTGTCCCGAGTGACACTCTGGCCCTCCTCAGGACATGCCCCTCCCTCACCACTGGGCAAGAAGTTCATGAAAACAAGAGGACAAACCCCTATACTACCACTTTTTAAATACACTCCATTTATCTGGAACTGTGGAATTTCTTCTTAAAATACTTCTAACCCAATTTNGGCACTGTCAAGAGACACTTCTCTTGCCACGGCTGGGGCGAGGGTGGGGTACGCATCTGGTGGGTAGAGGGCAGGTCGCTGCCGCACAGGATGGCCCCCACCACAAAGAGTCTGCCTCAAGTGGTCCACAGCGCTATGACTGTACACCCTGCATCGTGACTGCCTGCCCTTGATGACCTTCTTTCTGTTTGTTTGTTTTAAAAAGCCTTCTCAGCCTAGGAGAGATGCCTCAGGAGAAATCAAACCTACCAACATCTTGATCTGGGATGTCTAGTCTCCAGAACTGTGGGAAAAAAAAAAAAGCATTTTTTTTTTAAAGCTTTTCAGTGAACTTCCCTGGTGGCTCAGACGGTAAAGCGTCTGTCTACAATGTGCGAGACCAGGTTCAATCCCTGGGCTAGGAAGATCCCTTGGAGGAGGGCATGGCACCCCAATGCCAGTATTCCTGCCTGGAGAATCCCCATGGACAGAGGAGCCTGGTGGGCTACAGTCCATGAGGTCACACAGAGTTGGTCATGACTGAGCGACTTCACTTTCACTCTTCACTGTTTTCAGCTAGACTTTTTTTGATTCTTCCATAGTACTTAAGATAGTGCTGTGCTTAAAATAGATGAACTGATAATGATTCATTTTCTAACTAAACAGGCAGCCAGGAATATTTTTCATTAAGTGTCTGGGGTATGTCATCACAAGATAAAAAATAGTCACATAAATGTTTGAAGCATCCTGTGCCCGTGGAGAGAAAAATGCGGTCATCTCTCTGTTGTCACCCTGCGGAAGTCTGTCCAACGACAAACAGCTTCTTCTCAACACCAGCCACAGTCACACACACGACCTGTTCTCTACCACTTTCATTTCTGAGTTCTTCTCTTAGAACTTGACTTTTTTTGTTGGCATTTGTGGGATAAATATCATGTACGACAGCAAAACTTTCTCATCTGCATCTAAGAGAAGACGTGTCTTTCTTTTTTGCAGAGCAGCGGAGGCGATGGGGAAGGTGTCTCCAGCTAAATCTGATGTCGAGCGGATTAAGGCACAAGTGAACGGCACGCAGGGAAATGAAACACCCAGCCACTGTCTCCTGGTCTGCCACAGAGATGATAATGGGGCAGAAGAGACCATCACTTGCTCCCCTGGTGGCAGCACCCTTGCATAGAGCACAGGTGAGCAAGCCCTCAGCCCTCTCCTGCGCAAGGTGAAGACGCTGAGGACAGCTGAACAACGATAGACAGGCGTTCTTACATTGCTCTTAGTACCCTGCAAAGTGATGAACAGAGAACAGAGGGCCAGTATATCTCTACCGATCTTGCTATCGCTCCAGGTATGTTACATTTAGCTTTGTGAGGGCCACAGGAGGTTTTAGCCTGTTTCTGTCCTATTGATTTCTATAGAGTGCAAGGAGTAACCCAATCCATTCACTCACTCAAGGACCCTTGGACTTCAAGTTTCCACCCTTAAAGGAAAGTAAAGAGATCTTGTCGAGCACACACTCCAGATTCTGATGGCATGTAATGTGGCATTCATCCACTTGGGTTTCTGTTTTCTCTTAGAAAGTGTTAATCTATAGTGTCGAAATAAATGGTCTTCACTTCTGACCACTTACATAAGCTAATTTTTTTTCCTACAGGAGCCTTGGAAGATAAATTCAGATACATGAAAAATGTTAGGGATTTTCTCCTTACCTCCTACCATGGTGGCAGGAAGAGCCCTCACTGGAGGACCCCACTGTTCTTCTGGACAGAACCTTCTCATGCCTTCTCTGCCCTCTTTCACATGACTTGCAGCCTCTGAGTGCTAATGTCCATCACAAATCTGGACTACAGAGCAGCCAGGAGTCTACTCATATTCTTAGGCAACAGATCTTAGCCTCAGAACTCATCAGCAAAAAACACAACAGTTGATCTATCTCTCATAACTTAGATTTGAGTTTTCAAGAACACAGGAAGGAAGAGATATATTACTTCCCCTCCTCAAACCAGCTGGAGATCCCTACATTGCAGTCTTAAATTCCAAAGAAGGAGGAAGAAATTTCACTTGGAAAACGACAGTGAGTTGGGTGGGTGATATCAAAATTTCAGAGGGTGATGACCTTCCCACCCCTCTGCCCCCTGCCAAGGTAACATGTCAACAAAGTTCAACTTTCCCAGAGTATAAAAAAAGTGAGCGTGTCATGTTGACTCTGTGACCCCATGGACTGTAGCCCGACAGGCTCCTCTGTCCATGGAATTTTCCAGGCCAGAATACTGGAATGGGTAGCCATTCCCTTTTCCAGGGGATCTTCCCAACCCAGGAATCAAACCTGGGTATCCAGCATAGCAGGCGGATCCTTTATTGTCTGAGCCACCAGGCAAGCCCATGGGAGAGCATAAATGGCACACAGGCATCCGGCAGGTGAGGGATAAACACAGACACGGAAGAAGGGGCTGCCCGACGAGCACCCCTCAGTTAAGCTGGATCCCTAAGTCTAGGGCTGCCCTGGTGGCTCAGATGGTAAGGAATCCTCCTGCAATGTGGGAGACCTGGGTTTGATCCTTGAGTTGGAAAGATCCCCTGGAGAAGGAAATGGCTACCCACTCCAGTATCCTGGCCTGGAGAATCCCCACGGACAGAGGAGCCTGGCAGGCTACAGTCCATGGGGTCATAAAGACTCGGACACGACTGAGCGACTTTCACACTAAGTTTAGACTCAACAGCCACAAAACGTGCAGCTATTACTAAGCAACATGTGGGATGACTCCCTGGGTTGTTTAAAGAAGAAATAAAAAAGCTCCTCCCAAGAAAACTTCAAGGCAGACCTCTTGCTTTTCTGACCACAGCGCTTGTTCCCTAAATCATCTCCGCTGCTCAGCGTGGTGGGTAATCCTTCCGGGACCTGCACCTGTTCGGCCTCTCGGTCTCTGGCTAGCTAAGCCCCTGCCCCGCCTCCTCTCCCATCCATTTCCTCTCTTCTCCCAGGGCCTTTGTTTCCTTTTATTCCTCACTGCCTTTCAGGCTGCTCTATACTTGTAATAAGAAAAAACCTCCCACTCCCCAGCACAAAGAGCCTGCCCACTCTTCTGATTAACCTCCTCCTCTGGGGGGATCTCTCTACTGAAAGGCTGTTCTTACCTCCCTCCTCCTCCTGCCCAGCACATGCACTAGTGTGACCAGATCCTGCTCCAGAGCCCATTCTGCCCAAAAGGCCCTGCCTGGAGAAGTGCCTTAGCTTTGCTGCTGCTGCTGCGAAGTCACTTCAGTCATGTCCGACTCCATGCAACCCCATAGACGGCAGCCCACCAGGCTCCTCTGTCACTGGGATTTTCCAGGCAAGGACACTGGAGTGGGTCACCATTTCCTTCTCCAATGCATGCATGCATGCTAAGTCGCTTCAGTCATGTCCAACTCTGTGCGACCCCATGGACAGCAGCCCACCAGGCTCCTCCATCCACAGGCTTCTCTAGGCAAGAATACTGGAATGGGTTGCAATTCCCTCCTCCAGCCTTAGCTTTGACTTGCCTCTAAAACCTAGTGACTGGCTGACTCATTCCTTCACTCTCAAGAGCTACTGTTTCATCATCTTGCTTTATCCTCCCCCAAGCATACCAGTTAAAGTAATAATGATAGTAATATTCCAGTGAGTCACATAAATATCTCACTTCGCAGCAACTACAGTTTACTTGCTGGATTTACATGGGTGTGCGTGTACCTTTGTATTCTAAAATTACTAACAGAATATGTCAGCTCCTTCTGTTTAAGTCATTGAATAAGCTTCATAACCTTCTAAAGCATCTAGGTCCCCAGATTTTTATGGTCAAGCAAAGGAGAAAGAAGGGTTTAAGAACCATGGAATAACAATACTAGAACGGAACTTTGCACTTAATGTATCTACTTTATACGGATCAAAATCAAGGCCCAGAGAAGTTAAAACATTTCTCAGGGTTATACATCAAGTGGAACAGCTGGGTTAGGGGCTCAGTCAACTTAGTGACAGAGCCGGGGCTCATAGTGGTTTATTGATGATAAAAACATAGAGGAACTTTGAACTCTACAAAGCACTATCCAAAGAGAAGTATTTATTGATACGTGTGTTAGCTGCTCAGTTGCGTCCGACTTTTTGTGACCCTATAGACTGTAGCCCGCCAGGCTCCTCTGCCCATGGGATTCTCCAGGCAAGAACACTGGAGTGGGTTGTCATTTCCTCCTCCAGGGGATCTTCCTGACCCAAGGATCAAACCCAGGTCTCCTGCATTGCAGGCAGATTCTTGACACTCTGAGCCATTGATATAGTTGTTATTAACAAGTAATATTTTTTTAACCTTTTAAAAAATTTTAATTGGAGGCTAATTACTTTTACAATATTGTGGTGGTTTTGCCATACATTCACATGAACCAGCCATGGGGGTACCAGTTGTTATTGACAAGTAATATTAAAGAATGTGAAGCCCCCTACTCAGAAAGGCTACAGAGTGGGGTGATCACACTGAGTGCTCAGGGTAAATGAAGCTGAGTGAGCCAAACTCCTGAAAGCAGGCTGGCTTGGAGAGCTTATCAGGAGAGGAAGCAAACACCACTGCTGAAGAGATGGTCATGGGACTGGGCACTGGGCTCAGGGTGGGCGTGGAAGGCTTTAGGGGGCAGAGCTGTTGCACTTCCATGTCAATCACCTGCGTCTGCCTTAAACCACAGATTCTGCTTCAGCAGGTGAGCTTACGGCTGAGGTCCCAGGAGTCTATGCAGCTCCTAGGTGATGTTGATGTTGCTCTTCCATGGACCCACTTTGAGTAGCAAGGATTGAGGGATGCAGTTGTAGAAGCAAAAATGTCAAAGAGGAGATATAGTATCTGGCCGTGGCGCCAGGACCCCAGGGCTGGAGTCCCAGGGCTAGAGTCCCGGCTCTGTTGCACTGTGTGAGCATGGGCAGACTTGTACCTGTCTCTCTCTGGGCTTGGGTTTACTCATCTGGGTAAACCAGGGGAATTGTTCTGGATGGTTTCCACGGTTGCTGAGGTCCCTTTTAGAAGGGGTGTCCTATGACTTAGCATTGCAGCATGCCAGCCTACCTGCAGTCAGGGAGGTGGGTTCAGAAGCTTTTGTATTAGAGCCCGAGATCCATGGGTCAGCAGTTTCCTTAGTGCCCCTGGCTGGTGGAGGGGCGGGAGGGTTTCTAATTCCCATTAACTCGCTCCAGACTCCTGCTCTTTCCTTTGGCCATAGTCTTGAACCACGTGGTCCCAATTTTTCCATCCCTTTCATGCCACATGATCCTTCACTTCCCCTCCTTGCAGCATCTGGCTTCCTCTGCTCCCTTGAAGCTGACTTTTCCTCGCCCTGGTTCTTTCATCATCCTTTCCCCTTTTGTGGCCTTCTATATGAGAAATGATTACAATTACAGTACTTTCTTTTTTTTAAGTAAAGCATGACAATATTGCTCTATGCCATCACTTTGCTGATTTAAAAAGATTCTTTTTTTAATGTGGACCATTTTTAAAGTCTTTACTGAATTTGTTACATTACTGTTTCTGTTTTACGTTGGTCATGAGGCATGTGGGATCATAGCTCCCTGACCAGGGATCGAACCTGCACCCCCAGCACTGGAAGGCAAAGTTTTAACCACTGGAGCACCAGGGAAGTCCCCATTTTGCTGATTTAACACAAACCCTTTAAAGACTGTGCCACAGTGAGAGACAGGGAGAGAGAGAGAGATTTGCCCTTATCTGAAATGAAGTGATGGTACTGCTTTTAGGGTGCTCGTCAGTTCTACAGAAGAGCTTCCAATCTGTACATATGTGAAAACGAAAGTAAAGTGCAAGTGTTAGTTGCTCAGTCGTGTCAGACTCTTTGCGAACACATGAACTATTCAGTCTGTGGAATTCTCCAGGCCAGAACACTGGAGTGGGTAGCCTTTCCCTTCTCCAGAGGATCTTCCCAACCCAGGGATCGAACTCGGGTCTCCCACACTGCAGGTGGATTCTTTTCCAGTTAAGCCACCAAAGAAGCCTTATATATATGTACGTACATATATATAAGCCAAATCTTCACTGTATTAAGTGAAGTGAAGTGGCTCAGTGGTGTCCGACTCTTTGCGACCCCATAGACTGTAGCCTACCAGGCTCCTCTGTCCATGGGATTTTCCAGGCAATACTGGAGTGGATTGCCATTTCCTTCTCCAGGGGATCTTCCCAACCCAGGGCTTGAATCTGGGTCTCCCACATTGTAAACAGACGCTTTACCATCTGAGCCACCAGGGAAGTTAAGAGACACCCAATAGGTTCAGGATAGAGACTATAGAGGGAGGTCACTAAAATACCTATGTAGATTTAGGAATTTAGGCTCAGTGCAGTGGGGGCACGAGAGTGTGATCTCAACAAATTAAATAGCAGCCCCCCCAAGCCTTGCCTCAATTTCCTTTCCTATAAGAAGAAGAAGAAAAAATACCACTTGCCACACACAACAATATCGGGAGGAGATCGAAGACAATTCTGTACAGGGTCTCCACCAGAAGAGAGGATGATAATTCTTCACAACAACCATCACACAGTAAAATGTCCTAACTTACAAACAAGGAAACAGGTTTGCATCAGAAACCGGCCTCAGTTACAGCATAGTACATTTCCCGGAGTTTGGATTTCTCCAGGAAGAAGAAATAACCTAGGCTTCACTGAATATCCTGGATGAAACACACCCATCCTTCCAAAACCTTGGGACAAACAAAATCTCCAGCTCCTTCCTTCCCTCAGAACCAGAGCCTTCAGAACCCTGTGGTATTTCCTCAAATACCAAGATTCTGAGTTGTGACATCTGGTTCCCAGCTCTCCCAGGCTGGGACTTGCTATTAAAGAGACAATCAGGAATTCTGACATCGTAAGCAACCACCCTGAGTTTCTCACTGCCTTCTCTTCCCCTGGCATGAGTACACACTTGATTCTGGCATTTTCCCCCAAACAAGGAATCTGCTTTTTTTATTACTAGGATGTCATTTTCTTCAACCCTTCATGTCTTCCTCTTTTGAAAGCTATTTCAGATGCTGTAGGGCACCTGCCCCCTCTTCCCATAAGTCCTCCACTATCAGCAGGGAACATCTAGACGTCAGCGAGGCTACAACAGGCTGTCCGATGGTCTGGTGTTTCCCTGTAGTCCTTCTTCTCCTCCCACTTGGGCTCAGGATGTGAGACCTGGGCCCACTAGCCACAGTGGGCTCGACACAGCTCTTTATTTCTGAGCCACAGCAATGATGGGGAGACCCAGCCAATGGGACAGGGAAGTTGGAGGGCCAGATGATGCTGACAGTCTCGGAGAGAGAGAATGTAACTTACAGAGCAGGGATGTGCTACCCACTCCAGAGGTCCCAGAAACCTCCCCTCCAGCCAGCAGGTGGACAGTGGCAAGCAGGGGTTGAGAGCATAGGGTGTCATGGCAGATGAACCTGCATTTGACTCCTCGCTCTGGTGGCTCACACAGTAGAGAATCTGCCTGCAATGCAAAAGCCCCAGGTTCAATTCCTGGGTCGGAAAGATCCCCTGGAGAAGGGAATGGTGACCCAGTCCAGTATTCTTGCCTGGGAAATCCCATGGACAGAGGAGCCTGATGGGTTACAGTCCACGGGACCGCAAAGAGTTGGACATGACTGAGCGCCTAACACTTAAGGTTTGGTCAAACGATCTCCAGCAAATCATCTTCTTTTCTGAGTACCAGCTTTCTCCAGCATAAAATAGGAACATGAACAGTATCTAAACATTATGGAGTTGTGAGTCTTAAATGAGATCATACATAGAAAGAGCTTAGCATAATGCTGGCACAAGAGGAGTATTTAATGAAAACAGCTATTAATACTATCCTGCCTGTCATCACAGACCAATAAGCCAATTACTTCACAGGACAGGGCAGAGACTATTTTACTTCAGTGGACACAGGTAAATACTGAGGTTGGTATTTAAAAGAGAGTCTGACAGCTATTGAAGTAGTATCATAACCCTGGCACACACAGGGCAAAAAGCAGGTGGCAGGGGGCAGGGGATAGTAGAGGCAGCAAGGACCCCCACAGAGGCGGGGGCACTTCAACTCTGGACAGAGCTCCTGGTTTGGCAGAATGCTCCCGAGGTCCCGAAATGACCACACTGCAAATAAGAGTTACACA